>JABFDZ020000039.1:23976126-24000036 GCA_019775955.2 Pollimyrus isidori
CCCCCCCCCCCCCCCCCCCCCCCCCCCCCCCCCCCCCCCCCCCCCCCCCCCCCCCCCCCCCCCCCCCCCCGGAAGACACCATCAGTATTTAATCTTGCAGTAATTTGTTATTTGCATATGTCCTGCCACGAGAGCAAAACACCATATGGTCTAGCGTTAGACACTTGGTGCCCAGAGGGGCCAGGGGTTGGGAAAATATTTCGGTCATAAGCCACATCATGTAATTCATTAGGGTGCTATATGCACGCTTTTAATATCTTTATAATGGGCCTACCTATTACAGAGCTCTGTTATTCTTCGGAAGTTCAGGATTAGCTTCAGCTAGTGCAGATCAACAAGAGGAAGTTTAAAATCAAATGAAAAATTAAGCGGTCAAAGGAACTAGATTCCGAGCAGTGAGCTGGAACAGCGCCATACAAGTTAAGTAAAATCGATGCCCACTTTATTATAAAAGATGGAGGTTCTTGTACAACAGAGGACCATAGTACACCCACTACATTCAGAGCTGATACATTATGCAAGTAAACTGTCAGGTACGTTACTGCAGCCACGTCTACACAATCGTTTAATTTTTTAACGGCTCGTCATTTTTTACTTTTTCGTACTTTCGTTCTTCACACCGTATGAAGAACTGGAATTAGCTGCTTTTGTCTATTGGTACGTGGCTTGCGGTGACATGCCTGCACTCTGCATCCCTTTGATGATATTGTGTGCAGTGTATATATATATATATATATATATATATGGAAAAGCATCCCGGAAGAATTACGCTGCATACACTGGTTCACATAATCAAATGGTTTTGGCCTGCAGGTGAAAGTAAGTCTTTCTGGAGGAATCCCATGTAAAAGCCCTGGGAGAGCATGCAGTCATCAAATACACACAGCCTGGGGGCTTCATACACCAATTTGTTCAGCCCACTGTGATACCACCATGCCCCGTGTCACATGCAAAGGCAGTGTGGATCTCTTTTTGTGTCTTTGTCTCCCACCCCCTCCCTTTTTTTTTTAAACCAGATCAGTCAAGAACAGGATTGGGGCTCCTGGCTGTTCAGCCCTATCCAAGCAAAACGCAGGGCATCCCGTGACTAGTGCCCCAGAATTAAAATGGAAGAAGATCTGGCCAATCCTGATTGGTCTGTTCCTGAAGGGAGGAGCCTAACGTTTAAAAGCTGGCTGTGTCTGTGTGTCTGGGTGGGAGAGATACGGTTGTGTTGTCTCATTTGTTGAATTTGTTCTCTGCTCTTCTCCTCCTGTATCCTGCAACCTCCTGTGTTCCCAGCATCCATTCATCACCACTGCCTTATGTTACATTAGTCTGTATCCCATATCACAGGCTCTAGCCTGCATGCCTGCCTGATTTATCCCAGCCAGCACATCCACAGTCACTTCTTGTCCCTCCCTATCCCATATTTTCATCCCAAAAACAGCCTGCCTTGACCAGAGTCAAGTATAATAGATGCTCAATCTTGTCCATTCAATGCTAATTTTTCCACAGCTTCACTAATGTACTAATGTCCATTCAGAAGACTTTTAAATAAATTGAAAACAAACTATCATTGAGAATTCCTTATTTGGATTTAAAAATTTCCCCCAGTGATGTTTTTGTAACTCCTACTTCAGTTTTAAGCTTCATGTAAGAACTGTGTCCAGACATATAACTTCCTCCTCAGTTAATAATTTTGAGAAGAAGATCACTGTCCGTCTCACCTCTAGTTGATGTGAACTATTTCATAAATATTTTTTATAAGCTCTTATATAAAAAGTTCCTTGGCATTTCTGCCCTGACTTCCAGATGGTGTTAGCTATGGCCTAAGGAATGCATTATGTACTTTTAAGAGTGACTTTGCACCTAACTACACTTCTCATGTGAATATATTTCTGAGATCCTGATTCAGTAGGCCCCGCTCTCTTTGTGAGAGTACCTATTAAAGACGTCCTTTGTGTGCTACTCACTGAAGGCAGATCTAGATGGGTGTACAGGACAAATGGCTTATCTGCCAAAGAGTTGAATAGATTTCCTGTTAATTTGATTTATTAATTTTACTTATTTTTCTTATTTCCCCAGTTGGCCTCACAGCTTCAGATGTGAGTAATAATGGATGCTATTGACTCTTATCATTCTAATGAATCAGAGAGTGCTGATGAACATCAAATAATTACTATGCAGTGCATTGAACAAAAACAAAGTGTTGTTTTTTTTTTTGTCAGTGATTTCATTCAACATATGTTTTGTATGTAAATATGATAGCCTTAATAATATTCCCTCATGGGTTATTGAATAATTCATCGGCTGTAGCTCCCATTACAATAAATTCCTGTTACTGAGATGTTGAGAGACCTTGCCGATAGCATATCCTGTTACATTATGGTCAGATTCTAGGAAAGACACAACTTGGCCATTTTGACTCAGGAAAATAACATTTACTAAGAACATTTAATTAACAGCTGACAGACAAAAGTGGTAGCTTTTTTTCCTAGTGCATGATTTATATATATTTAAATGCAGAAATTGACAATGTTATAACCAAGGCTGGACATAACTGGTACGCAACGACGTATTAACCTTCAGAAACAATACGTGCGACAATCGATTGTGGTAACATTGTAAATGCGTACTTATTTTATGTGCATCTGCACTGGTATGAAAACAAAATATGATGCATTTTAATCTGTATATGCTAACTTTGCTTCATCTGTACAGGTTAAAACACAGTGCAGATGCACATACAGTATGTAGGCATTCACGCTTTTATAAAAAATCTATTGCTACACGTATCGTTTTTAAGAATGAGTGCGTACTTGCGTGCCAGTTATATGCATCCCTGGTTATAACTGATATTTGAGACAAGCCATGCAAGTAGTAGAACAGGTGTTCAAGTAGCAAGATTTTCAAGTAAGGAGCTGAAATGCCAGATTTTTCTAGGCCACCGTCACCCACCACAGCCAGTGTGGGACACCATTTCACCTAACTGAGCTCTCATATGCGAATAGTTATAGTGACACAATAGGGTTGTGCAAATCTTTTTGAGGATTATTGGGGTGGGACGATGACGCAATGGCTAGCACTGTTCTCTCACCCCTCTGGGACAAGGGTATGAGTGTCCACCAGGGCCCCATGTGTGTGGAGTCTGCATGTTCTCCCTGGGTTGTTGTGGAGTTTCCTCCAGGTACTCTGGTTTCCCCCCACGGTCCAAAAACATGCTGAGGCTAAATGGCATTGACAAATTGCCTATGTGTGCGTGTGTGAGTGTGTGTGTGAGTGGTGTGTGAGTGTGCCCTGCAATGGGTTGTTGCCCCATCCTGGGCTGTTCCCTGCCTCACACCCGTAGCCTCTGAAAGAGGCTCAGGAGCTCCCGTGACCCTGAATTGGATAAGCACTTTCAGAAAATGGATGGATGGATTATTAGGGTGGATTATGAGTTTTAAGGGTGACAGCAGCTCCTGTTGATATTGCTCAAATATATAAATCATTATGTTATGTACTGAAATCTTTGCTATTTTTCAGACAAAGTTGGAGGGGCCATACACAGCTACTGCATTTTAATATGTAGTGTTTGTTTTTTTTACTAGTGCAATAAATATTGTCTCTGGCAACATCACCCCCGGTTATCTTTTCTGTATCGCATCTCAACTTTTATTGGCTGATCGATGTACATTTTGGGAAACATTCATTAAAATCTGGAAAATTCAGCGACAATCGATCATTTGTTCCTCAAGGTCTATCTTGTATTGTGTGAAGTTAATGCTGCAAACATTATTTTCATTTTCATTAAAGATTACTTAGGTGTCTACTTTCATGTGTTGTCATGATCTCTCTATGCAATGTAGCAGTTAAGACAAAATATAAATGCACCATCAATGCAGTGCTATATAGTACAATACAATGCTTGGTTATACATCATTGCATATAAGATTTAGGTAATGGTCTTTATATGTTAAATCCATAATGTATAACAATGCATTATATTGTACTCTATAACACTTATTTTATATCTGGGAATGAAAATATATTATTCTTAAATATGATCTCAGGCTGAGACTTTAAAAAGTCTTCATTCAAAATGATTAAAAAGCCACAAACAGTTATCACTATCAATCTGTGTGGCTAATTTAATTACTTAAGCTGATTTTGTAATTTTCCTTCTTTCTTTAAGCTTTTGCTGCGAGTCGCAGTGTTAGCCTTATCTGGCTTAGAACTGAAGCCGCCCGCATAACTAATAGTGAAAGGAGAATCGGCAAAACAAACAATTTGTCTACATGACACAATCCCAAATGTTGCCACAGCATAGCTATGCTGTCACTGATGTATAGCTCTGTGTAACACAATCCATTAGAGCTATACAGCTCAAGAGGATGAATTCCACAATCCTCTGATCGCAATCATTCTGCGATATCATGCTGGAGACTCCTTAGAAGAATAAGCAAGACAAAAAGCTTTATCTAATGAAAAAGGACGCGCTGCAATTAATCAAGCTCCATCATGGGTTTTGCAGTTTGCAGCAATTAAATTCTGCATCACTTTGACTAGTAATCTAATAAAAGTATGTGTATAAGTAAAGAGGATTTTCTTGTTCATTTAGACATGAAAATATGTAGTGTTACAATACGCTTTTTGTGTTTTCATTTCTCTAAGCATCCTGCCAAATGGACAGTTACACATAGTCTCTGTCTCAAATGCCATTGTAATCCACTAAATCATTCAAGTCATGAACAGTTAGACACAGCTAAGCAATTCGATGGATGGACATTAGATAGCTAAACTGTAATGATGTGAGCTGACTATTAGACCCCTAATGTTGGGTGATATGGTTCATTTTTCTTAGCTTGCGGCCAACTTTGCAGCTGAACCTTCTCCCAGATGCCTCCTCTTCACTTGCCGTTGACCATGGCAGAAAGATGATGTCAAGTTGAAAGTCATTAACATCTTCTAAATAACTACCCACTCTTCTGCCGTAGATTACATGTCTGTGTGGTTAATTATACACCTCTGTCAGCAATGAGTTTGGCTTAATTGGTCAATTCCTCTAATAGGGATGTTCACATACTTTTGGCCATATAGCATATTTAATCCAAATAGTGTATTTAAGCAAAATAGATTTTTGCAAGATGGTGCCTTTGAGGAACAGTCGGTCATTAGGAGAACATTACAAAGAGGTGAATGCAATGCACACATGGAAATCTGATAATCACACCTGCATCTGTCCTCAAGGTCTAATAAATAACACTAAGTATAACTTACCAAAAATATGTAAATAAATCATTTAAATGTACATATCAAATATAAGTTATGGTATAAATTTTGCAATTTAAAAGTCAAACATGAACAAATTAGGTATGTCCTTGAGAAGTTAAGATCAAAGCGGGGCAACCAGGAACAAGAGAGCTGTCTAGACATGAATGACTCTCAGCAGAAGTAGCATCAGCAAACTAACGGTTAATCACCAAGGTGACTCCCTGCCGCCGAGTACAGGAGGCAGACGCCCGCGTGAAGTGATCAGGATCCATTATACAGCCTTGCTGCTTTGACTGGCCGTGCATATTTTTTTCCGTTCCATATTTTCTATTCCTCCAACAATACCACTTAAATTGCACATTTAAATGCACAAATAAATAATATGTGCTCCAATTAAGAATCTGTGAAGGACCTGCTAAGATCAGTTATCCTTCGGAACACCTACATTGGCTTTTGAAGTTTGCTTCTATTTCCTTCTCAGTTTTAATGGGCATTATTGCTTATCTCTTAATGTAAAGCAGCACCCGTGTCTACAGCTGTACATACTTTGACATACAAGCACATTATCTGATTAATCAACATATATCTGCTATATTTGAAAACCCGGAGCCTTCCAAAACCAGAGTAGCACTCTGGGCCAGCATATGCGATAAGAAAATCAAGTTATGAAATTCCCTTTCATGTTCCACTCTGCTGTTTATTGCGTCTCACAACAGTGTGCCTCACTCGTGGCCAAATCACGGAGACTGAGGAAAGAGGCAATCGGATTTTGTTTTACGACCTAAATCAGTATTTGGCAGGACAAGCAGCCACGCCAAGATTCACTTCTGTCACAGCTTCTTCCATTTGGGGACCATCGTTCTGATTGAGGTTTGTTGTCGTCCCTCAGCATCACGTATTTCTTCCTAATGTTCTGCTGACAGATCGCACAACTCTACAAAAAGTGACACAGAGAACTGTTTTGGGACGGATTATTCTCAGTGTTAAAATCAGACCTCCGTGTTTACCAAAGTAGTAAAATGGATGATTTATTTTTATAATTTCTCTTGAAGTAACTCGCTTGAGGGGAAAATTGTTTTTCACATATGACCCCTAAATGTTTCATTATCCCACACGCTTGTGACCCCCTGTATCTGCATTTTCTGGCCGTGACCTCATGTAGCCCTCTGTACCTGCCGCTTTTTCGGTCCATTGATTGAAATAATTGCACAATTATATTGAAGTTAAATCAAATAAATTATACACAGTTTCTGTTAGTGGCTGCATATAAATGCAGGGGAAAACATTCTACTGGCACATAACACAGTCTAAAGGAATTTAATGGGCAAAATTTGGAAAAATGTGGGAAAGCAGAAAATGTGCAAATACACAGAAAAGTGTGTGCATATCAAATGAGGGTTCAAATCTGGCCTGCTGTGTGTCAAGAAAAAGAACTTTTGGAGTTTTGTCATCAGTGAAATGAAAAATGTGATTTACATTCCAGAAGTAATATGAAGATTTAATTAAAATTTAATTAGATTTATTTTTCTAAATCTATTACACTGATGAATTTTACAACTGAGTTTATCTAAATGGGACATGCTTTTTGCCTTTACAATATTTTAAATCAAATAAATTATATTATTATGTAAGAAATAAGTAATTATATACTTAAGTCATTTGTCACTTTAATGGAACAAAACTAATCTATTTTCTTACATCCCACAGAGATTGGAATGAAATTTTCTAGTTCGTAAAAATTTTGGTTGCCAAAGAACAAGTCATATTTCTTATACACAACTTGAAGCATAAAGCATAATAGTGATGGTCACACAGAGAGGAGGCAAGTGCAGAGATTGCTATTTAAGGTAAAAAGCACACATTGTGGTCAAAAAGCAGACAAAGTAAAAATAAGCCAAAAAAGGTCCAAGTCCATGGAATACACAGCACAAGAATATATATCATTGTAAATGGGTATGGTGCAGGCAGTCAATACCTGACATTGAGCTAGTGAAGTATCCAGCTAATAACAATTCAGGAGATGATGATTGATTTAGGTGGTTGGTCCGCTGCAGGCGTGACAATGCCCACCTGCATAGACACACATGGCTCGCGAAGTCCAAGGAGGTTGGCGCTGTGGGTAACCATGAGGATAAGGGGCCACAGGCGGCTCCCAAACTCCGAGGAGGCTGGCGCTGCGGGCAACCATGAGGATGAGGGGCCACACACATCTTGCAAACTCCGAGGGGGCTGGCACTGTGAGCAACGATGAGGATGAGGGGTCACACACAGCTCGCAAAGTCTGAGGAGACTGGTGCTGTGGGCAACCACGAGGATGTGGGGCCAAGTGATCAGGGTGTCATTGGTGGAGACTGTCAACCAGGGATGCACACACGCTGTAAAATCATTTGTGGAGCATAGTCTTCCCAGTCTAGCAGGTCCTCAAGGAACCCTACGGCACCTGGAGTCCATCATTGAGCATACTGAATGCATTAATTCTAGATGGCTCCGTCAGACTAAAGAACACAGGTTTCATCAAGAACACATGAAAGGTAGGTGATATACGGTACTGGCAAGGCAATTACAAGTGGTATGTGACATGATTAATGCAATATAAAACTTTGAAATGGCTGATATAATTGGGACTGGGTTTCTGGGTTTATATCCCATATTGAAAGTCAGACACATTGGTGAAAAAGTGGCATGGAATGGTGACTATGAACATGAAATACTTCTGGGTATTGATGGCCTGTTGCAGCTGAGTATGGGCCTTCCCTCTTACCTGTGCATTTTATTGGAACCAGTCATCCACTTCTGGAATTTCACATAATTACATTTCTCAGGGGAATAAAGGTGACTGGTACCCTAATACACACTAGACGGGGAACAGCTTAAGGGAGGTGTGATAGAATTCAGACCACGGGAGAAATTGGCTCAAAATCGGTATTGATACAGGAACGAACCAGATCATTGGATTGGGGGTGGTTGTCACAGTTCTGGTTTGGGACAGAGGACCAAAATGCAGTGAAAATAAGAAGCCAAAACAATAGACAGGAATCAAAGGACTGGAAACATAAGTCATAAAGCTGGAGAATCTCTCCTTGGAGTGAGGGGACAGACACACACTCAGGAGGACATAGGGAGCTCATTAGACTCGAGCATGATTGGATGGCGATCGGGATCAGAGAGAACGAGCACATGATACCATACAAGGAAGCAGAGAAAAGTGGGTTAGATAAAACTGAATCAAACCTTTCAATGATTAATCCGGTTCTATACTAAAATGGTTGTATATTAAAAGTAGTTAGATCTAAAAACAGAACTTTGGTGAGCCTGATTGTGAAAGAGAGTGTGATCACTATGAGCAGTCTGGGCTCTTCCTTACATTGATATGTAGACAACAGACTTACCGGCACCCCAAGTGGGGCACATCCTTCCCTACCGTGAATGCACATTGTGCTCTTTGATCCATAACATCTTTGGGAATCCTGAACAACCTAAAAACTTAGTCAGACAAACATTCAAGACATTGAGAGGGGCAACTGAAGAAAAAGTATCAAATGATACATTTTAGAAAATTAATCCACAATCACACATACTGTAGTCAACCCCTTTGTAGGGGGTAAGTCAGTCATAAGGTATATAGCAATGTGTCTCTGTACCAGTAAAGATGGTGCCAGGAGAGACATCAGAAGCCTTTGCTTGGGCACATGCAAGACAGGTGAGTATCTTGTCTCATACATCATCCACCAGGTTACCAGAGCTCAGTGAGATAAGGAACCATTGTATTAGGTGGGAATGAATCACTAAGAGTACATATTGCTTCCCCACAGGAGGCCCTGGGCTAGTTTGAAGGGAGTCCATAATCTCCCAGTATTATGGAGGTTTATGTAATTGGGACAGGGCATTGGCTTTGGTATTCTATGATACCGGCCAATAAATAACAGTTAAACAGAAACGGATAAAGAACAAAGCCAACTGAGCTTCTCTAGGATTAAGATGTTGGGCATCTTGAATAAGGTTGAGGTGATCGGTGAGCACTAAGGAAGGGGACCTTCTCCACTCTTCTAAGACTAGCAACTCTGTCTCCATCATAAGCATTCAGCAAGAGTAATTTCATGTGCAAATAGCACATAGGTGCAGTTTACATGGTTAACCATTGCGTTGGGACAGCATACGTCAGACACATCCACTTTCACCAGTGGTCAGTGTGGGATCATGTTGCTTGAGGATCAAGGCTGAGATGATTAGTTCAGTCAGTTCCTGGGAGACGGCTTGCCTCCCCTATCCAGGCGAGTCCTTGGTTCTTCTGCTTAGACACTTAGTTGTCACTGAGCAAAAGAGGAGCTAAATTTTTGAATGAAGCTTTAATAAAAGTTAAAGTCCAGGAAATGTGGAAGTTATTCTACTGGCGTAAGAGTAAGCCATTCCCATACTGCTTGAATCGTGGCTTCCTTCTTACTCTGGTTCTAAGGCTTATCCCAGGAAAGAAATGGTCTGGTAATAGAACTAAAATTTATCAGCCTTAGCAAATAGGGTAGTGTTACTGCAATCATCAAAGTACTTGGGCAACTTGATAATGCAATTTGTTAAGGGAATAGATAAGCAAGTCATCAATGCAGACTATTAAAAATTCATAATCATGTATAAGAAGACCTTATTCATGAAAGACTAGAAAACTTCTGGGGCATTGGCTAACCCATATAGCATAACCAGATACTCAAAATACCCCTTAGTTAGTCACAATAACTGTCTTCCATTCTTCCTCATCCCTGATCCAAATTTTGTAGTTTGTAGGCATATTCAGGTCCATTTTGTTAAACAGATTAAGAGGCTAATGGCAATGGATATCAGATCTTCACGGTTATGTTATTAAGAGGATGATCTGCAAAGGCAAAGGCCACTAGCCTTCTTTTTGACAAAGAAGAATCCAGATGCAGCAGGAGACATTGCAGGTCAGAAGATTCCTGATCTGAACGGTTCCTTTATATGCTGATCTATACTGTAGCTTGGTTTTCAGGAACTCAGGTTCCTGTTAAATATACCCCATACTTCAATGTGTTTAGTCTGCCCAAAGTGTCTAGTCTCCTCTGTCATTGGAGCTGGGATTGTGCAATAGGCCTGTTACCTGGTTTAACACTCCCCGCCCCTGAGGTTGGATATATCTTTCTTCATCTCATGGACTTGTGGACTTTCCACCTGTGTAGCTCTACAAGGAACAGACAGACAAAACCTCCAACATGTGTCTCCTCATGCCATTAACTCCCACTTTGCCTATGAAATTTAATAGCCATGTTTTAACTGCCAGGGTCCGGCGATAACATGTCCCAGGAAGGAACCAAAACTAGAAACTGGATCTCTTTTTAATGGAAGACTAAGGTAGATATGGTAATGGGTTGGGTCTGGTAAGGTAAGAGGCTATTCCCTGATGGTTTACCAACTGGCTTGCAGGCATCCAAAGGTGATGGACATGGGAACCTGAAGTCTTCTCTGACGTCGATGAGAAAAGGGGTCAGGTTAGTTTTCTTCTCACAATAACTTGTCTACCACCACCAACAAATGCATATAACTCCCCAGGTCCCGTTCATTCCCAAGACAGGCCATCGTTGCTCGTAAATGAGAATTTAGCCCCTGTCAATATGCAATTAACAAAGAGGTGTCATTCCATCCACTCCCAGCATCCACAGTCTTGAACTCCAGGGCATAATCTGAAGTGGGGAAGCACCCTTGTTTTATTCCAGTGCTTTCCAGGGGATGGATGAAGGGGAGCTGTACTGCCTCCCAACCCTCTGGGGGGCCGACTATTCAGTGCCTGGGAGAACACTCACATTCCACAGCAAAGGTGACATGGTTAGGACATGTACTGTTTGCAATTTAAATATACGCAAATACAGATATTAATGACTGTGTGATTTACATATTGTGCGGTGCAAGGCACGCCGTTAAACTTTGCAATTAGTCCTGCTGACCATGCCTGTGGCATCAGAATATTATGTATAACTTTATTCAAATAATATATTTAAAAAATATTCAGATATATAGGTAAACAAAAAATAAAATGTCTTGGAAAAGTGTTTTGAGAACAAAGGCAATTTGATTCAAACATTGATGTAAGCAGCATGTAACAGCAACTTTTGCATATTTTCTTTTAGGGGATGTACGTTTTATTTTTTTTTACAGTTTTTGCTTCAGGTAAGAAAAGGCTGCATCTAAATGTCAGAAAGCTATCCAGACAGCAATTCCAGGCTCACTGTTCAATTTTTTTTTTCCTGCTTTCACCACATGACAGCAGAATGTTTGGTGTCCTCCAAGTCTTCACTTTGAAACACGTCAAGCTGCTGTTCCCCTGCTGATTCTGATCCTGTTACAAATAAGGCACGCTTCACACACGCTCTGTGAAGGCTCTGGGCGTACCCAACTTCGATGTAATGACGTGGCGACTTCGACCTTTATGTTGCCGCAATTTTGAATTTTGAGTTACAACCGAGCGAAATATTAAGCCTAAATTGTCCTCCCCTCAGTGGTGCGATAAGCAGTGCCACAAGGGACAAACGCTGCTACACACCTGTAAGTCCTCATATTGAGTTTAAAGGGACCTCGCTACATGTGAGAGGGGAGAGTGTCTGATGCAATGGGCTGCCTTTAGTGAGTTTTTGCAGAGAACAAAGCATCATTTGAGATGTTACTTGGGATGTGGGCCTGTCTCAAAGGGTAATTTCTTTGTGTTTTTTTTTTTTACACCCACTAAGACTTCCAAGTCACTCGTTCAAGGAAGCAACTAATCAATTCAGGGTGTTATCTCACTGCCAATAAGTCAACGGGAAGACGATGGACAAGGAAAATAGGACCAATAGAAAAGCATCAGTGGGTATTCTTTCTTTTGCAAGATATTAAACTGCTCCTGGAGTCATCTTATCCACTTCCTAGTCTTTCTCCACATCTATTATGAGGCCATATGTATGGAACTCGCATTTTAATTAAATCTATAATTAATAGCTTGTTAGAAAATTTCATTTCAACAGTAATCTCATATTCAAATCTGGCACATAATTAATACTTCAAAAGTCCAATGAAGCAAACCCTGATGTGTGTGTGTCTATGTGCATCATTATATATATAATTATATATATATAACATGTGTGTGTATATGATATTGTGGCAGGTGGGTTTAATAGCAGGGTGTATTATCCTGCTGAACGAGGTCACTGCCATCGGGGAATACCGTTGCCATGAAGGGGTGTACTTGGCCTGCAGCGATGTGTAGGTAGGTGGAACATGTCACAGTAACATCCACATAAATGCCAGGACCCAAGGTTTCCCAGCAGAACACTGCCCAGAGCATCACACTGCCCCTGTTGGCTTGCCTTCCTTCTTCGTCCTGGTGCCATCTCTTCCCCAGGTAAACTATACACGGACCAGGCCGTCCACATGATGTAACGGTAAATGTGACTCATCGGACCAGGCCACCTTCATCCATTGCTTCATGGTCCAGTTCTGACTCTCACATACCCATTGTAGGCACTTCCGGCAGTGGACAGGGATAAGCATGGGCACTCTGACCGGTCTGCAGCTACGCAACCTAATACATTTATGCCACAATCTATGGTGGCAGTAATACTCTATCTTGATGAAATTCATCCAACTGAATATTGTGTTAGTTTTAAATAGATTTATGTAGGATTGGAGAATCTGTAGTGCAGGGGGCAGGAGAAATGTACATCTGCAGCCCCTTTAGAGTTCTCTGCTGTGGATTGGTAAACTGTGGATACGTGCTGTACTTTGGGCTTCTTCGCTCATATCATGTCGCTTTCTTGTATACTTGCTTTAAATACCATGTTTCGGTTTGTTGGCTTCTACTCCTGTTGTGCACTGTGGTATACGTGCATATTTAACTGCCTTTAAATCACCGTCTTTCCTCCTGAAATTTCAACAGTGATTTTCATCCGTTAATTCATCTTCCATCACGCTCGTTGCTGGGGCCAGGAGTTTATCTCAGACAAAACAGGGAGCGCCAGGCAGGGAATAAGCCAGGCTGAGGTACTAACCCTCTGGGGGGCACACACATCATTCACACCTGAACTCCTGGACGACACTGGGCGAACATGCAAACTCCTGCACGTAGTGCGAGAGTGAGAAGGGGCCACACTAATCACTGCACCACCACACCGCCCAATGTGTGACGCTAATCCTCTTTATCCTTTTTTAAATATGATAAATACATCCCATTTTAATTGCAATTTTACACAACATTTATTTCCTTAGCCGCTATTTTTATGCGGAGTGAGTCATCATTTCTGCAGCTCTACATTTCCAGTTTAAGTACCTTGCTCTGGAATGCTTAAGGAAAGCTCTCCACTGGCAGGTATCGAGCTGCAAGTCTGCATCTGTATCAAGCGCTACACAACTCCTATGACACGTAAGTCATTCTAAGTCATTCTTAATTATCTGTTAACGTAGGGAGGTCTGCTGATCAAAGGCATATGACATAGGAGAATGCAGAAACGTACCAAGGCATTACATGTGTCTCATTCTCAGTCTGACAGAATACAAGGATCAAAATACCAGTCATCTTTTTAAGGAACTAAAAAATAAATTGGGGAGAAAATGTATAGGAATTTTACTAGGTGATTAGCACCCCCTCCAATGGATAGCGTCACACACACACACACACACACACACACACACACACACACACACACACACACACATATATATATATATATAAAATGGGTATGTTGGGGGGGTCACCTTTGGGGCACAGGATTCCAAACAGAAGAGGAATGTTCGATTATGGGGGTCCACTAAGCTACTTAATGCGTTCAGACCCTTAGCAGGCGTCGGCATGAAGTCACATTTAGCTGAAACAGATGTGAAGGATGTTTGATGAGGAGGCCATGTACAGGCTCTTACCGTTCATGCATATTCAGCTGGAGAGCCTGCCTGCGGAATGCGGCGCGATAAATTGAAAATTTCACAGACGGCCTTGGTCTAAGGATCTGCAATATAATGTCCCTGCCGCCTCGTCTTGCCTTCCGCGAAAAAGTACATATTGTGTCCCCCCCCCCCCGAAGACACCGTGCAAACAGGAAAAAGAGGAGAGACAGAGAAAATGGGTTTTTATCAGGAAAATAAAAAAGTGGAAGTTGGCTCCTGTCCTGTCACAAAAGAAGATGATGGGGACTGAGGAGAATTTGCATCGCCTCCTGTGAGACTCGCTGTGAGACTCTCTGTGTGCACTGAGAACAGTGCCATGCAAGTAACACCTTAAAGGGATTTAGTGTTGCAACATAAAGAGATTAGAATTTCGATGCCCCCCCCAGCACCCAACCTCCTCACCCTGAGTTTCACTACATAATGCTTTCTTACCACCTTAAAAATCAATGGGCTCACACCCCATTTTTTCCACGAATGCTTTCCTCTTCACAACGAAAATGCAGGAAATGCTAACTGATGAAACCATCTCACAGAATCGACATCACCAGCCTCCCTGATGGCGCTGAATGATTAGCTACAAGACGTTATAAAAGCTTTGCTGCCTCCTCCTGCAAACAGTCACCCTGAAATATCTGCTGAAAAGATACAAGGTGGACCATCCCAAACAGAAACATCAACCCTATCTGTTTCCTCCAGAGATTAATTACCACGATACTGAAATGCTGATTCAGTGATTCTGGTCCGACCTGTTCATCCCTCACGGGTCACTTCCTGGCCGCAGAGGATATCAAACATCAACCAGCGGCCTTGATGTTTTCATAGAATATAATCGAGAAGAAAAAAAAAAAAACACTTGCTATTTTGTTTCAAAGAGATGTCCAGAGAGCCCCAGATGTACAGGTATATCTTGTATTCCTCATGGCATGTCTGACTGGAAATGTATTTTTATATTGTATCCTTAGTTACACCTATGATTTAAAATTACTAGCTATTAATGAGCTATTGCCTATGTACCACTGAAACAGCAAGTACACTGTCTTTACTTTTGTGATGAGTTTCATTTATCTTATTATGTATCATGAATTTAAATGAAAATGTAAAATATTTATAATGTAAAATAAACTTCTGAAGCTGTTTAACTCTGGGCCATCTTTTACCCCGAGTGTATATTGTTCCTGCCCAGTGAATAAATACTGTTCTCATTACTTCTGGGTTGTTTGTATGTTGTATTTATAATTGTAGTAAATTCTTAGGTAATGGTGTTGCCACAAATGGCAGGCAGAATGAGGAGCATTGTGTTGGGTCAGTCCCTGAACTTGAGTCAAACAAGGTCACATGACATCTTTGCAGCCTCTAAACTGCATCCAGGCCCGTCGCGACAAGGCAGGCAAACCAAGCAGTTGCTTGGGGCCCCGAGCTGGCCTGGGGCCCCAGGACAACGACTGGTTAAGAATAAAATGCAGCGACAAACTGTGTGGGGGGCCTCCATGTCCATTTTGCTTGGGGCCCCCAAATTCCTTCAAATGGCCCTGACTGCATCAGTCAGTTAAACTGCAGTTCAACTATTAATCTGAGGTTGAGACTCCCAAAGTGGGAGTACTAGACTCAGCCACTTTGGTTTTTTTTTCTTCTTTACTTTCATGTAGGCTGACATTTTGTATGCAGAACCACTCTTGCTGATACTGATGCGTTCTCTAGCATGATCGTCGGAAGCATTTTAACGGGGAATATTTAATTCCGATTTGACATTTATCCTAAAAAGGCCTCTATCCTTTATAAAGAATTGGAGTGGTAAGATTTCGGCTGAGACAAAGTCTTCACCGGATCTTGGATATCTGATCCTTCGACGGTTTGAGGGGATCCATGCCTTCCAGATCGATCAGGATTTGCAGTACCTTCTCCTTTGCTCACAGTAGCACATACTGTACAATTTTTTGCACTGATCTGCTGGTTTGGGTTCAAGGTGGAGCTCCCGCCTCTCTCTTTAGCACCTGCTGCTTGCTCACTGTTTTTCTCTTTCTGTCAGGTCGAAAAAAAAATGCATTGCCTTGACTTAGTCATTCTTGAACAAAATTGACATTAGCAATAACTCTGTGTAGCTCTTAACTTTTTAAATGAGAGTCAATGTCAGTGTGACACCCACCTCGCACAATCAGCGGAAACCAGCAGAAGGCAATTAAACAGCCATACTTCAGTCATGCACTGGCATTTGCAGTGCAAGGTATTGTTGATATGCACATGCTGAGAGATTTAACTCTGTGTTTTCTCCCCAGTTACAGTCCATCTTCCTTGACCTGCCCTCTCCCCCCCCACCCCCCGTGAAGCCCCTTGTGGATCTCCCCGCGTTCATCCTCCCCATATCCGGACTGAACCCTTGGCTTTTTGGCCTTCGGTCTCCCTTCCCTCAACGATGGCTCCGGATTACGTTTGGGCTTCTGGTGTACGATAGTACAGTTTCTGGTTACGACCTGGACGACTTCCCCTCGCTCGACCCCAAAATAACTCGGTTGCCTGAATTCGCTTGTGCTTTCTGTGTTGAGCAGGACAGTCAGGTTAGTTCACTCAACTCTGCATCTGGTATTTGAATTCACTCAGAGCCAATGGTCTGAGGACCGAACCTATAAAAAACGAAAGACAAAAAGTAAAAACATTTTCTTGATCACATTCCTCTTGTAAATAGGTACTGGCTTTACTGGCAACCAGGCTTGTAATGAATGGTAGAGTCACAGAGGGACACAGCACAGTGAACTCTCATGACATTTTTTCACAATGCTGTTTTTCCTGACAGCTAAAAGTTTTATCTAGCCTTTTTTTTTTTTTCTTTTTCAATCTGTTAAATGGAGAAACGGACAAGGGCATATAGCCCTTCAAAAGATTGAGACAAATTTCAGAGAAAGCTAAAATGATGTCATTAGAGAAGACAGATAAATTTTTCTCTCGTTTCACAGCCTGTGCTCTAAGCAGTTTCCTCAACACGGGAGATTTCTTTGGAGCTGACATGCCTAGGTCAGTAATGGGCAAGAAAGATACCCACTAATGATCTTGGTAATACAACGGTCGGAAGCTGGAACTGTTCTGGACAAGAGGCTTTTAAATCTGCTAATTAATATCTGTCACTTTTTCATATGCCTACAGGGGAAAAAAAAAACTTTTTTTGTGAGGGAAATATCTGCTATGATAATCCATTGATTAGCATTCTGTTTCACAAATTCTTGGGCAGACAGTATTAAGTAGCATTTAATGACATAGTCGTACTGTATTTTCTATAATGAAATAAATCCGCACCAGGTAGGTGACTGATATTTGATGTGGTGTCTGACTTATCTAAAAGCTTCTGCAGCTTTGCTTGCTTTGAGATGCTACATCCATCAAGTCATCAGCCATAATTAACTATCCTGGGAGAATTGACTCTCGTTCTCGTAGTTTCTTGGAAGCCCCTGGAGAAATTCAATATCAGTGATCTGCTGTTGCAGCTCATCATACAGATGCCGGTAGGAAGAAAAACACAGCATGCTCCTTTTAACAGGAGGCCCATTGAAACAATGAGCCTGATTTAATAGGAGTTCATTAGCACAACAAGTTTTCCCTGAAGAATTTGTATAACAGCATAAAGTGTAAGTTAGCTTCCCACACAGTTCATTAACCACCATCACAAAAACTGTGAACAGTATCTTCTTTTTACAGCTTTGCACTTGCCTGTTTTGTAAATACACAAACATTGTACAAAAATTACATCTGGGGAAAACAACAAATATTGAACAAAGACACATTTAGCAGTGTGTAGGACTTTTGTCATATAAAAATAGAAGCATTCAAACTTTTCACGTCTACCGCAGACTTCATTTTTTTACAAAATGGCCGAAACGCATAGAGTATGAGGAAGTAGAAGAGCAGTCCTGGATCCTCTTAGGATCTGAGTTTCTCGGCCGGAGAACGGTGGGTCGATAGCAGAGAAACACGATTTGGTCTGTGACATATACGAACCCTGATTGCCGACTAGAAAAATTTGTGAATATACTGATTGTCAGTAAAATCTTTTATGGGAAACCCCCCCAGTCAGTGAAATTACGGACGGGGACCCCCTCCCAGTCTTCATTATTTAGAGTGATCCTAGACTGGCTGATGTAGACGACGCTGTCAATGTCAAGATAGAGCACCCATTCGGCCAATTTTTCAAATTCTTTGCAACGTATAAGACCACCCCTAGATTCCTGGTTTGACAGGCTATGAATATGTTGATCTTTCTTGGAAGAGAGACTGACACATCGAATGAGAGCCATGCCAGTATTCAGAACTGTAAAAACTAGAAATCTCATACTGGTCTGAACAGAAAAAAATTAAAACCATTTGGGGTCAGACACTAGACATTTCTGGAGAAAATTGGTATGCTGCATGAGTGTACTCTACAGAGAGTTAAGCAAGAGCTTTGCAGTCTGCCCTATTCCTCTGTTTTGCTCTGTTAGGGTTTATTTCATACCTTTGTACTCCTTATATCTGCGGTGCCCTGCCTCATCAGTCGCCTCACAAGGGCAGCTTGAAATGTCTTCTTTCACCTTGAGAGAGGTTCTAATTGAATTAATTGAACAATTTGCCACCACTTTTAGAAAAATGCCAGAATTCACTGATGCACTGAACAGTATAGCCTCGATCTTAAGTGAAACAGAGGTGTGCAGAGACCAAAACTGCCATCAGGGCTGTCTCCGTCTACGAATGCTTACACTCTTCCTCCTGATTCTTTATATCACTTGAGAACACCCAACAGCCAATTTTCATTCTGCCAGGCAACAATGGTCGAGTCAAAATGCTGGATGCAATAATCTCACTGGATACTGCAACGCAGTTTACCCCCAAACAGATCGTTGATGCCTCATGCCCTGGTATCACACGTGTGGTCCAACATAATTGAAGGCTTTCATGTCTGTGAAGTAATAAGGGACTCCTTCAGTAATTGGGCTTTACATTCTAGAGCTTCAGTGATATTTTTCACAGCCTTTCTCCTAAGATGAGAGGCTCTTAAATTCATGGGATGATTTTATTTCCCTGTGACAATGTGGGGCGCACCCTCATCAATCATACTTCCCTTTAGATTTGTCATGGTGCACATATGGGCATGCATTTGGGCACCTGACGATTGAGATGTTTTATAAAAGGTAAACCGAATCCTTGAATTTCTTATTTCACCTATCCCAGAACATTTCTCTTCTTTAGTGTGGGAGTCGCAGATATGTGGAAGGGGCTGTGACTGCACTGCATTTTTGGAAGTGAGTTCCTTTCCACATATTTAACATTTACCTTTTGTACAAGAGTGAGGTTAACTTTTCTTGGGATTGTCCACGGTCTCTGCATTTTTTTGTACTTGTCACATGCACTGGCCATTATTTTAATAATAGGACACTGCTTTTTTTTCTTTTTGTGACAATCAGAATATACCCGAGTTAAACAATAACAATTATATTAGCTATATAAGATGAAACAATTTTCACACTGACAGTGTGACAGTATTTGCATACACAAGGACATTTTTAATCCTGAAACCATATTGGTTTTTCTGAATATAATTGACTAGGAATTTATAATTTACACAGAGATCATTCTATGGTGCAGGCTTCCTGGGCCATTACTGGACTGGTTCCCCATCTCCATCAGCTTGCTCCTGAAGAACGACTTACGAGACATTTATTTCCTCCTGCGTCTGTGACATTGTAGCAGGCGAACCAAAGTTCAGGAAATGTATGTTTTTTTTGTATTTAACATCGAACATATTGTACGTCTAGCAGAGTGGTCAGTGGCTGAGCAGGCCGAGTCTCTCTGTTCGTGATCGGGTCGCTGGTTCGAGCCCCAGTCATATGTCTGTGGGCCCTTGAGCAAGTCTCTTAACCCCCAGGGTTAATCTCCAGGGGGCGCTGCATGGCAGCTGCCCCTGTGCTGTTACTCCCAAGTGATGGAGAGCTAGATGGGGTCGGCAAAAAGGAACATTCCAATGTACCTGTATTTGTGCAAATGGTAAAGAAAGCGTGTTTATTTATTGGTTAGCTTTCCCAGGGATTATTTCCAGTAGTAATCACAACCATAATCATAACCATTCCCTTGCTCGGTTCACTGCCATGTGGAATATGCATGATATTGATATCCTCAAGACCTGCACTGCTTGAAAATTTCTTAGTTGAATCGCTCACTCGGTTGCTGGGAACCTGTCAGATTTACCCTTTACCCCGTCACCCTTACCACATCATATGATTAGCGAAAGGTTATCATGGATGAAAATGCCTGCAGGGTCATCATTATATATTCAACTTACCTGATATATAGTAAGAATATATACCCTGAAACACACTGAGATCACTGTCATGGTATTCCCCTCTGTTCCCCCATTCCTATGTGGTGCAATATCTAGAAAGCATATAATCTGTAATTTATTGAATATTTACCATCCTGTAATATCCTCCTCACGCTGACCCATTCTTTATTGCTTCAGTTTTGCCCTATAGCCATCTTCTTCACTGAGGGAGCTAGGTGACTCTGATGTATACCAGGGCCTGTGGTGTAACTATTTCCATTTGCAGTTTCTAGAGCAACCCAGACACATACCTGGTATTACAGAGAATCCCAATCTAAAGTCGTATCCATGCATTCAGGGTGCGAAGCGGACCTCCTCTGCACCTCATGTTCAAATGTTTCAATGGCTTCGGGGAAACAAGGTCATTAACCATCTGCGATGAAGCTGCAAAACCATTGTATGAAGCTTTGCATATAGCTGAAGAGTCTGAGGACTTATAACCAAATAAAGGATTTATAACCAAAATATATGTATCTAATCCCCTTGTAGGTTGGATTGACTCCTCTGCAGCAAGCCCGTTTTGCATCCAGACAAACGCACGCTTTCCCTTTCACTATAATCCATATGACACGCATCACCTGTCCCTAACCCACACGCCTTGCCTGAGGCCTTAAATCCCTTATTTTGCAGTCGTCTCTTATTTTCTTTTCAAGTGCCTGCGTTTTCCGGCAGCGTTGTGCTTCGGCCTGCATGGGTGCAGGCTGTTCCGGGGCAGCCCGAAAAACCTGGAAGTCACCTGTTGACACCGGCGAGGTGTTTAGAGGCCAGAGCAAAAAGGCAGAACGGCAGAAACCGCCGTCGACAATGACGGTCGATGAGGAGCCCTCCGCGATGCCGGCCCAGAGACTCCACAGGATCTATCAGGAGGGTCGCACAGCCCAAGCCGGACAATCAGCTTCTGACGCTCACACATGCTGGGCCCCTCTCCCAAGGGAGGCTTTTTTGTGTCATAGATTAAGTCGGTTTTCACCTGGCAGAAGGATGATCCTCCGCACCGATTGGACGGCCTGCACATTGGCTGTTCTCCGACACGGCCTATAGCTACATTGCCTAAACTGAGGCATTTTCTCTCTCTTTTCTTCCTGTTTACTCTTGAGCCAGGGAAGCTTCATATCCCTTTTCTGAGCAGTTGGGGTGCAGTGGCAGAGTCAGAATATCACAGATCCTCACATCAAATATGTCTTTCAATTTTTCCTCTTATTGTGCCGTTTTCCTCAGCCTGAACGTGGCCTTCTCGTCCGAGGCCGGTCAGATCCATTTTCACGTAACAGGCAGTGCGCGGTGGTGCAGTGGTTTTCGCTGCTGCCTCACAGCAAGCAGGTCCTGGGTTCGGTCCCGGGTCCTTTCTGTGTGGAGTTTTGCACGCTCTCCCAGTGTTTGTGTGGGTTTCCGCCAGGGGCTCTGGTTTCCTCCCACGATCCAAAAGCGTGCGGGGCATGTTGATTGGCGAGTCTTAACTGGCTGTGTAGTTAAGTGAGTGTGGCTGTGTGTTGGCGACTGCCCAGGGTTGGTTCCTGCCTGCGCCCATTGTTCCCAGGTTAGGTTCTGGTCCCCAGTTGGGATTAAGCGGTTACGGGAATGGATGGCTTTTCACATAATTTCGATGCATGGTAAGGCTAAACACATCCTCGTGGTGGCCACCATTATTTTCTCACATATATAATGACACAGAATTACAGACAGGTGATAAATCTGAATAGCATGGACCCTGCCTTTTACCTGTTGTTGCGCACTTTATATACATCCACACATATTTATGTATAAGGCTGTATTGAGAAACCTAAGCTATTAAACAACTAGCAAATGCAGAACAGGAACACCAGAAATGGCATAGAAGCACAGGGCTAAATCTCCCATCCATCAGCGCTTTCCTTTTCCGACACGACTGAGGCCAGCGGACATGTGGCATGCAGGCGAGCTGCTGAGGTGAGCCTGAAGCTTCAAGAGTCATGATCGAGAGTGAGAGAACGACAGGATTAGCAGAGCTAATTCAGGAACTCTGATCTCCAAAGCTAAGATCATGAACATGACCAAACGCAAAACAAGGAAGGGGAAAGTGAGACCCATTTTACAGACGTACAATGCGAAAACCTATTTAAAGTGTATCTGTTGCATCCGATAAAAATGAAATAAGCAGCAGTTTTTTTTTACTTAGATAATTCTGCAGGTTAAAATATGCTGAATACAATAATGTCCTTGTCCACCAGGCCACTCGATGTATGCAGAGTAATCTCGGTGAAAAACTTCAATTTTAAGAAGGATTTAATATTGTGTTACTGTCATATGCAATCCTGATGCTTATGACAATAAATCATATCCAAACAAGAACTCTGTCATCTGGAGCCCTTTCTATTAATAACACTCAGAAGCTGCAGTTCTATAAAACATGACTTTTTAATCAAATAGAATGGGAATCGTAATTACAATATTTCCCCATCTTGGAGAGAAGAGAATATTCTGGACCTAGCGATCTATAGCAGGTCCTGACAGCTACGGTAATTATTCCTGACTTATGGTGCCGAGGATGAAGCCCCCATTTGTCTCCATTACAGCTGCATGTTGTGGCTCCCATCGGTTTTCTTTAGCCATGTTTTATCCAGAACACATGTACACAAGAACTCATGTATCAATAGCATCAACTTTATTATTATTATTATTATCATCATCATCATCACATATGTTGCAGGGTTTAAAATCAGAACATCTTTAAAAGATCACGTTAACAATTTTGAAGTTATCACATAAGCGAATGTGTGTTTCAGTGAGAACATTTTTTCCCCCAATAATTTTGCATTAAGCAGTTCAGCAAAACTTCTAGGCCCATCGTTACCGCCAGGCCCCGCTGGTCCGCTCCTTCCGTGTGCCACGCCCCCTCGTTAACCTTGTGTGGAATCCCCGTGTCATGAGTTGTTTCGAGTTCTCCTCATTATTCCTGTGTATTTAAGTCTGCGTATGTGATGAGTACCTTTTCCCAGTCCTGTCATTAACGTTGGCAACCGTCGTGCCCTGTGTGCCTTGCTGTTTTTTTTATTGTTCTCCAAATAAATTCCTCATTACCCGAGTTCCCAACTTGTCTCCCTGGTACGAGCTCCCACTCACTTTGTGACAGTTACTGTTTCTGTGATGTTGTCAGTATCAAAAATACAAAACGTATAACCTTTAATCAGTTAAATTGTTAGTGTGGTATATGGTTTTAAATAGTATGCATACATGAAGGCTAAACAGAACAAATCTACCCGATAAAGTGTGTGCCATACTGTATACACTTACCTAAAGGATTATTAGTAACACCATACTAATACGGTGTTTGACCCCCTTTCGCCTTCAGAACTGCGTTAATTCTCCGTGGCATTGATTCAACAAGGTGCTGAAAGCATTCTTTAGAAATGTTGGCCTATATTGATAGGATAGCATCTTGCAGTTGA
>JABFDZ020000039.1:24006693-24017564 GCA_019775955.2 Pollimyrus isidori
TGTGCATCCCACAAATCTCCATCAACTGCAAGATGCTATCCTATCAATATGGGCCAACTTTTCTAAAGAATGCTTTCGGCACCTTGTTGAATCAATGCCATGGAGAATTAAGGCAGTTCTGAAGGCGAAAGGGGGTCAAACACCGTATTAGTATGGTGTCCCTAATAATCTTTTAGGTGAGTGTACACACAAAGTTATTATATACAGTAAACAACACCAAAAAGAGCCAAATCTGTTGGAAAACAACATGTTGCCATTTTTTTTTTTTATTATTAAAAAAATGTGACATTTTAAAAAACGCAGGGATTATCCTAACCTGGCGGCTCGCAGTAAAGAACGCTAAGGGGTGAAATCTGTCAGATGGAATTGCCGAAAAAGTAGGGTTCTCCGCTAGCGCCTGAAACATTTTTGTCATTAAGCTCCATGCATTTTTCCATACGTAGACGTATATTAATACTCCGCATACTGAAATGACAAACTTCACAGCACAAAGCAGCAGAAAGCAAATTTTGTCAGTTCATATTTATTGGGAACATTACAATAGCGCAGTATCAGGCTGGTAGCTATCTAGTTAGCATTTCTTTCACAAAAAGAGCTGGGATATATTAAAGCTACTCTCAAAGAATCCGACTAACTAACTGCAAAAGCAAAATACTCCTCTTCTTCTTTTCACATTTTCTTCCTGGTGTGTCAGATTCATTCCAGTCTCGCCAATTCAGTGATTGAGGGATTATTCATTACACATTATTTTGCCGTTTAATGGGAGTTCCGGGTGGATATTCCTTCAATAGCAATTTCAACAGTGTAAATAACTGTTGATGGCAGAATCCAACCACAGGGAATCTTTTCACTCACTCTTTTGCGCCCCCTTTTCAAATGGCACCGCAGGCAATCGCATATGACTGTGTGCCACGCTAATTAGGATACTCTCACAGCGATCCGCAGTAAATACACTCCACATTCAGCTACCAGGACACTAGAAAAGCTTACATATAACATGTACATATAACAAATAACATCCACATACGTGGGGATTTTTTAATTCATTAAATTCCCTTCTGCACACGGCTTTTATGCATTTAGAAGCCAATTTAATATTAACGCAAGGCCTATAGCTACGGGAAATATAAGAGATATCAGGAATACGTGTACATTTTATAAACATGAATAAGTGCACAATGTATCTGAGACCACACAAATTGCCACAGTGTATCCTGTCAGGGTCCGGATGCATTATCCTGCAAAAATGGTTCATGTCTTCACAAAGTAGATCTACATGACACATGCATTAGGAAAGCCTGACAAGTCAGACTCAAAAGTTAGACTCCCTGCATCTGCTTCAGCCACGGACACGTCTTGCTGTTCCTCACTGTCTGTAACAGCACTTTGTCTCTCTGCACAGCAAGACCGCATTCCTTGCATGACAATTCAAGGTTAAGGGAGATCTGCAGCTTGCTCTTGGTGGGTTACTGCACCTGCTGCGCCACTTTCCTCAGTCTGCCCAGAGTTGCATTCGAACCCGGGGCACTGAGCTACAAATGACACAATCAGAAACATGCTGGTCTTGTGCTTTCCCAAAAAAAGAAAAAAAAAAAAACTTCCATCCACTTCTCACAAATGGATTTCATTCTGGCTTAGATTACATCCTCCCAAACGACACCAAACTCTTCATACAGTCGGTCCATATTGATAGTGTCTGTCATTTTAAGAGCTGTTGCTCCTCAAACAGACTGATGGGTCTCAGATTCATCACTGCATTCTCTACTATAGCATCATAGAACTGCAGATAGTCCTTTTTTCACTTAAAATGTTTGCATTGCCAAGAGTTTGTCTAGTAGTTATTCCGGTATCCAAAGAAAGCTGTCGCCTTTGTGCTGCAGCATTTTCTGTCTGAACTTGGAGATTCCCTCATAAACGTCAGGAATGCAGAGTACTGTCTCCTCCATTTTTCTCACGAGCCTGTCAAAACACATCCCGCATGTTGAAAAAAGCAGAAATTAATTTTGGCAGTGCGTGCTTTCTTTTCGTCCTCAAAAATCAAAAATGGAAAACATTCTTGCAGATCCTCTCTTTGTGAACCTGATACTGAGAAAAAGTTGTCGATCTTTAAAACAACTGACTTAATGTTGATCGACGGCTGATTGCTCACCTGTAGCTCCTGCGTCGTTGTCTGTGTTACGTGTCGCTGCGCTGTGCTGCCTGCGTCTCGCTGCTTCATTCATCTGCTCAGGTCTTTCCTGCCGCATTCCGGTCCATCTACACCATTCCAGCCCTTTCACCAGATCAAAAGCTTCAAGTGTTCGGCTGTATTGTTACTTACTGCAGTAGTTGTAATATTGTAACATACGGGTCGTATTCTGGTTATATGACTTTGGATTGTGTTCTGGTTCGCCCTTCGGTTTTGTATTTCGACTTGTCTAATCGCTCAGTTTCGGTTTTGGAATTGTCAGATTGCAATTTCGCCTGTTCCGTTTGGGCTGTGTAGGAAGTCACCATCATTTTTTGTTTGCGGCCGTTTGGCTTTTTGTGTCTTTTACTCGGGGAGTCAGGTAAGTGCTCTTTTCACCTCTACTTGTAGTTAGAAAAGCTACAAATGGGGGGGTTGTCACAATTAGCCTGGGTTCGGCTTGTTTTTTCGGTAGTCGCCATTCCTGAAGCCCAACACCGGCGTATCGATGTCCATTTGTCATCTGGCGAAATGTCGCATTCTGCAGCATGCCTAGAGAATTTGATGGCATGAAAAACTGCATACTGCTGAAGCCTACATGCGTCTTAGTAAAGGAACATCGACACAAAGTAAATGACCCATCTAAACGAAACAAATCAAGAGATTATAAAAACACACAATAAAACACACAGCATATAATGTAAGGACATGTAACGCAATGTTTCTGCAATGCAGGTCGGACTCAGAAAGGTCTCTCTCTCATTCATATGAACAGCAGGTGTCAGACAAGGAGAATATCGTACAGTAAATGTATATGTTGAAAAGACAGTATGTGTAGGAGGTCACTGTGTGCTGCTGCTTCCCTGAAACACTGGGGGCAAGATGTGGTTCAGTGTGCTAAACCTCTGTACCTCTGAGCAGAAGGTCACCGGTTCAACTCTGGTCTCAGCAGAATAGTCATATCTGGGGGCCCGTGAGTAATGGCCTTAACCCTCAGCTCTTTGTGTGTCTCCGCAGGTGGCTGCCTTTCACCGCTAAGCTTCTTTTCACCTTCACATGTGCCGTAGAGAACAAGAGGGGATGCAAAAAAATACACCCACCTTCCGAATACTGATTAATAATGGATCATTTAAAAAAAAAATACATAGATACGGATCATCATGATGAGAGGACAATCAGCTTGGAAAAGGCCAATTTTTTATACCAGATACTCAATTCAACCGCTAATGTCATAAACACTCTGGCACTGTCAATAGCTATCTGACAAAGAAAAGCTGAAATATCCGCCCTTATTTCTCAGAGATGCAGGTGCCTTGTACTACTTGCTTAAACATGAGGGACAGGCTAGCTCTTTTTGATTTCATTTTGACTGCTGTCCAAAAGCTATTGCCCAAGTAAATTTACGGTGGGCTGTAGTATAAAGATGGACACTGCTTTATAATAGAACGTAATGGACTATGAATATTGAAACCATTTGTCCTGTGCAAAATGTATTTTTATTCACCACTGTGGTGATTCTTTTTTTTGCTGCATTTAAGATATTTAAAAAATCAGAAACTTCAGAGATGGGACCTTAAAGGTAAGTAGGTGGGGCAATTGGAATTAAGATACAGCTAAATTAAGCTAAACATTAGGAACAACTTCATGATAGAGGAAAAAAATACAGTTCAGTGCAAAAAGTATTTAATATTTATACATTTGGCATATTATATTAAGAAAAGTTCAGATAATTGTTAATTGTCTTTGTGATAATTATAAGTATGATAATGAAATGGTCATCATTTTTCACTTAGTGGCATGCAGTAGAAAAAAACCATTATCTTAATAACTGCTAAAATAACTTAAACCCATAGGCTATAGCTGTATTTTACCACCGAGTGCTGAAATGTTCTAAATCTGTGTTGCATCAGCACATAAAAGATTCTGTTTACTACAGTCCATTGTGAGCTTATGAAGGACGTCCCATTGGACAAGAATGGATGGATTACATCAACTCAAGTGCAGCCCCAAGAAGTGTCTCATTAGCGTAGCTGGCTGTGATGAGCAATCTCAACACTTCATGAGAGTTTAATAAGGCCAGGTGGGGAATAAAGAAATGCAGGGAGAGGAGAAAGCACATCTTCTAAATATGTTTTCACCAACTGTATGGAGCAGTGATATTCTGCATTCTTCATGTCTATTTTTAGATGTTGCTATTTAGCTTCAGGTTTTTCATCATTAATATACATCCACCTTCTAAATAGTTCTGGAATAGAGAGTGACAGGTTGCCTGAAGCCTATCCTGGGAAGAGAGAGCCAGGGGAATACCTTGTGTAAGGCGCCCGAGAATCACGCTAAATTATCCACACTCTGGATAATCTAAAGATCCAAATTCACCTTGCTGCGTATTTTGCAAAATGTAAAGAGAGCAGAGTATCCAGAGGAAACTGGATATGGATATATGGATATGAAAATTACAAACACACACACACAGATTAGGAATCTTCATTTTGTGGGGACTCTCCATTCATTTCTATAGGGAAAATTCTAATCCCAACATGATGACCTTAACCTTTACCCAGCCCTAACCTTAACCATAAGTAACGGAACAAAAAACGATGTATTTGGAATTTTTAGGTTTTTGATTACATTCAGAGATCTTTTTGGGGACTTCAAAAATGGTACATTTGATAACGACAAAGTATTATAAACATAATCCCCAAGAAGCTTGCGTGTGTGTGTGTGTGTGTGTGTGCATGCAATGTGTATACACCCACATACACATTGTCACACATACAGTATGTGTGCATGCACACACATTCACACGTACACGAGTATGCAAAAACACAAACATTCACACACACACACACACACACACACACACACTGAGGGAGAGAGATTCCCTTTCAGATATCAGGCAGCAGAACAACTCAGAGATCCAATACACTGCCTGGAAAAAAAACCAAAACAATAATGATAATAAAGAATTAAAATTGTGAGCAAGAATTGTATTTCTAAAACCCTTTCCAGCTAATTCTTTGTGGGAGTAAGAAACTCTTCCACTTTTAATAATCATTTCAAAACATTTTTTACTTCCAGTACAGTAAGAAGTATGCTGGGTCACAATTACCTTGTTATGTCAAAAACTTTCTTTGTGATTTTTTTTCTAAGTCACCATGACTGAAGTTAATGTATATTGACTGTAGCAGAAGACAATTTCTCTGTTTGATGTGAGGTTTTCTTTAATTTTAAATTTAATTTTGGAAATATCTCGAGGTCATTCATCTATTTCTTCTCTGATCTGATTTAATGTGTTCATATTTGATGACCACCTGCACTCTTATATAACACTGCATGTTGCAAAAAAAAAATATTCTTGACTTTTAATGACTGTGAAAAGAAAGCCACACCTCTGGATACGGATGTAAAGTCGCCTAAAATAGCAAGGTCATTGCTTGTTCCTAGAATGCTTGCAAGAACAAATACCATCGTGAATCCCCAGTGCTTCTTGTTTTATTTTCAGAACACTTTCATGACACTTGGATTAGTCACTCCCTATAGGGAAATTCCTTAGGTGAAACACTCAGTAGATTATCTTTCCAAAAAAATCTTCTGATTGGTATCACTCTTAGCACACACAGTACATGTGTTGTGGAAGGATGTCCCTTATCTATTGCAGCTACCAGTATACTCATATATAGTGCACTGGTATAGCTTTCTGTTTGCGGTTTAGGTGAAGTAGGTACGTGGTGGGCTGATTGTGACCTATTCTACTTACACCATAAAATACTTAGCTACCGAGATTTGCTTAGTTCAGAGTAGGTTTCCATTGGTTCCCTTAGGATGGGGTGTCTGCTTTACCATTCTTGGACTATAACTAAACTAGAATTTGCTGAACATTTGGGCCCAAAGGGCTTAAAGATAATTTAAGTTCTTTGTCATATGGAGATTTTGGAGGTTCTTGTTTGTGATGGCCAGAAAGAAATGGTTCAGAAACCAATGTCTATGTTACTTTCTGAGCTAACTTTACTGCAACAGTTCTCGGTTGGCCACATCATAATTAGGCGCAGCAGGGATCAACCTGTGCGCAAAGAAAGCAAAGAGGATTAGCTTCTTAGGCCGGTCAGAACATTGTGACATCAGAGACCCCATGTCAAGTTCTAAGCATCTCCACTACAAAAGGTGGAGCCCCAGGACCGCCAACATGTCAATAGCTGAAAGCGTCCAGAAAACCTACGAAGGCTACAACTGTGGCAAAAATTGCATTTTGATCAAAACGTCCATCAGAAATCTTTGTGGTTTTGGCTCCTGGTAGACTGACATTCGGATAAGAGGGCTGTTGACATTGACCTCCTGGGCTTGCCAAGCTCACCGAAAGTGGCTTGAAGTGCTTGGAGAAAAAGGCTGATCAGCCACCAAAATGAAACTCCAGATAAAGTGGCCGTATAAATTCAGAAAGTCCAGGAACGGCTGTAGCTCCTCCATTGTAGTTAAAGGTAGCTGTTCCATAATGAATTGGGTTTTTTCCATGCATCATTAGTCCCCATGGAGGAGAGAGGATGTACTGAAGGAATGAGACCATGGTGACATGGAATCTGCATTATTCTCACAAAGAGTGGGTTTTTCAGTCATCACTTGAGTGCACTATTTTTCACTTGGCTTTTTACTGAGGGAGTATATCACTATATTGTTAATGTAGATAATTACAAGCCAGTACAACAAATCTCAAAGGGCATAATTAATGAAGGTCTGAAACACAGCTAGAGTATTTACCAAACCAAATGGCATAAATAAGTATCCCTAATGTATAGTGTTGGTGTGGCAGGGAATCTTCCATTCATCTTGTATTGGACCAGGTTGTACTCACTATTGAAGTTGAGCTTAAAGTAAATCTTTGTAGAATAAGTTGGGGATTTTTGCTGTGATAACACTGAGTCCCAGGTAATCCACGCAAGGACACAGCCATCACAAAAAAGACGCCTGCTCTAGTCATCAATACACTTGCATGAGTGAATTCCGCGTTTAACACCTCAGGCAGTGTAAACCTCCACAGCTATGTTTCTGAAACTGAAAGAGAGTGGATCCATCCTCGGAGCACAGTGCTGGACAGCAGCTTTGGAGTACAATCATAGGGTGGTGTGGAGGAATGGCTACTGCCTTCTATTTTAAATGACCACCTTAAGAACCAGGATCAAGATCAGATAGGAAGCAGGGACTCATGGTTACTTCTTGGTAGCCTGACACTCTAGGGTAGGCTTTCACAAGGTACTTATCAGATCTGGCATCTCATGCACATTTCTTTCAGGGCGTCACCCTAGGCAGGTAACTGGCTAGGTAATCATATTCAGCATTGGACAGACCTGACATTGATCTGGGGGACTAGCCACACTTTTCAAGTGCTGAAATCCAGATAGACTCCTGGAAATTGACACCCTAATTAGCCCAAGGTTCAGACATACATGATTTTATCTTAATTAAATAAATTAATACTTCACATCCAGATACAGTGAAGCCCTTCTCTTTCCGGAGGATAAGAGGCAGAATGTGAAAAATTTGCAAATAATACTTGGGCTCAGTAGTAAAAATGCAATATTAATGGTAATAAAAAATGAAACAATTCTTCTCAGAATCACGAGATTCCACAAAGGCAGCTAACGTTAGTTAGGCTGGTTGCTAAGAAAAGATGCACAGATTCCAGAGTTTGTTTTCTAATAATAATACTAATAATACTAAAGATGTAGCATGTTTTTACACTAATAAGTAATTAAGCACTAACATTTATGTTAACATGTTAAATTAAGTAATTACAATCATTTTCAGTACTGATTATGTATTTCTGGCTCATGCGTCATCTGAAAATTTCCACAATCTTTCTGCAAGCCCCAAAAATACTCCAGTTTAATTGCCCACGGCCAACTTGCGCAGACCCAAAACCACAAATGTCTAATTTGTGAATCTGGAGGGGCAACTATATCTCCCCTCTGGCAATTTCATGCCTTTTGGATTTGATACATTTTTGTATATATCATCATTTTACAATTAGGGTGTCAGGGGAATCACTTATCTTTTCTTACATATTGCCCATCAGCTAAAAACCAATTGCCAGTTTAGAAAGCATCCATACCTATTACCTATGTTGCAATAATAAGGATTTCCTGCTAGTGACTGTGTTGCAGAACCTCTCCTGGGTGTTTCTTTAGTTCATTGGCAGTCTGATGTGCTACCCGTTCTCTACCTGTACCTTATGTACATTTACAGATTTTGTAGATACATAAAATGATCTCAGACATATTAAGTAAATAAAAACAACACATTATGAAGTAACCTGAGCAAGCGTAAGAACTGCAAACACCAACACATAGATACACGGTGCCGAAAGTGTTAGGTGAGAAAACGGCTGACAAAGATATGTGATCGGTGGCCACTGATTTCCCCTAAATAGGTTTCATCCTGCCAGGCATATTTGACCCTATCCATATCTCCCATGGCTTCTTGCCTACTGAATGTATAAGAGAGACTTTGGACTTGATGAATACTCAATTGAGGGAGTATATCAAAATGTTGTTACGGTAGATAAGAACAAACTGGTGTAAGATATCAGTTGTGTAAGTCTGGAACATAGCTGGAGCATTTGTCAACCCAAAAGACTTAATTACGTATTCATAGTGTCTGGTGGTGGTGTGTAAGGCATCCCTCAGAATTTGGGCCAGGCTGTACTCACTGCTGAGGTGTATCTGCTTTCGTCGAAGGCTACTGCTGCCATGCTACAGCATTTTCCTTATTCTTGGATCATAAACAATGCATGTGTCAGTGTGGGAAAAAGTACTATCAGCCCAATGAACAGGCTGTGCATGACAAGTCAAAAAAGCACCGACTGTCAACACATTTAGCCTTTCAATTTATTTAAAAGAAGTTTCAATAAATATATATATATATATTTTAAAATTGTGGGCCATTTCATCTTGTGCTACCCATTACCTCTTTGGTACGGTGACTCATCTCTCCGACAAAGACATGAGCTATATTTATACGCATAAAGTATGATGAAAAAAACCATAGGCAAATCACAGAGCCAAATCAATCAGTAAAATTCCTTGAACATGTAGTCAATGCATATTTCACAGATGATGAGTGCAATGATGTGTCAGCAATGAGCAGTCATGCCCCTGCACTCTGCAGAGTCTGCAGGCTGGCTGCCATGCGATGCACATCTGAGCACTCAGCTGATTAATTAAAACCTTTGTTTTGCACAGCATGCAGCATCGCCTGGCCAGGAATTACACCATGAAGCAGTTAGCAGCAGATTTCTATCTATAAAAACTCAAGGCTGTGTCCAGACAATAGTTTAAATATTTATGTTCCTGGAACAGGATGAAAACCTACACGCCCCATGTCATGATAAACATACCACCATTTACATATTTATATTAAAATTAAACAAAAACAGTGAAATTATGTTTCCAATGAATAAAGTACCATGTGCAGGTAATGAATAGAATACAAATTATGATCAAGTAATTACTGAAACAATGAATGGGTGAACAACACTGGCTAGAAGACCTTCACTGTTCACACGAGCACAGCCAAACTGATCACTGTGAAATGAGAGTAAGTTTCAGAGCCCAGATCAGGTCTCAGCTCTGAAGCTGAATAGCCAGGGGAGCAGTTATTGGGGGAGCGGTCACCGGAGGAGCCGGGGAGTGGTCATTGGAGGAGCCAAGAGCGGTCACTGGAGGAGCCAGAGAGCGGTCACTGGAGGAGCCGAGAGCGGTCACCGGAGAAGCCGAGAGCGGTCACCGGAGGAGCCGAGAGCGGTCACCGGAGGAGCCGGGGAGTGGTCATTGAAGGAGCCGAGAGCGGTCACTGGAGGAGCCGAGAGCGGTCACTGGGGGAGCTGAGAGCGGTCACTGGAGGAGCTGAGAGTGGTCATTGGAAGAACCGGGAAGTGGTCATTGGAGGAGCCGAGAGCGGTCACTGGAGGAGCCGGGGAGCGGTCACTGGAGGAGCCGAGAGTGGTCACTGGAGGAGCCGGGGAGTGGTCATTGGAAGAGCCGAGAGCGGTCACTGGAGGAGCCGGAGAGCGGTCACTGGAGGAGCCGGGGAGCGGTCACTGGAGGAGCCGAGAGCGGTCACCGGAGGAGCCGGGGAGTGGTCATTGGAGGAGCCGAGAGCGGTCATTGGAGGAGCTGAGAGCGGTCACTGGAGGAGCTGAGAGCGGTCACCGGAGGAGCCAGGGAGTGGTCATTGGAAGAGCCGAGAGCGGTCACTGGAGGAGCCGAGAGTGGTCACTGGAGGAGCCGGGGAGCGGTCACTGGAGGAGCCGGGGAGCGGTCACTGGAGGAGCCGGGGAGCGGTGACCGGAGGAGCCGAGAGCGGTCACCGGAGGAGCCAAGAGCGGTCACCGGAGGAGATGGGAACAAGCTGCTGCATCCAAAGAGTCTGACAAATATGGCAGAGTGACAGGAACAAAGTAATTGACTGAAAACACTTTATCACAGGTTCCATGTGGTGTTTGCTACAAAACATTTACTCAAAAATGAAGACTTACTTCTGCAGCTGAATCTACATTCACCTAAAGGATTATTAGGAACACCATACTAATACAGTGTTTGACCCCCTTTCGCCTTCAGAACTGCCTTAATTCTCCATGACATTGATTCAACAAGGTGCTGAAAGCATTCTTTAGAAATGTTGGCCCATATTGATAGGATAGCATCTTGCAGTT
>JABFDZ020000039.1:24045264-24060127 GCA_019775955.2 Pollimyrus isidori
AGAAATGTAAAGCGCATTGAGACAATGTAATGTTGTGATAATGCGCTATATAAATAAAATTGCATTGCATTGCATAAAGCTGGTCCAGTGTTCTATGGCCAGGACTAAAATGGCATTGTTCCTCCTGAATCCGAGATTTGACTATAGATGTCACCCTCCTCTCCAGTAATCCAGAATAGACTTTCCCTGGAAGGCTAAGATGTGTGATCCCCCTGGAAATAAGTAAGGGGACCACAACCCCGGTCTGCCGATCCAGCGGCACTGTCTCTGACCTCCACGCACTGCTGAGAAGGTGTGTCAGCCACAACATCCAGAGCCTTCAGGTACTCTGGGCAGATCTCGTCCACCCCCGGAGCCCGGCCACTACGTAGGTCTTTAACCACCCTGGCTACTTCACCCCCAGTGATTGGCAAGTTGCCCCCAGCACCCTCGGACCCTGTGCCCTCAGATGCCTCAAAGACGGTGTGCATAGATGTATCTGAGGCAGTGTTCAGGAGGTCCTCAAAGTATTCCTTCCACCTCTGGTTGATGCCAACAGCATCCCCTCCCCACTATAAATAGTAGGAACCAGGAGCTGCTCCCCCCTCCTGGTATTCCGGATGGTTTGCCAGAAGCTTTTTGAGGCCAACTAAACAGAAGTTAATACATTTATTTTCATTCAATTTAATACCAAGTAATGCTACCTGAAACACAAAATAAATACAAATATATTATTAATTTTGCTGAAGCACAGCCAGACAGTGGAGTTTTGTTTCCCTGTCATATTATAAATTAGAAAATAAAGCATGAGTGAACAATATCCAATGAGGCTATTTTGTTTTTGGGGGATTCATTAAAAAAAGACTTGAGAGAGAGAGAAAAAATGAAGTGCATTGCAGCATTACATATTTTGTGTATTTATACATTCTTTTTCACAAGAGATACCCAGAGAAATGTTGGCTTTATGACTTGCATGCATTGTAATTCACTCATATCAGCAGTTTCAGTGTGAGCATTGACTGATTATGAGTGAATTTTTATGTTCTGTGGGAACGCTGTGTGGTTTATTCACACCTGAAAAATAAGAGCTCGCAGCCTACATACAGGTATCCATACAAATATATATATATTAGGGCTGTCAAAGTTAACACGATGACAGCGTGTCAACAGGAATTCATAATGATGTGACTAATTTTTTTTGATGCCATTAACGTTTGTGGAGTCGGATGGCAGCTCGGGGAAAATGATGAACAAAGAAAAATGTATTTTGAATGACAGGTACAACTTCAAAACTCCATGGACAAGATATTTGCAGTTGCGCAGTAAGTACATCTAACCCTTGTCCACACGTACACAGGTATATTTTAAGACTGTTTTTCCTCCTCCGTTTAAAAAAAATCCCCATCCACACGAACATTGTCTTCTAATAAATTTTTGTCCACATGAACCCGTTAAAATACATGCAAAAACAACAGGCGGCACTATAACTCTAACCATACTGCCATGTTGGCCAATCAGCAGCCTAATTGCCAGTCCTGTTAAGTTGCAAACTATGACGCACATTCCGACGCCTGGGTTGATCAATATAATGCGAGAGTGACTCAATATCTATCTGTACACATTTAGCAGTACTATTTCGGATTAGCCCGCCAGTTGCTCAAACTCGACTAATGTATACAGCAAACTGCGCACGCTCTGACGTTAAACAAAGTGGACAATGGCGCACGATCTGATGTTTTGAGCCAAAAACTGTATACATGTCAACGCTGAAAGTGGAGTTTCTTAAAATCTTCACCAGTTTCCAGTGACCTGAGAGGCCACTACCTGTGGACAAAGGCCCAAGATGTATAGAAAAAGTTACGTCTTAAAATATATGAAACGGCTCGCTCAGACTGAAGCTCGTCATCCCCTTCAATCCACAGACATGTTCAATGGCTGCAAACTGCTTACATGAGCATCCATTATGAATAACTAAATGTTACTGTATATACATTTAACACAAAGACAAATTTCATGGTGATGATTTGTGGGAGAGACCCAGTCATGGCTGGAGTATTACAGTTCATTCATGTACGTGCTCATGTGTCAATCCCTGAAAACTATCCAATATAACAGATAAGTCACATTAAAATGATGCTGTAGCCTCTTTCCTACACAGTTTTGGGTCTTGACATTCAACAGTTGCATGCAGGATTTCAGACTGACATCATATGCCACCCACAGCAAAAAACCCTTAGAAACCACCAGTAATGCGAGAAGTAATCAATAGTAACGTAATCAATTTTGAAAAAATGAAGCCACACAGGCTAATATTTTGGACTGAAGTCTGATCTCACCGTCCTCATAATGTGTATCCAGGGTAACACTTTACTTGATGGGTCACAAATACTTACGTAGTAGTTACTCACTTTTCTACTGAAGTACAAATCATGAACAAATATACTAGCTACTTGAGATAAAAGATGCGTCACAATTCAATAATGAGTCATGAGATCAATATTTCACCTGTTATTCATTACTCCTTCCTTCAGTTATTCATAACTGTTTACAGAATCAGATATAGCAACACACACGGTAACTGCTCAGGATAAAAGAAGGTTCATGATTCATTAAAGACGAACCATCATGAGATCAGTATGTAACTAAGGCTTGGCTTATGGTTAATTATTACAAAAGTAATGGTATAATAATACATTATTTGTACCCCCTTAGGTAAAGTGTTACCATAGTCAATTCATAGTCATAGTCAAGACGTTCATATTATACGTACGAAAACACCAACATCCATCATTTCATGGATTCGCGATTTATATATGATATAGTGCTGCTTATTCATTCCTAAGATGGGCTGTATGAAAATGGTTATTTGTATAAGATGTGTTAAATTAGGGAGTACAATGATGATATGCCTCAGTAGTCACAGCCTTCAGCCCTCTTGATATTTGTCAGGAATTCCTGCTTCGAGGATAATAATGCCAGCAGGCTAATGGTGCTGACATAGTAATCAATAAAACAGGCTTGTTACATGCAGAAAAGTATCTGACGATTAGGATGTTTCTATTAAGCATTATTTGCATACCGTGGCATACCGATCACACCCAGATATAATCAAGATGAACTGATACACATAATGGCTTCTTGGCTGATGTCGATGTGCATCAAATGCATAAAATATAAGTGCCAGATTCCGGTTTTCGTATTTGGACAGCTCAAAGGGAATTGCGTCTTGTGCACAAGTGGGCTTTGCTTGCTTTACTTGATTAAAAAATATCCAATATTCACTGCATGCTATTCTGCAGTCTCTTCGTCTTCATTTCACTTGGTGTGTCGCAGACGCGTACTTTCAGGGTGACCTGGGTACCTTAAATTCACGCCTCCATAAAAACTGCGTTGCACGCTTTTACAAAACAACGCATATTCAGGTTCATATGAAATATACCTCAGTCCCCACCCTTGGAAAAAAAAAACTGAATTATGAAGATCATGGGTTTTAATCAGTGCTGGTCGTGGGTATCTCTCTGTTTTTTGCACTTCTCTGGAACGTTCCCGGGAATGATTCCTGCATAGCAGTCCTGAATAACGAGGGGAGCACTGGCACCTGTGCTAGTTATAATTAAGTCCCAGGTCAATGTCTCAATGCCAGGCCTGCGCTGGAGTCCTGCATCAGTCTAATACGAGCTAATTACAGCCAGAAAGGGATGACAGATGCTTGGCTTTTCTTGCCTATGCAACATTTATAGGCTCAGTTTCAGGCTGCGCAACACTTAAGAACAAGGACATCACAGTTTAACACTTCATTCACAACTTTAGTATCTAATTTGTGTCCTGGTTGTCCAGCTAATATGCTGACTGTTATATGTTTGTATATGTTTATGAAAAATGTGAGTAAATCCAATTCCGGTATATTCCACAGAATGAATAACTTTCCGAAAAGTCTGCCCTAAGCCTCTGCTCTAAGATAATTGAATTATAAAGTTGATTGGTGACCTGTGTTAATCAAATGTAATAAGAGAATGGGTGTAGATTTTGGTATGGATGGTAAGCACGTCTCCCTATCAATATTGTGGGAGTACTGTATGTGTCTACGGGGGACAGGTGGTTTGGGCTGATTTTGGTCCTTATCTATGTTGAAACCAAACCTACACCCTTGGATAAAAGTACATTTTTGCCAAGTTCCATGCTAAGAATCCAACTCCCTGCAAACCATATAGAGGAAAGATCAAATTTTTGGAAAAAATTCTACTGCCCTTGTGTTGTCAACAAGGATACTACCAGAAATCTGTGAGAAACACCAATCTGTTTATATTGAGGGATAAAAGAATAAAGTGTATCTTCTATGTCTACCTGGAGACCAGATGTTTCCGTGTGTATTACATTTAGTCCAGAGTTTTGTCAATTTAAGTTTTTAATGGCAGAAGTCAATAACTACACACAGCTTTGGGTGACTCTGCAAACACTATTTCAATTGCAAATAGGATGTAAAACTATGACCATGTCATGCACAAAATTAATCCCTGTATATTTGATTGAATAGCTTAGGCTAGGGAAACTCCCCAAGAATAAAATTATGCAATTAGTCTGTGCAATTATTATTATTATTATTATTATTATGGGTATATTCATTATCGTTATCCTTATTATTATTTTCTCAGTCCAGCACATGTTCTACTTTATCATGCACAATTCCTACCCTCCTCATTTTGGATGTATATTCCGCCATTTCAAATTCCCTTAATCATTTCTGTGATATCTGGTAGAAATGCAGGTAATTTTGTAGCTAAACCATAAGTGTACATTGTTTGCATTCATTTAAATTCAGACATTAACTATATGTTTCAGATAAATAGGGCTGACAATATTTTGAAAACCTAACCCATCTGACACAGATTACGGCAGTACCATACTGTATATATATGGCATGATTTAAAACGGCTAAAAAGGTGAATCCCACTATGACAAGTATCTGCATATGTATATATGTGTTTGTGTGTGTGTGTGTGTGTGTGTGTGTGTGTACATAATGCAGATACTTGTCATAAAGTAAGATTCACCTTTTTAGCTGTTTTAAATCATTGCATGAGTGGTTATGAGCCCATGATGATTAAAATGCCTTTCAACGCTTTTCCGCATAAAGTCACACAGTGATTTAAAACTTCAATTCTCAAGTGAAAAGTGGAAGATTTATATGCATCAAGGACAAGAGAGCTGAGTGTCTAAAATTCACACAGTAGTCTGCAGCATTAGGGTTGTCCAGTACAAGTACGAAAACAGTCATTTACAGTAAGACCAATGCAGGATTAAAGTTAAAATCACATTTAACCACTTTACATTCACTAATAATAATATGGCAATATTGTACTATTATGAATGATATTTCAAATTAAGAATTGTTTCAAATTCATACCTGTATGTATTGTTAATTCATTTTTCTTTTTACCTAGAAATTCAAGTTCTATTCTCACGCTCAAACCAGCATGTTCTCATAGACACACCACTAACATCTGCTTCACATAACTCATAGTAGAAGCACAACAGCAGAACTTATTTCTGAGCAGGATAAAAGTGCTTTTTCTTATTTCTGTCTGCAGGCTAAAATCCACTGTGATGGGAAAGTCCCGGCAATAAGGCTTCCTAGGATAAGGCTTCCCGGGGTGAGGCTTCCCGGGAATAAGGCTTACTGGGAATGAGGCTTCCTGGAGGTGAGGCTTCCAGGAGGTGAGGCTTACTGGGGTAGGATAAGGCTTCCCTGGGTGTGGCTTCCTAGGGTGAGGCTTCCTGGGGTGAGACTTCCCGGGGTGAGGCTTCCTAGGGTGAGGCTTCACGGGAATAAGGCTTCCCTGGGTGAGGCTTCCCAGGGTGAGGCTTCCTAGGGTGAGGCTTCCTAGGGTGAGACTTCCTGGGGTGAGGCTTCCTAGGGTGAGGCTTCACGGGAATAAGGCTTCCCTGGGTGAGGCTTCCCAGGGTGAGGCTTCACGGGAATAAGGCTTCCCTGGGTGTGGCTTCCTAGGGTGAGACTTCCTGGGGTGAGACTTCCCGGGGTGAGGCTTCCTAGGGTGAGGCTTCACGGGAATAAGGCTTCCCTGGGTGAGGCTTCCCGGGAATAAGGCTTCCCTGGGTGTGGCTTCCTAGGGTGAGGCTTCACGGGAATAAGGCTTCCCTGGGTGAGGCTTCACGGGAATAAGGCTTCCCTGGGTGAGGCTTCCCGGGAATAAGGCTTCCCTGGGTGTGGCTTCCCGGGAATAAGGCTTCCCTGGGTGTGGCTTCCTGGGGTGAGGCTTCCCGGGAATAAGGCTTCCTAGGGTGAGACTTCCTAGGGTGAGACTTCCTGGGGTGAGACTTCCTGGGGTGAGGCTTCCTAGGGTGAGGCTTCCTGGGGTGAGGCTTCCCGGGGTGAGGCTTCCTGGGGTGAGGCTTCCTAGGGTGAGGCTTCCCGGGGTGAGGCTTCCTGGGGTGAGGCTTCCTGGGGTGAGGCTTCCCGGGAATAAGGCTTCCTAGGGTGAGGCTTCCTAGGGTGAGGCTTCCTGGGGTGAGGCTTCCTAGGGTGAGACTTCCTAGGGTGAGGCTTCCTGGGGTGAGGCTTCCCGGGAATAAGGCTTCCTAGGGTGAGGCTTCCCTGGGTGTGGCTTCCTGGGGTGAGGCTTCCTGGGGTGAGGCTTCCCGGGAATAAGGCTTCCTAGGATGAGGCTTCCCTGGGTGTGGCTTCCTGGGGTGAGGCTTCCTGGGGTGAGGCTTCCCGGGGTGAGGCTCCTAGGGTGAGGCTTCCTAGGATGAGGCTTCCTAGGATGAGGCTTCCTAGGATGAGGCTTCCCGGGAATAAGGCTTCCTGGGGGTGAGGCTTCCTGGGGGTGAGGCTTCCTGGGGTGAGGCCTCACACCACTTTGGATTAGCTATACGTCTTTCTGTTTGCTGCTCTTGAAGGACTCGCTGGGTAACTGGAGTGCATTCAGCTTTTGAGGGGTTAGTACAGAAACTGGCGCCACCTTTCTTTCTTTTGCCGGCCAGTGGATTTATCGGAGACCAACTGCATCACTGTAATCATCACTGCTTGAAATTTAATTTTACTTTTAAATTATATTTCAAAAATTCATATTCTGGAATTCAACTTGCAGTTTCCACTTTTGGAAATCCTGATTGAGAGTTCCTAACTCATGGTTAAAAGGAGAGAGGTCTGGCTCCAGATAAGTACATTATGTTTAATGGAACTAATAGGTAAGTAGTGGTAGGTTCCACTGTCTCTTTTTTTTTTTTTACTTCAGCAAATGTATTTATTGGTTCATTAGAATAATAGACACCGGTATTTAATAGGTAGATAATAATATTATACACTGTAACTTAACAGTCAGCTCAGTGCAGTTAAGAGTTGGTTTATGATTAATTAATAATTAGCATAATTTTATATTTCTGACACCTCAAGTAATAGTAGTAATAATAATAATAGGTACTTCTTTGATAAATTGTTTTTTCAGTTGGGGGTTAAGGGCCTTGCTCAAGGATCCACAGATGTGCTGAGGCTGGGTTTGAACCTGTGACCTCATGATTACAGGCAAAGCCCACTGAGCCACACGCTGACCCCAATAATAATAATAATAATAATGATGATGATGATGATGATAATGATAATAATAATGATTTTTTATGATGATTGAAGGATCTAGATTTCTAGAAGGAGTTTGTAGTCTATGAGAGAGACCTCCATCTCTGGGAACACAGTACCAGTTTCATGTGCATTGTCTATGCGTCCGGTTTTTCATTTCGTCATCGTAATCATCGGTTTGACCAGCACTTCAGGTTCTGATGTAGGCTTACAAACCCCATCCATCCTGCGTAAGTGGTAGCCTGAAGGGCGGCCGCCTGTCACAGGCTTGGCTGACTGGAGCACAAATACTTCACTGAAGTATAAATTTGAGCCCACAGAGGAAATAAAATTCAGCTGAGTGTTTTCCATTTTTAACTCGTTGCCAGCCTGCATCTTTTGTCAGCTACGTGTAATCACAGGAAGATTCCCTGTCTACACACTTTGTTTTAAGACAAGTCATTCGGAGTTTGGATTAACACACAGCTACTACTAATGCAGGGAATTTCTGCAGGGCGATACTTTTAAAAGGTGTGAAATATGGTAAAGGGTGCGACTTCGGCAAAGAGGCCCTTAAGTGCAAGGAACACTTGACAGACACACCTAATGCATTCACTGGGTTAGGTTTTCTCCAATAAATTGTTGCCTGCCAATGTTCCAGAAACCCTGGAGAAACATCAAACATCAGCACAACCTGCTCTCACAGATGGGTGCAATGGGCATTGGAGAAATCTCCGTGCGGCAGCTTCTACTGTAGTGTTCCCGGGCAGACTCAGCAAGTGATTTCTGATTCCAGCTTGCCGTGTTTGTGGCTCATGAAATCCGCACACGCAGCTAAAATAAATATAATGGTGTTTATTCATCCAGAAATGAAAATAATCAGTAGGCAGTAGCAGCCAGGTTAATCTTAGGACGGCGTATAAAACAAAATTTATTACAAAGAAATCAACACCTGACAGACCATGATGACAATGAACAGGTGAAAAGTCTTCCTGGGGCTGATAAGTGACACTGCTGGATTGAGCTATTGGGATTTGATGGATAGCAAGACTACATTTATTCAGTTCCATAGTAAGGAATCGACTTCGAGATTCAAAATCAATTTATAATGCTCAAAGAGATAATGCATCGTACTCAATTATCTTACTTAACTGTTTTTGCTGTTAAATGCTACGTTCACGCTCTGAGTATTCTACAGTCATTTAGCACTTCATACATATTAGTATCGCACTGTTGTTGGTCCTGTTGTCCCGACGCACCTGTCCGCTCCCCTACAGCTGAGGCACGGGGATCCCACCGTGTTCTTTAGAGTGTGTAACAGTAGCACTTGATAATTGAACTTTTCCTTTGGATGTAAGACTAAATTAAATCAGTGAAGTAATTAGTATTATTAAACACTAAGTATTATTATTGTTGCTGTTGTTTTTGCAAAAATATTATTGTTGTCGCTGTCATTGTCCTTTTATCAGTTTTAATGAAATATTTGTGTCTTGCACATTTATTCTAAAACAGGAGTTCGTATTGGACAAATGAATAAATCCATTCACATGAAATCATAACACTGTGCATTTCTCTTGAGTAAATTTATGTCAGCAGTTTGTAGAATTACAGCAGGTGCTATGAGAAGGTTTATTCCATCCCAAAAATGTGGCACCACTAAATCAGATGCTAAAGTGTCACTCTCGTTTTTTTTTTCTCTTGAATAATTTAAAATGAAGATTAAAATAACACTCTTCTATTTCCATAAAGTTCGCGTTTGTAAATCCTGTTGAAAACAACATTTTTAATGTGATGCTGTGGCCACGGCTGCTAGGGACAAATACACCGTCGCGTTAAAGCGATTCTATCCTTTAAGCTCAGGCTTTAGTTTAGTCCTGCCCCATTCCTCCAAGACGCAGCAGCAGCTTGAAAATCTGACAGCAGGTAATAAAGGCACAGCACTGAAGAATAAAGGCTCTGCCCTCCATCGCTCCTCCCTTCTCTCCGCAGAATTACTTCATGTTTACTCTGTAATATATGCTGTGGCAACCAACCCCGGGAGCAATAAGCCTGTAATCAAGGCTGTTCTGACATTATTTTCTGGTTGTCATTTTAGAGTCACATAACAGCTGAGGTGCCAAAGATGGACATATCTCTACCTACTTGGGAGAGAGACATCATGGCTTTAATCGTGAGTGTGACCTTTCTCTTCTTCCGTCCCTCAGATAATGCAAGAGCATTGGGATCCGTCACAGGTGGAGTGAGTTTATTCTGGAAATTGTTAGAGGGCAAAGCATTTTATTCTGGGCAATGGGCCAACCTCACCACCGCACACCATACAATTTACAGTAGTGTGAGTAGCCTACTCTGCTTAAAAAAAACAAAACTATGCATTGTACGCCATTAGACCAAAGACACAGGGCATGACTACAAATAATATTAATAACTTCCCATTTCTGTATTAGTTTGTCAAACATGCTACATCAGTAAAATTATAAATTTTATGAAATAGAATGAAACCAACCGGAAAATTGTTGGACACAGCTGTGCAGCTGTCTGGCATGTGCCGCCCACCGTCGCTCTTTGTGTGTGAAGGCTCTGGTGGGCTCTGGTTTTTTTCCTAACTGCTAAACGAGGTTAGGCTACGGTAAAGTCTGGGATCGGAGAGAGTCTAGATAGATTCATCAAGGTGGGAGTGGAGTGCCGGGGGAAATCAGACAAGTCCTTGATGGAAAAGTTAAAAACCGCTTGCCATCACTGTCACCTGCCCAGTCTGCGGCCACAGGCTGGCCAGGTTCTGCGTGTGCCATGCATGCACTTTGCATTTTGTTTTTGTCGGCGTTAACCTACGCATGCACATTATTCTTTTAATTGTGAGGCTTCGATCAGCACTGACACTGTGACAGTGCATCACCTCAATACAGCAGCTCTGCGTCGGATAGAAAGAGGAGCGTCTGAATTTGTGATGGTATTAAAGATAATACCTTTGGGATTTCTTTTTTTTTTAATTGTTTGTATTTTTTAATTTGCATCCCATAATCATCAAAGAATTTGTTGTTCTTTGTACCATATTTAACTCATTAGTACCTGAACATCCGTAGTGAAATGTTGTGTCATGCTTTAGAGGATAGGGATTCAAATCCCATCTCTTCCTTACTCATAGCAACTGAATTTTAAGACAAGTAGAAGGTTACACATCTCACATAAGGACAATAATTGACCATTGCAGTTCAAATAGATGATTATACATTGTGCAATACACAAATAAGTGCAATATGATAAAATATCTGTACACTGTCTCTCTCTTTACAATTCTATCCATTTCCTGAAACTGCGTGTCCTATTCAAGGTCTCAGGGGATCCGGAGCCTATTTATAATTTATTTCTTTAATAGTGTGACTACCTTGATATATTGTTTGCTTTTATATACAGCTTACTCCTTTTACATATTGTTTTTTTCCTTCTATAAATTGTTGCTTCGTATTCTTGTTTCCTTATTGTATTGTTGCTTTAATAGTTTGACTACCTTAATATATTGTTTACTTTTGTATATAGCTTAGTCCTTTTGCATATTGTTTACACCTTGTATATATTTTTGCTTTGAATGTTTGATGAGGTTGGCTTTTGAAATCACTAACCTAATCTTGCAGTGTAACACAATGACAATAAATCCTTTGAATCATTTTGAATCTCTTCAATCTCTCCTTCAGCAAAAAGAGATGCTGTTAGGCTAATGGGATCTTTCTAAATGGCTTGGTGATGGATTGGGATTTCTATATACCGTACCATCCAAACCTAGTGTGGAGTTTACATCTTCTCCCCATATTGAATCGATTCCCTATTTGGTTTCCTCCTCTAGTATAAAGATTTACAGATACACTAACTCGCCCTGTGATGGACTGGCGTCCCATACGACGTGCACCCCAGCCTTGTACCCTTTGCTGGTTGACATTGGTCCCAGGTTCTCCCGTGGGCCTGCTCAGGAGAAGCAGCCGCAAGATAGATGGATATGTGAGTGAGAATGGGGTATACTTCAAGTGCCCACACATCTGTTAAACCAATACAACAATTCGAATTAAATACATAAAATCAACATATTACAGCGGAAGAAGCCATGGATTGCCATAAAGCTGTAAAGCAAGTAAATAATAGCAAACAACAAAATATTGCAGTGTGTGGAGTTGGGGACAGTGATGGAGACAGTAGACACGAGAAACAACAACAGAATGGCGTAGATGAAAGTCTCCTTCAATCTCCAAGCCAAAACAAGTCTCTGATTTATAGAACAGTAGCAAATTAAACATAATACCAAAACCCCACTGGCCAGATGACACTGTGCCAGGAACAAAACATCAAACTACTTGATCCCTCCTGAAGCATCCAGATGGCCTAACTTTTCATTAAGAAGATAATCAGTCCAAATAGACCAGCTGGGCTTCATTAATAGTATTCATTAATAGTTCAAGGCTGCTGATAAATTGTCATGGAAACGCAAGATTACACAGTCTATCTATGTCCCTACATTCTGTCTTCCTCATACCCGTATGGATCAAGTAATAGTTGATTTGCATTGTTATGCAGCTGAGTGAAAGATGCAGATTTTTTCTAGGCTGTAACTTGTTAGCATCAAGTGAATGGTATTGTAATGTGTGTGTGCATACACACGCACTTATCTTCAGGTATGCTAGATGGTATTTTCAATGAGCAACCAAAAGGCTCACCGAATTAGGCTCATATTTCAAATAACATTTTGGAATGATGGAAAAGACATGTATATATGTATGCATGTATGTATATATATAATATGGAAATGGAATTTCTGGATCAGAAAGAATGTATGTATGTTTGCTCCTATTTTCAATGGCCAACCAAACAAGACTCAAATTTCAAAGAGCACTTTGTCATAAATATAGACCATTAAAGACACATTGGCCACTGCCCAGATTCTCATTTTAAACCAGTGAATTAACTACGGCTCCAGAATAGCCTCTGCCCCCCCCAAGCCAGAATTGGACAAGGGGGGGGTATGAGATGATTTATGGATGGATGGATGGATGAAATTTACTATGGTACCGCACATACCGGAAATTGCTGGATTTTTCTGTCCCTCCATACTGTTTAGCAAAGGCAGAACTCAGGATTTCTTGTCTAAACGTCGCATGTTACATCTCCCACTAATCTAACAAACCCAATTTCCTTCATCCCATCAAGAGAGACTGGGATCCATGTTAGCAGCACTGAATTCTACACTGAACCTTTTAGTAGAACCATTTTTAGATTTTGCAGTGGTATTACATTTGGAGGTGGAGGTGACAAAGATAGAGGCCATACAGAAAAACACCTTTTCTTATTACAAAATAGGACCTGCTTTTTGCTAAAACTCAATTCTTTCACAGCCCAAAGTTCGAGTAATTATCATCTTCACAATCTGATACGACCAAAAGGGAAGTAAACAATACATGACAAAAAGTAATAAAAATGGGAAATTTGTATATTAAATAGACAAAATGTAATGCTGCATCAGCATTCCATGATAGCATTCTTAGTATAAAAACAATAAGAAGGTTTTTTGTTTACTATTGTTACATAAAATATTTAAACATCACCCACAAGAAAATCACACCACAATCACAACTTATTTCAGAACCTACTCAATAAATTAAATAAACATAAGTTAAAGAAAATTTGGGCTTACTTTGATTACTTCACTGCATTTATCCTCACAAAAAGAGTGGCCTTCAGTACCGATAAATGTTCTCCAACGGTCAAATCTTCCACGCTTTGTGATCATGCTAGTCTAATAATATCCTCTGCATATATAAGGGTATAGTTTTAACCCATTTTTATTGCTTATGTCCTTTTCAATGACACTGTTAGAGGACATTCTTATGAGGAAAATGCACTGTAACTCACCATACATTATGAACAACTCATGACACTCACTGCATCCAAAAGTCTCTCTGTATAGCCATATACAGTTTAATCCCATTATTACAGACTTCAAGGGACCTGGCAACACAGTTTGTTATGTCCAAAGTCCATTATATCCAGAGTTGCTGTTAACCCAGAACACAACTACAGGACACCATTTACTCATGCCACACCCCAGTAGATACATTTTTGGTATAGATTATTATATTGTAATCCAACTTTACCCGACCGTTGGAAGTATATGTGGCCTATAAGTGGTTATACATGCACGGTACACGCACAGCGTGCCTGGTGATGGACAGCCACACAGACCAATCAGTGTTGTCTGCTGTTACGCCATGCATATTTATAGAGCGTGACTATTATTAATCCCGACATGTAGCCTGCATGTCCGTTATAGCCGAATAAAACTACGGCTAAAAGCTGCCCTGGGAACCAAATTGTCTGTCCATATAAGCGAAAATCCATTATATGCGAGTCGCTATATCCGATGCTTTTTCTGCATGTTCCAAACTGCACCCAGCCGGGACCAGCGGACCTCGTCCGTTATAGACAGCATTCCGTTATAAGCAAGTCCACTACAACGGGATTTTACTGTAATGGTCAAATAACACAAAACCCTTCTCCAGGAAGGGGCTCACACTTCCCTCATGGTGCTCCATTGTTTCCGGACAATAGTGCCTTCAGACCACTAAACAAATTCAAGGATGGGGGTTCATTAACGCCAAGAGAAGCTAATCACCTTCTTTTTTTGCCTTCACCCTAATAATAATAATGATACTTTTATTGATGCCAGTGGGGGGGATTTTCCGCCTCCCCCATCTTGCTCTCCATGAAACACGAGTAGGAGAGAGAGTGCCCGGCAGTGAAGGGCAGCCAGCTGCAGTGGCGAACATGGAGCCGGGGGTTAAGGGCCCTGCTCAAGGGCCCGCAGACGTGTGACCAGGCTCCCGAGGCTGGGCTCAAATGGGCGACCTTCCGATCGCAGGCATAGAACCTTCTGGAAAAAAATGTGTACCAAAGTGCACTTGGAGAAGTACATCTTTTGCGCTATTAATATCCACATTATAATTACACTTTTGTGTAATATCGTCAGCCCTATTTAGGAAGAACTTATTTGAACTTAAATATGTTTAAGCTATATATCATTTAATTTATATACACACATGTAACTGCAGCTTAACTGTGTCGATTTCAAAGGTCACTGAAAGACTCCAAAAAATGCAGTATTGTTCACTTATGTAGGACACAAGAATGCTATTGAATTTACAAAATGAGTTTCTATGAATTGTGTTTCAGGCATATTTTTTAATTGTCTTCTTCTAATGACTATTCATGAGTACTTCAGTAGTGCATTTAAATAATATCACTGAGAAATACACACACACACACACATATATA
>JABFDZ020000039.1:24082012-24100044 GCA_019775955.2 Pollimyrus isidori
TTGTTTTTTTAATTGCATTACGGACAATAAAGAACTTTATCACAATATTCTAATTTTCTGTGACAGTCCTGTATAATTATCCCTCATAGCCATTTTGATTATTGCAATCTCGACATTGTTGTTAAAACAGAAGGTGAATGTTCCATTTTCTGTAGCCGCTTGGCCTTTTCAGGGTCGCAGGGGGTCCAGAGAATATTCCAGAGGCTACAGGCGCAAGGCAGGGTACCACCCAGGATGGGGTACCAACCAAAGGTGAATGTTTATGAACAAAAAAGCTAAGATCTAAAACCTATATGGAAAATGGTTGTAAAAACAGAAGCCTGACAACCATTTAATGTGCTTAATAACTGGAAAGACCCACAGTTTAAGCTTTCGCCCTTAAACAAAACAAATATTGCAAATTACAATATTTCCAACCTGTGAGCTTTTTGTCTGTTTTAAATGAAAGTTAGTACACTGCACGACTTCCTTTTGCAGTTTGCTTTGAGAATGACTGACAGATAAAAGCCTTGCACAGTGGCCAGAGGGATTTTGAGCATTTTCTTTTACGGAACAATGGCCAGGTCACTGTGTGATCCTGGTGGAGGAAAACATTTCCTGACTCACCCCTCCAAAACACCCCAAAGTGGCTCGATACTATTCAGATCTGGTGACTGTCCAGGCCTTGGGAGATGTTCAGCTTCACCTTCATGTTTACCAAACCACTCTGTCACCGGTCTTGTATACTGTGTATCGGTGCATTATCATCCTGATATACAACACCACCTTGAGGGTATAGTATCTGAACCATCGGATGAACATGGCCCTCCAGAATAGTTCTGTGGTCCTCGGCTGTGATGCACCCACCTAGCACAAGTAGTGTGCCTGGGCAATACCACGAAATTTCAGCTAGAACCATCGCTGATCCGCCCTGTGCTGTACTCTAAGTACACAACAGTCTAGGTGGTAAAGCCCTTTGGGGATTCTCCACACTATTGATGGGTTTAAAGGGCAGCTTAAAACGTACCTTTTAACTCGGGCTTTTGGTAAAATGTGGGGCGATCCCTGTGTAATCGTGTTTTGTTATGTGTTGTCTATTTTTTTTACTTTGTTTTAGTTTCGCACAGCGCTTTGTGGCTGCTTTGTCTGTGAATGCCTCTTAAAAACTTACACTGTAACTCTCCCAAAAATTGAAGGGGAACTCATCAGAGAACAATACGTGTGCGGCATTGTCCACAATCAAAGATTTGCACTGCTGGCACCACTGAAACCGACTTCTGGCATTGGCACGAGTGACCAGAGGTTTGGTATAGCAGCCTGACCTTGAAAATTGATTGTGTGGAGCTTCCAATGAGCAATGAGAAATTAGGTGCACATTTAATTCTGCAGTGAGTTGGGCAGCTGTGGTTTTATGCTTTTTTTTTTAAACAATCCCCTTCATAGAGCTTCCTCTTGTCCACAGTTACTCCTGCTGGATGTGGTCCATCCATGATGGCAGAATGCCGACGTTAACCAAGATACCGTGGCTCTCGATATACCACAGATCTGCTGTCCTGGTCACTGATGTGCCAGCGAGACGAGCACCAGCAGTTTGCCCCCTTTTGAACACTGATATCTCTCCCATTATGTTGCGTGGATTGCAATATTTTATGTTCAGCTGTTTGGCTAATTCAACCTTCACACTCTGCTGTTACAGATGGAATGTGTGAGCAGTGAAGACTGGCCACCAGGCCGCGCATATATAGGTGTGGAACTCCAAACACTATTTTGGCCATTGTTTCATTTTCATCGTCCAACCCGAAATGACACATCTCTGGCTGTGTCAACTCATTTATAATTATTTATATTTAAGCTATACTGACGTTACGCTTTATTTATCAATAGCCTTTTGATTGGTATTACAGCATCTTAGAAAAATTGTTTGACCACTAAGCTTTGTATGGGCTTTTCTTCTTATCTACCTAAGACATCCAAATTTCTACAAATTGTACTTTTACTTAAGGTAATCCTGACAACCTGTCATTAAAACTATGTCGGAATAGAACTGGTTTTCAACAAACTCGAACTAGAACCTTTCTTGCAGTTGCACCTTGATATTAACAGCCTCTCTTCCTAGTAGAAAAATATGCTTGCTGTTGCCAAGCAACAGCAGTAAGTCTACGTATTCTCCAGATGTACAAGAGAATAAAAGAATGCAAAGACACAGCTTGTATCCGTTAGATTAAGGCAACTGGAAAGAAATATATATTTTAAGAGACTAAGAAAAGAAACGTTTTGATTTGATGCACGGTGGTATTCAATTTAAATATAAGACCAGTTCAAATCACATGTTATTTTGACCAGGTGATTTTTTTTCCCAAAAGAAAATATAAAAGCATTTTTGCGACTCCTTAGCCATCAATGCTCCTTCCATGCATTATGAGCCACACTATACAAACCACACCCTCCTGTATATGAGTATTACACATGCCTGTGTCTAAGAGTATATAAGGACTAGTATGAAGTAGAGGTATTGAGTCTGTTCTTCGTTGAGTCATAGAAATGCCATGTTTCTGAAATAAGGTTCCTGGGGTCTCACCCATTATCGGACATGGCTTTCTGACCATTATTTGCACCAGGTTTGGTCTTTCTCTGCATTGTTGATGGACTCTAGGGTGGCATCTTGGTACTTTTCGGGTGAAAAGGATGATGATGATGATTGATTTATTATTATTATTATGATTATTATTATTATTGTTATTATTATGAGTATTATTATTATTATTATTATTATTAGCAGTTGGGGAGCCCTTGCATTACTAATCTACTCGCATGGCTTGTCCTGTCTGCTATTATTACAGATTCTGCTGTTTTTGTCTTGCATAAATAGTCCTGCATATATAGCAATAACACGGTAATTTTTATATCACATCATGTTGTATTATGTAAACTAAAACCAGAATGGAAAATGAACTCAAACTCAGTGAAAATCTAAGACTAAATGCCCTCACTCCACTGTATTGCATCAAACTGCTATTGCCGAAGCCTCCTCTCTGAATTAGAGAGTCTGATCATAAGCAGTTTCCTTTTATCTTGTTCTGCACAATGCGGACCACATCTGAGGTATCTCGTCTTTCAGAAGATCCCGTTTTAAATGTGATAATTCTTTGAATGAATAAACATTATATCAGAATTCAGAAATTAGAGACTTATATTCATATTCAGTCTGGAAAGATGTTTTTGAAGATACAATAAGAATTTCTTTATTCATGATGCTGTACAGCAGCGTGTTTTACTGATTAACTGTGGGCTAAAAGAGAAAAATATGGGAGCAGTTTGGTGTGGATCTGAGTGGAATCAGTGTGTTTTACGGTATTGTTGGCTCGCGGTGAAAATAACTCTATGCAACATGACATTTGTTGTTAAAATGCTCTTTTACTGTAGGAGAAAGACACTGTTGTCGTTGTTTGTGAGTAAATATTCAGATGGAGTGAGACTTTTCAGAGTAAATATTACTAGTGAAGAATGAGACATCCCTGCTGGCTGCTGTTCATAGCAGGGTATGTGGCAGGGGGTTGGCTAGAGGATTATTTGAAGGGTATATTTTCAGCCAGGCTGACGTAAACTGGTATGCAACGGTTACTGGCGTGGCATGATATGACTTCACTACAGACAAACAAAGCATGCAGCGTGAGGAGGAAGTATGAAATGCTAAGCATCAGGAGACAGAGATAAAACACCTGAAAGGTGTCTGAACCTTGTAAGTCATCTTTTCCATGTTAAACATCAGAGCTATTTCTACAGCATGCAGTGTAGGAATTATGATAAAAATAACCACTTATTGTCATTGAAACAGCCTAAGACGTGCGCGCATGCACACACATATGTGTCTGCCTTTAGTGAGACACAGAGGCACTGAAACGGACGGTGTGAACCCAACGGGAAACACAACATAACTGAAAAGTGGAACTATGCAAATTCGTTTTGACAGTGGCATACTTGATTACTAAAATCAATCACTTAACATGATTATTCCTAGTTGTCTGCAGTTGTCTGTTATTAGGTTGTCAGACGACATCTTTGTTAGACTTTATTATTAGCTTACATTGATATGAAGTTCTGCTTCCATCCGGATTTCAATGATTACAAGCTAATTGACAATTTGCAAAAAACCCAGTTGAACTCTGGATAATACCAGAATTGTACATTATTTCTGAAATTTATTGGACTCTGTGCAGCAAATGAATTCTTAGATTCAATTTAGTATGCAAGCTGAACTGCTTCCCCTGTTTTAATCAAGCTGTGTAAACAGTTAATGATTTCTTTTCACTTTAAATGCATGTGATGTTTAAAACACACACAGATTTGCCCTTTTTTTAACAATATTTTCAGAATTATGTGAATTGCATGTAGCCTAGGGGGAGGGTAATGAAAATGATGTATTTAAGGGTGTGATATGTTTCAGTTACGGCTTCTGAGTGCACCCCCATTGAGTTGGCCGTCTCCTCACCGTCACCGCATCTCGATTCATCTTAATGTCACTGCTGTCTCTCGTGGTCTTAAATCTACATTTTGTTTCTGTCAATTTTCAGATGTCAATATAAGGTCTTGGCAGCTGTGACCTGGCCTCACATGGAGTCCCCCCCCCCACCTGAAACTGAGGAAGGGTCTAACAGAGCCCCCACTTTAATAATACCAGCCGTCACACTTCAGGGTATTGTATTGGTTCTACTAATAAAGGTGCCCCTGACATCATTGATTTTCATAATATGCATGTAAAAATATAGTTACTCACAAATACCATATTCCACAGTCAAGCGTGCCCACAACGGGCATGCAAACATGAGAAGTGGGCCTAGGAGAAATGTAAAATGGTTGCCTGCTCCCACGACTCCCGTTTTGTGTTGCACCGTGTGGACAGCTGAGAACGTGTTGAGCGTCTGTGGGATGCATGGGACCAACAAGTTAGATGCGTGGTTGCGTAGCCCCATGCGGAGTTGGGCTCCACGCGCTGTGTGTGGTGACATATTACTCCACGTTATCTGCCATTTGAGCCACCGTAGCCCTTTTGTTGGTCTGCATTGGACGCGACAGCCTTGGCTTGCATCCCGCATCAGTGAGTCCTGGCCGAACACCCTGTTGGCAGTTTGTGGCTTTTTTCCACCTCCGACCACAGTTGACCGTCGGCACTGCGCAGACCTTGCTGCTACAGAGCTGCACTGACCCAGTCGACGGGTCATAATGATTTGGCCCTTGTCGGAGTCACTCAGTTCTTTTTCCCTGCCCCTGTCTTCTGCATTCAAGACGTGAATTAGAAGTACTGAATGTTAGCTCACCGACCAGTATATCTCAGACCCTGATAGTCAACATGGATCGCTTCACATGGCAAGCACAATGTTTTGGCTCATCAGTATGCACACACACACACACACACACACACACACGCACACACGCACACAGTCATGTCATCATATCTTTTTGAGGACCACTCATTCATTTCTATGGTAAAAATGCTAATGCTAACTATGACAGCCTTAAACCCTACCCAGCCTTATAACCATAACCATAAGGAACCAAACAAAATACTACAGTTTCTGCATTTTTAGTTTTTTCATCGCAGTCAAATTTTTATAAAATAGTTCTCCCATGACGGTCCCCATAAGGTAACGTACACCTGGAACACACACAAGCACACGCACACACAAATACACACTCGGAATGAATGAAATTTCTAACTAACGCCATGTTGCAATTTCCGTGGAAATAAATAAAATAATTGTCAGCGTCGGTTGTTTTGGATAATTTGTTGTTTCTTGATATTTAATATTTATCTTGCTGTTGGTTTAGATCAGAGAATCACAATCTCAGCTTGCAGGGGCACAAATAACTTGATGAAGAAAATAATTACATATTGAGCTACAGAGGAATCCACCGACGCCTCCTGTCCATGCCGCTCTTAAACCATCATCTTCAAGAGAATAAATAATGCACGTAACACAGTTCTGCAGCAAGCACATTAAACTGCTGAACTGTCTCCTATAAATAAAATTACATAATGCCTCATTATGATTATCTCGAGGTACAAAATGCACAATGTCATATCCGCATCTGAGTAGAGTTAACCGGGCGGTGCCCTTTGGCTGACACTTTGATGTCGCTTGTTAACTCGTCCCCCCCCCACAGTGTGGCCACCACTGTCAGCCGGGGCCCCCCTGCTCTCCAGGCCGTGGCTTGGGATTGGCCCCTCTCGATGGGTCACGGGTCCCTGCCACCACTGTCACCCGGGGCCCCCCTGCTCTTCTGGCCGTGGCTTGGGATTGGCCCCTCTCCATGGGTCCCTGGCTTGACGGACAGAGGAGGCCCCGAAGTAGATTCAAGGCCCTGCAGCTTTCCTGTGACACACACACTCTTGATCTTGTTTGTGTTTTGCTTTGCCTATAAAGGACCATTATAAACAGCCCCATGCCTGGGAAGGGCAGCCGTATAAGAAGCTTTTATGCTGATAGCTACATAAAGGCAACATGGCTCATAAAATATAGGAGCCTTTATCCATTTCATTTGTGGACTGGGTGCGTTTTTTGCTTGACAAATAACAATGACCTGAGAATAATGAGCCAACCTGCTGACAAACAATTATACAGATATAACTGGCTAAATTTCATTTATTATGATGTCTTCTAGGGACATCTGCAGTTTCCTTAAATGCATTTGTTTTTCACATGGTGCCAATCACCATTTGTTTACTAATATCTCCTTGCTGCCACTCTACTTGTTTGCACACAATTAAGATTTACTTTCATGTTTAAAAATCAGAAAATTGTGCAAACAGTCATCCTCTTACGAATTTGCATTTGCATCTGCCAGAAGCGATACCCATCTCAAATTCCAAATTGCATCTCTTTAATGAAAACACTTGAGAATGGCAAATATTTTATGCTCTGAGACATAAATGCATATGTACAGAGCAGTAAACTCAGGAGTACCATACTCCATCATGGCTGGAGGTACTGTACTATCCATATCTGTATGCTCTTAAATTAAGAATAAATTTCAGTTGTGAGAACCTGGGTAGAGCACATGTACTTTCTCTGAAAAACCAAAAGAGACCAAGGCTTGAACATGGTAAAATAAAACACTGATAAAAACATGGCAGGCAGAGTATATTCAAGATAACGAAAATGCCAGCACTGCAATTTTCTTCAGGAATTTTTACACATATGACATTATCTGCAGCTGTGCAACAGGATGTCATCCTGTTGGCTTCATCTGCTGGGGATCTCCAGTGTGCTCTGGCAGGGATGAGGGTTAGCACCTCCAAGTCTGAGACCGTGGTTCTCAGCTGGAAACGGGTGGATTGCCCTCTTCAGGTCAGGGTGGAGACCGCTGCTTCTCCACGTCAAAAGGAGCCAGTTGAGGTGGTTTGGACACCTGGTGTAGATGCCTCCTGGGCGGCTACCTGGAGAGGTTTTCCCTGCATGTCCTACAGGGATGAGGCCCCGGGGCAGACCCAGGACTTGCTGGAGAGATTATATCTCTCGGCTGGCCTGGGAACGCCTCGGCATCCAGCTGGTAGAGGGAGCTGGGGAGGAGGAGGTCTGGGTATCTCTCCTGAAGCTGCTACCCCCGCGACCCGAACCACAGACAAGTGGAAGGTAAAGGATGGATGGATGGACATTATCTGCTATGGGAAACCCTACACAATCCTTGGCATTATTGGTTTATATGTATAACACATAAAACAGGAGGTTAGAACTGCAATAGTAATAGAAATAAGGCTTTTATAAAATTATAATTGAAAATAATGGATATTATTATTATTATCCATCCATTCATTTTCCAACCCACTTATCCTATTGGGTTGCGGGGGGTCTGGAGCCTATCCTGGAAGCAGCAGGCATAAGGCAGGGAACAACCCTGGATGGGGGGCCAGCCCATCAGAGGGCACATTCACACACCAACCACCCACACATGCACACCTACGGGCAATTTAGAAACTCCAATTAGCCTCAGCATGTCTTCGGACTGTGGGGGGAAACCGGAGAACCCGGAGGAAACCCCACGACGACACGGGGAGAACATGCCAACTCCACACACATGTAACCCAGGCGGAGACGCGAACCCAGGTCCCAGAGATGTGAGGCAACAGTGCTGTTGTTGTTATTGCTGTGGTTGTTGCTGTTGTTATACTGTATATCTTAAACTTTGTGCTGTCTTGTTCTTCAGTTCATTCATATCTTCACAGCCCCTTTCCAAGAAAGTTTATGAGGGTTTATCCCACTGATTTTCTTTCTTTTTCACCGACACAGCAGTTTCTATTTAAAATGGTCACGGATCAATCCATTGTAGCGTTTCGTTTTACTTCGGGAGATCCGACTTCCACACTAAGAAAAACTCACATCAGATATTATACGCCTAGAGCAACTGTGAAAAGATCCCAGACGGATGACTGCAGAGATGTTATTTTAACACCAATTTGCTTTTCATTGGTTATTTGTTTGTTTGTTTATTTTTACAAAGAAGAAACAATAGCATTAATTTCAGCAGGTGGGGGCTAATAGTTAAACTGGGTAATAATTATAAGAGGGAGGGGCAAACTCCAGTTATGTTCTTCACCTTTCTAATGGAACTGGGTTCTGTTATCTGCTTGGCCTCAATACACTTTCCGGCAAGGAATCTGAGCCCACGTCCAAAGACCTGAAACAGCTCTTGTTTTCCTGTATATTTCCCTTCCACTGAAGCGGAAATGTTTGATCTTATTTATCCTTCCCGATATTATCTTCACTCCCAAACCCAAATAATGTCCCGATTCATTCCTGCAGTCCCTATTGTTCTATACACTTGCCTGTCTGTAACACCTTTAACAATATGAAACTCGTGTCCTTTTCCAATTTCGATGGATGATTTAGGGAAGCCAGGTAGCCTATCTGCATAGGGTTGTGGAGGAACCCAGAGGTACTCTGTACCACTTGGTAAGAGTTTGGATTCTGCCAATTCATAACTTACTGACATTAATACAAAGGCCAACTGCCTGGTGCAGTGTCTAGGGGATTAAGGGCCTTGCTCATAGACCCACAGATGTGCTGAGGTTGGGCTTGAATCAGAAACCTTCTGATCACAGACAGAGGCTTACCACCCCCCCACCATGGATAATCATAATCAGTGTTACTGGGGGGCCCCATCATAGTATTCATTTCTGTGTTATTTGTTAATTCCTTTATTAACTTCGATTTACATTCAATCTAAGTCACACCCATGTCTTTTATTCTCTCAGCACTTAGGCCTGCTTCAAGTTTGTCTCAGTGTGAGATGGTTAGTCCTGCCAGAGTCGTGTGTATGGTATGTCACAGGGCCCGCCTTTTAAGACGTTATTCTGTCAGTACTTCGGCCTGCTCAGAGTTTTCTCTGTCTGCTTCGAGACACAGGGCCCCGCCTTTTAAGACGTTATTCTGTCAGTACTTCGGCCTGCTCAGAGTATTCTCTGTCTGCTCTGAGGCACAGGGCCCCGCCTTTTAAGATGTTATTCTGTCAGTACTTCGGCCTGCTCAGAGTTTTCTCTGTCTGCTTTGAGACACAGGGCCCCGCCTTTTAAAGACGTTATTCTGTCAGTACTTCGGCCTGCTCAGAGTTTTCTCTGTCTGCTTCGGGCACAGGGCCCCGCCTTTTAAAGACGTTATTCTGTCAGTACTTCGGCCTGCTCAGAGTTTTCTCTGTCTGCTCTGAGACACAGGGACCCGTCCTTTAGGATACCCCACTCATAAGAGAAACTTGCGCAGATAGTGATAGGTTAAAAATACTAGTTATTATATATTTCTATTTTTGAAGTGATTTCTTTTCATTGATGTGGCTATATTTCATCTGAACATGTCATTTTGTCTAAATATTAGGGCTCTAACCTGTGTGACTATGCTGCCGCTTGGCGCTAGCTGGTCCATAAAGGTCACGCTGTAGACTGTTGGCAATCAGTAAGTTGTCATTCTTCATTACAGATACATCTGTATTACAATGACCAAGCAGTAGCAGTCACAGTGGTGTCCATTAGTCGGTTCACGTTGGCCTCAGCTGGGGTCCTGAATTAGTTGGCCCACCCCTTCCCTCCCCAGAGTCATGCACTACTTTCAAGTTATAATGCAACTGAATATGCGATTAATCGCTCTGTTTATGTGATTTATGATGATTAAGCAAAATAACCGTTTGACGATCTTAAATTTATATATATAATATATGGCAGGGTACCAAAGTCTATCACAGACTACAGAAGTGACAACACTAGCCTCATCTCTGCCAGCACATGCCTGCTGAGCTGCTACGTGCTCTTTGACAAGGCGAACACAGAGCCAGTCACTAAGGCCACACCATCCGTGGAAGATGAAGTGCTGGCACTGTGCAGCCATTATATATCGAGCGAACCCTGCAAAAGATCAGCGTGGGCAAAGCCCCTGGACCGGAAGGCTTGCCAGGACGGATTCTAAAGGAATGTGCCAACTCGCTAACGGAGGTACTCCCGGAATCTTCATCCTTTCACTGTTCCTGGCTATAGCCCCCACCTTCCTGAAAGCCACAAATCATCCCAATGCCAAATTTCTCAGCAGCACATATTCCCAATGACTTCTGCCAGGTGGCGGTAGTCATGAAATGCTTTGAGAGACTGGTGCTGGCCCACATCATGTCCAACATCCCACTGACCCTGAACAGACATTACCGTGCCTTCAGGGGAAACAGCACCATTGAAAACACTATTTCATCTGTTCTCCATATTTTCGAACATGCAAAGACCACCATGACATTTATGCAGGACTGCTGTTTGTTGATTTCAGCTCAGCGTTCGACACAATAATTCCTAAATAACTGGGATCCAAACTCCATGGTCTAGGCCTAAATGCACCACTCTGCACCAGCTTCACTACCACCTTAACACTCAGCCCTGGAGCTGTGCAGGGCTGCGTGCTGAGCCCCTGGTTCTGTGCACACCTCAGCCATGACATTAACCTTGCCTTGACCTCGGACTCCATCATCTGCAGATGATGTAGGGCTGATCTCTAAGAACGATGAGACACTATGCAGAGAATAAATGCCAAAGCTGGCTGCATGATGCTTAAATAACTTGGCACTCAGCACCATGAAGACCAAAAAACTAATAACAGACTTCTGGAAATACAGGTGCCGGCCACATCTCCCAATCCACACAGACTGAAACTCAGCTGAGAGACAGTCTCCAGCTTCAGGCTTCTCAAAGTACACATTGTGAAGGACCTCTCATGATCTGTGAGCTCCTCCTTACACATTGTCAAGGATCTCTCATGATCTGTGAGCTCCTTCTTACAGATTGTGAAGGAGCGCTTACGATCGGTGAATTCCTCCATACATATTGTGAAGGGCCACCCATGATCTGTGAGCTCCTCCTCACACATTGTGAATGACCTCTGGTGATCTGTGAGCTCCTCCTCACACATTGTGAAGGACCTCCCATGATCTGTGAGCTCCTCCTCAGGCATTGTGAAGGACCTCTTATGATCTGTGAGCTCCTCCTTACATATTGTGAAGGACCACTCATGATCTGTGAGCTCCTCCTCACACATTGTCAAGGACCTCTGGTGATCTGTGAGCTCCTCCTCTCTATTCAGTAACCATGCCTTTATTTCACAAGGAGTCTGCCATAACAGCTTTTGGTTACCTTCTAAAGATGCAACATCGAGAACATCATGACATACTGCATGCCTGGTACTGCAGGTCATCGAGAGCATTTATAGTAACTGCCGTCTCTAGAGGGCCCTCAAGATCACCTCAGGCCACCCATCCTGCATATTATCTATGACGGCTAAAGATGAACCATACATGCCTACACAGCTGGACTCAGAATCAGCTTCTACCTCAAAGTTGTTGCCTGATTGAGCCCCACCTGCCATCATTATCTCACACCTCTCCCACCCCTTTATCCCCAAATCCTTCTATGACTGACTGACTCTTCTGCAGTATTACTTCAGTACCTTGAGTTTCCCAAAATGACAGCGCAGTGCACTTTCCTGTCAGTATACATCATATGTTTGTATAGTTACTTCACATCCATGCAATTTGTGCAGAGCCTATTTAGTAAAGTCATTCTCAGTGAATTCCTGCAGATATATCCTCCTGAGACCCCAGGAAAAAAGTGTCCTTCAATAGTAGGTTATTTGCCTTTGGAGTAAATAAGACATCTTGCAATTTAGATTTTCCTCAAATTTATTTTTATTTTTAATTTCTTTAGTGCACAACAGGAATAAATATGTTTCCTTACATCAGTGAAAAGGGAGATGCAAAAAGAAAATGTCCATCACAATAGACATAAATGAATGGGTGGGGTCTCAGAAGGATATAGCATCTGTCATATGTTTGAATGGTATTTGTTTTATATATGATTGTTTTATATGTGTGCCTTCATGCATGCATGTAACTTACGCTGTTGATGTCTTTATGGTGGCAGCTATTAAATCTACTTCTACTTGTGTAATCCACTTGTACAATGACAAAAATCCTTTAAAGATCCTCTTTATACAAATGACAGATTATCTAGGTGAAAGGTAAACTGAGGCAGACTGAGCACTTTGAATTTCATTTTTCCTGGGAGTATTTTACTTGCCTTTCCAGGGCTATTGAAATATTCACAGTAGCTTTACTGCATTAATAATGTATTCACTTTGCCATATTGTGACAACACTTGCTATCGCATGCTGCTCTTTCTGCATGGCCGTGTTTTTCCGAGCGTCACTCAAACACTCGGAACAGGGTGGACACACAGACACCTCCAAGAGAACAGCTGCGCCGCAGTGAATGCTTCATCACATCGCATCGGCGACAAATAAAAGCGATGCAAAAATTTCATGACAGGTAAATGATTACCTCACACTGAGAGTTCAGCGGATTCGCTCAGCCTTCGAGCGTTACTGAAGGATGGATGTTCCCGCAGTGAAAGGAGGTACCATGAGGCACCCAGCAGAAAACCGTCTCAGTGGCTCGGGGACAATGTGCCCCATGCAATCTGATTTAACTGCTGTCCGCCTTTGAAATCCACAGTAATGGAAACGCGATGTAGCCCACTGCACGACATGTGCTGTTTTGTTCTGCGCTGATCAGGAAATTAATCAAAGGCAGAGCGGAAAAGATATCAGGGAAGGCCAAAAACTTTTTTTTTTTTTTTTTTGTCTTTTTAATTGCTGCTGCTCTTTTGGTTGCTATACAGAATTATTTATATCTGGAATGCCACAAAAATACGCCTGACCCAAAATGACTGCTTGAATTCTAAAAAAATTATGGGCTGAGGCACCTTAGATTAAAAGTAGAAGTGGAAGAGTGGTCAGACAGAGCAGGGGGAATCCCAGATGGCATGGGGAGAAGATGCAAAAACGTACAACTCTGATCCTGGAGGCGCAAGGCAACAGTGTTGCACACGTACACACACACACACACACGCACACACACACACACGAACACACACAGACATGTAATCATATATTTTTAAATACTAGAACTCGTGTCCATAAATGGAAATTAGCAAGAGAATATTTTAAAACAAATTTGAGGAAGCACTTCTTTACACAGCGTGTAGTTAGAGTATGGAATAGTTTTCCTGCTAGTTTAGTAGAAGCTAAAACCCTGGGTTCCTTTAAATCAGAACTAGATGAGATTTTGACAATTCTGAGCTATTAGTTAAGTTCTCTCCAAACGAGCTTGATGGGCCGAATGGCCTCCTCTCGTTTTATAAATTTTTGTTGTGGGGAATCTTAGTCATTCATCATTTAATGGCATAACCTGAATGCCAACAATACCAGCCTTAAACCCTAACCAGCCCTAAACTTAACCACAAGTAACCAAACTAAATATAAGAGTTTGGCCATTTTTATTATTTTTTTTATTTCATTGCAGTCAGATTTTTATAAAATAGTCACCACAACATAAAAATAACACTTTGTCCTTGACCAGTCACATCATGTTTTTCAATTCAAGTCGAAATGCGAAAGATCCACAGAGCGTGCTGAAATATCGAAGAGGGGAATATGGACGGCAAGCTGTGTCCTGCTGTGTCTGTATATAATTATTCGGTAATTCCTGGTCTGCAGTATGAACCCACAACCTTTCAAACTGCTTTCTCTGCACTGCCTGATCCCCCAAATGCCACTGAACAAGATCAAATTTGAATTCAGTTATGAATGTGTAGCAATAGGTAATACAGTTTAAATTTCAGGATCACTGGCATGTTTCTACAAATGTTATTTAGTTTTTTTTTTTGTTTTAGAGTAAAATCCTATAAGTAAAACCATTGTATTAAATCGATAGTGCATGACAGGAAGTTCTTACAATTGATCATTTGTGCAAATTATTAAAGTAAAATTAAGTATGTAACACTTTTTTTTTCTAAGCAGGATAATCTACTGTAGAACATTTTATGGAAAAACCTGACTAGCTAAACAAACAGGAGAGGTTAGACCACTTCCACTGGGAAGCAGACTGGGGCCAGTTATTCTGTTAGGGGAACCAAGTGTTTTTGACCTCACTGTTCTCCAAATATTGATCACACTACATTGCCGGCATTAAGAAGCTAAAGCTTTGAACACCAATAAGTTGCTTGTTTATGCGATGTTTTGCAGTCACGTTCGACGGTTTTTATGAATATGTAACACCCATATTTCCTGCTTAGACTGTCTTGCTTCCACAAGCATGATTGCGTTTCTTCTGTCGTCGTCGTCGCTTCTCGCCTCCTGGAGTGACTTGACCGGCCCGCACAGCCCCCCCGAGGGTCCTCCATGAGAATGTGCTTATGTTTGTGTTTCACTTGCTCCCAGCACACAAAGCTTCAGCCCTCATATATAAATGTAAGTAATAAAGACACTTCATGAAACATGGACACATATGTAGGTCAGAGCAAGCTTGGCAGTGAAGGGCAGCCAGCTGCTGCAGCATGGAGCTGGGGGGGGGCTGGGGGGTAGGGGTCCGGTGTGAAGGTCCACAGGCATGTGACTGTTCTGCTTAAGCTGGACTTAAAACTGGCAACCTCCCGGTGCATAGTCTGTTGAGCCACTTGCAGCCCCATTCCCTGAATGGCTACTGCATGTGGGGGGGGGGGGGCATGCGTGCTACCATGGGGGCACTATGCCCCCACCCCAGAACTACGCATGAACAGGCCAGACTGTTTAATTTGTGGTGCTCCACTGTCAGCAGTAGGGATGAGTAAATTATCCATCCTTCCCGTCAGTTTTCCAGTAGAGTGCCAGCAGGTGGTCGGGTAGGACATATTGCAGGACCTCTGGGATATAAAGCAAGGGAACACCCCCACACAGAGGCTGCGAGGCAAATGCAGACCACACCCACAGCCCAGTAGCTCTGCCACCTGCTGTTCAGTCAAGGTAATTGATCTGAAGCTAAGCTAGTTTAGGCCTGCCCAATGCTTGGATGGGAGACCAGTTAGGAAAGCTGGGTTGCTGCTGGAAGAAGTCCTGGTGTAGCCACTAGGTTAGCCCATCCTGTGGTCAGTGTGGGCCACAGTGCAGTGAGGGAGAAGCCTATCCTGTAGTAAGTGCGAACCACAGTGCAGTGATGGGGACACTATGCTGTAACAATGGTGTCCTCCTTCAGAGGAGATACAGGAATCTTTCAAACTAGTAGGGGTGGTGTCTTGATGTCCTGGTTAAACTCCCACTGTGTCCTAATCAAATCTGGTCTCATAATCATCTCTTAGGGCAGGTTGGTATATTTTCTCCTGCCCCTTAGCTGCTATGGGATGAGCATGATGTTTTGCATCATTCAGGTGGGTGAAGTGGTTCCTTATTGGTTGTACAGAAAGATGGAAACTCACAAAATACAAGGATACATGCCTAATACACACACACACACACACATTCAGGACCGCAAGTGAGAGAGGGGATGTGAGATGCTGTGCCGGGGGACCTCAAGGTCTGCGCTGTCAAAACCAGCAGCGAGATCCCAATAATGGAGAGAGAGAGAGAGCGAGCAGTAAGGAACATGCAAGCAGCATGTAGCTGACCCACCACATGACGTGAGAACCTGGGCGTAGCCATGTGTCAGGTGATACCTCAGCACCACACCAGGCGAAAATAGACCAGAGTGAGTGTTTTTTCCAGTGGCTGTAGTCGCAATCCTGCCACCAACCCTCAAGGTTTTTCCCTGCAAGTCGGAGAACCTACTGCTGGATGAAGATTAACTTCATACCCCGGACAAAGCAACTGCAGGTTAAGGCCCTTGCTCAAGCGCCCAACAGAGTAGAATCACTCTGGGCATTCATGGGATTCAAACCAGGAACCTTCCGATAGCTGGCACAGATCCCTAGCCTCAGAGCCACCACTCCAGCCTATAGCCTACTGAAGGTTATTCTTAATTCATTAAAGTTCATGAAATGCCGTTTTGTTATATAAATCGTACTGCACCTCTAATTTTGAACAAAAATCTAATGCGGACCTTTGATCAAAAAGCCCTACTCTACGCTATCTCTCCGCACATTACTTCTTTGTACTGTCACTAACCTGCAATCAAATTAAGGAACCAACATCTCGATTAATGTTTTGCAATGTGATATTTTTTAGACCAGTGCCAGCCTCTGCATGACACTTTCAATTTTTCCACGCAGCAATAATTTATTGGTGCAGAACTGCACTGCAAAGTCCGGAACGCCAAATTAATTCTTCTTCCACGCCTCTGCAGCCACGAGTGTCTTACGTTATGAACGTATGTCTACAATTAGCAACATGTGAGTGAAGAAGTGATCATTTTCATACGCTGTGCCTAATGAATATGTGCAGAAAATGTGTGAGCTTGGTCGTGCTGGTGCTAGCCAGTGATATAATCAAAGGCTATAATCCGTTTAAAAAAATTATATAGTTTTAAAAGGCACTTCATTAGTAAATAAAATCAAGTGAACAGTATGTCTTCTGTGGTGCGACATAATCCTGTACAGGTTGCTCTCCCTGCCCCCTCTCTGCTGCCTGGGATAGGCTCCAGGCCCCTCCCTCTATAATCTTCTGCTGGATAACCACTTGTATGGATGAATGGACAGTTTCATTAACTTTAAAACAAAGTGAAAGAACAGATTAGGATAGGTGCTCATGTGCAATCACCTTCTCTGTAAGCCTGGTGCAGTTGCTAAGAGGAAAACTGTGAACTGCCCGAAGGGGCGTGGAATTTCAGGGGATGCTGAGCAATTAAAATTGTGTGAAGTCGAAAGAGGAGAAGTGCCTGTGAAACGTGTAAAGAATGTATGTATTTCGTAAGCCTACATGTAAATTAACCATTCAGGCTGCTTCTCTTCGTGTTTATCTGGAGTAACTGTAAGAGTGTGAATGTGCCCCAGCCAGGCACTCACCTCACGGATTTTACATACCTGTATTCAGCAGATACTTTTATCCAAAGTGATGTACAATTGGGTGAGCATGGTCAGCCAGTCCCTGGAGTGATTGAGGTTGAGGACCTTGCTCAATGCCTGCCAAGCATCTTGGCTCGCCGAGCTGCCCAGCATCTTAGCCCGATAAGCTGCCCAGCATCTTAGCCTGATGAGCTGCCCAGCATCTTAGCTCACTGAGCTGGCCAGCATCTTAGCCCACCGAGCTGCACAGCATCTTAGCCCGATGAGCTGCCCAGCATCTTAGCCCGATGAGCTGCCCAGCATCTTAGCCCGATGAGCTGCCTAGCATCTTAGCCCGATGAGCTGCCCAGCATCTTAGCCCAATGAGCTGCCTAGCATCTTAGCTCGATGAGCTGCACAGTGTCTTAGCTCACCAAGCTACACAGCATCTTAGCCTGATGAGCTGCACAGTGTCTTAGCTCACCAAGCTACACAGCATCTTAGCCCGATAAGCTGCCCAGCATCTTAGCCCAATGAGCTGCCTAGCATCTTAGCCTGATGAGCTACACAGTGTCTTAGCTCACCAAGCTACACGGCATCTTAGCTCGATGAGCCGCACAGCACCTTAGCCCGATGAGCTGCCCAGCACCTTAGCCCGATGTGCTGCCCAGCACCTTAGCCCGATGAGCTGCCCATCACCTTAGCCCGATAAGCTGCCCAGCACCTTAGCCCAATGAGCTGCCCAGCACCT
>JABFDZ020000039.1:24100144-24119395 GCA_019775955.2 Pollimyrus isidori
CAACATCTTAGCCCACCGAGCTGCCCAACATCTTAGCCCACCGAGCTGCATAGCATCTTAGCTCACTGAGCTGGCCAACATCTTAGCCCACCGAGTTGCCCAGAATCTTAGCCCGGTGAGATGCCCAGAATCTTAGCCCGGTGAGATGCCCAGAATCTTAGCCCGGTGAGATGCCCAGAATCTTAGCCCACCGAGCTACCCAACATCTTAGCCCACCAAGCTGCGCAAAATCTTAGCCCACCGAGCTGCATAGCGTCTTAGCTCACTGAGCTGGCCAGCATCTTAGCCTCTTGAACTGTTCAGCATCTTAGCCTCTTGAACTGTTCAGCATCTTAGCCCGCCGAACTGCTCTACATCTTAGCCCGTGGAGCTGTCCAGCATTTCAGCCCGCCGAACTGCACAGCATCTTAAACCACCAAGCTGCACAGCCTTTAAGCCTGTCAAGCTGCACACCAGCACCCTGTTCTACTGAGCGTTAGTTCCAGATCACTTTAACTGTCACTGGGTAAACAGCTGCTAGAGATGGAGGGGTGAGTTTGGGCAGAGAGGATGCATAAATGAAATGAATATTCTTGCTCGAAATGTCAGAATACGACTTATCAAATTATTTGTGGCATTTTTCCAAAATGAATTCATAATATATATATTTATAAATATATATAATCTGAAACATAAAACGTATTTTGAGATGGTGAGCAAAGATTTCCACCTTCCGATCATGATCCATCAAAGTGGCTATAACACTATATGTGTATGTATAGTTCTTTAGAGAGCTTGGATAAAATATGAAAGTAGTTTTCTAAGCACAAGCAGCAGCAGGCATTAAACATGTTGGACACACTGCTGGTAAGTCAGTGCCTGCTGACATGTATGTGTCCAGGCTTCTCTCAGGCCTTCCCCGCAACGTTGTGATGAATAACGATTGACTGGCTGGGCCAGGTTTGCATCAGTTGGCACCACTGCTTTTGAACTATGCCTCGGGCAATTACTTTGTTGTGTACAGAATAGGGAAGGGGAGGCAGGGATAAGGGGAGATTGTTGTGTGGATTACATGTTAATACTGCCACCTAGTGGTTCTCGACAAAATTCCTACCTGCATCATAACCGTGAAATATGAGAAATCAGCCGATTCCTGCAAAAGACTCATTCCTTATTGACTTTAACCGCATCTGTTAATGAAAATGATTTTAAAAGGAGGGAACACATAGATACATTTGCATGGCCAGAATACCTCAGAATTAATATGCAAGATTTTAAGGATCAAAGCTGGAAAAAGAAGCACATTGCAATTGATTATACATTTGTTTCACATAATGGGTACCTCCCTCCATAGCACTGAATATGATAAGTAGTTAAAAGATGCATTAAATGGTTGGATGGTGCTTCATAGTATATAAAAGAATACCATATTGATGATGTTAATTCCTGCATTGTATATAACACAGGTGCAGTGTGCATTCCAGGAGATTTAAGTTCCTTATTCCAGCCATCAGCACAGGCCTGTCAATTTCACTCATCAGTTACAACACAACTTGCAATATCCAAGACCCTGCAAGGTGCTCTGAAGTAACACATGCATCCCTTCTAGAACTGCGCAATTCCGATCCTGTAAAAGGGCAAAGTGACCTACAGCTGGGGATTTTCACCTGTAAACTTTCCAATTTCATCAATTCAAGAGGAGACGAGTGATGCTGGAATTGCATTTGATATCATGAGTCATGATTTATTTCAGCAGACGGCACATTAGAGGGAAACTCAAAGGGATGTACGCAAATGGCAGGATACCTCTACACACAATGGATTCCATTCCCCATGTTTATACCAAAATGTACATTGAAGATTGGATTTTCATTTATGTACCTATTGGGTCATTCATCTCTACAGCTGTGAGCATAAAATTTAAAGTTACTAAAAATAGCGTCTCAAGGTCAAACTGCATAACCACATCCCTCTATTCGTGTAGAGACAGCCTTCTATACAACTTACTTGCTGCAAATATTTTTTTTAGGTTGATAAGACTTTACTCCACAAAAGAAAATGCCTAAATCATGCATATCGTTCATTGCTATTTATTTCTGATTGTTTTTAATTCTATGGGAGTGGAGTGAGCTTTTCCCATCCATCAACAAAGATTTCTAGCTGAAAGAATGGGAGCAAGAAAAATTTCAGCCGCCTTCTTAAAATATTCATGCTTGACATGGTCTCTCTCTCTATGGGAACAGAGTGGGGAAAAATAGTGTCCCCTCAGGCCCTGGATGCATGGTATCTTGCAAATTAACCATAGAGATATATTAAGCTCTCATAATATCTTCCTGAGGTAGCAATAAAAAGCACAGCAATAATCTGAGGAAGAATTTCCAGGTCTGATTTTTTTCTCTCCATTCCTTTTCATATCTGTGCCACAAAAAAATGGCACACTGCAAAATCTCTTCAAATATTAAATCTGAATTCCCTATTATTATTATTATTATTTATTTCCAAAGTCATTGGCCTAAAAGAACGTACCAAATAAATAAATGGTATTTAGCTCTCAGCATAACATACATAATCCAGTTAAAACTGTAAACTCCTAAGACAAGTCTGTGTTTCAGAACTTGTCATAAAACAGCAAAAGGAATAATAATGACTGAAAACAGCAATTTTGAGATATGGCAGAAGGCAACACAATGCACTTTATAAGGTTAAAGAAAGTTTTCATTAAAGAATTTATTTTTTAATAAAATTTGGTAGCATTAGATTAAGAATATAAAAATATTAAAATACTGCAGTTTAATTTCTTCTACAATTTAATTCCTAACTGTTGGATAGGAAGAAAATACAGTAAGTGCAGATGAATGGTGCAGCTGTTTTATGTCGCAGAAACAGCTTACTCAGCTGCAACATAATGAATTTGATATATGTTCTTCCCATAAGAATTGGTTCAACAGCTACTTTGTTAAATCTCCTGTTATGTTTACCTCAACGTACTGTGTTTGCATCCCAGGAAAATACACCACTTAATGAGACCAGGCTACAGATGTGCCTTTTGAAGTTATTAACACTGTTAATTGGAAACTTTGTGAGGGCTAAAAAGCTGAGTTAGCGAAACACTCGGGCGTTTATTCCCGCACAGAAGTCCATCAGATTTCTCAGTTTAACAAGGCTTTTTGTGACTCCCTGTGACTAAAAGACACCCCCTTGCCATGAAGATGCCACCTTCAAGTCATGAAAATTCTGATCTGCCTGTTTCTACTCATATAGCCTGTTTAGCATTATAATAGTGTGTTACACTGTTAATTCATATAAAAATGTAAATGGATAAATATCTATAAATGTATGAATATTTTACAGCAGGGTAGTTACCACTGGTTATCTTTTAATCAATATCTAGCACTTCACTTTTTCTAAATTAAAAGTTTCATCCAAAGCAACATACGATCAAGATAGCAAGGTCAACCAGTACCTGAGACTATTAGCATTTTGGAGACATCAATTTACCTAAACTGCCTGCCTTTGGACTGTCTGGAGTCACCTTAGGAAATCCACATGGACGTCGGCAAAAGCCAATCAAAGCCTGAATGTTAATTATTATTGTTGTCGCTGTCGTTGTTGTTGTTATGAAAAATGTCCTCATAGACCAACGATCTCACTGAAATAAGTAATGACTGAAACCAACAAGGAATGAGTGGCATGCTGAACAGCACTGATATGGCATGACATTCATTGGACAGGAGTGAGTTTGAATTATTCTGAAGTGATAAGACTTATTCTAGAGTATCTTCTCCCGACAATAAAAATGAAACTGTATGATGGCACACATGGAAACAAAAAATGTAGGTCAATACATTGTGAAACCGGAGAGGAGTCTAGACTTCTATTTCATTTGAAAATAGCACAGAGATAAGAACAAGAGCAAATGAAGGACTCTTCTTTTTTACGGTGAAGTCAAAGAAGCCGGAAGATCCAAGGAGGACGGATATTTACTCTGAAATCTTAAAACAAAGTCAGAAACACTGTCTCCTCACAGGGGAGCATTGTGTACCTCACTGTGCTGTGGAAAAGAGCCCCTCCCTCACTTCATAATCAGAACCCGTGGTGGGAGAACTGCCTCGTTCCCCCCCCCCCTTTAATAATGAAATGTTGTATACCTTTCCCCCGGCTGCTTGGTGCAAACACTGGAGTGGTGAATGCATCACTGAAACGAAAGCCCAGAGATTTATTAACCGGAAGACATTCTGACATAAACCGCCGCTTGTTCATTTGTTATTCCTGAAGTGGGGCTTATTTCTGCATTCAGTCTATAGATAATAGATGCGCAAAATGAATCCATGAGTATTGCTACTCCGTTTCTGTAACCGTGTTCTATTGCTCTAGTATGTTAACAATGGAAGCTTGTACTTGCAATTATCAACAATACACGAAGTGTGCAACCCAGAATTTAATAGTAAATTTAATGACATATCTCTACTGACTATAAATGTCTGGCTGAACATGTCTTCTCAACTAGGTCACGTTGAGGAAAACAGCTAAATGTCATATGACAAAAATAATAATAAAAAAACTGCCCATGTATTAGTTACGAAGAAGCAGGCTGTGGCAGTGTGTAAAAGTTGCTTGTATGAGTGAATAATGTTATTAAACTGTCTTTGATTCCAAGGAAATGACAAAATATGGTATATTTTTTGTGTTCTACTGGTTTTCTGCCACAGTTACTAGTATTTCAAATGTTTGCACTGAGTTGAAGTATTTTCTAGAATCCAATTTATCATATAGCAGTTTTCAGGCTGCTGGCTGTAATGGTTTTATGGAGGTTTATTGAGCATGCACTGGAGTGTTGGTGAACACATTTTTTATTGGATTTTGTGAATAGCAATATCGTTTGCATTGCATTTCTTTTTTATTGTGTAATCCAATAGGCCCTTGGGATGGATCAATTTCCTTTCACTATAAAACTGTGCATCGTGCAAAAAACTAGAAAGACTGAAATAGCACACATAAAACAGGACCGGTACTGGTAAAGGGACCGTTTTTCCGACAGATACTCTTTCTGGTGATTGTGCTACCTCTAGCCAAAAAAAAAAGAAAAAAATAGTAGTAATTATGGGGGGAAAGGACCTTCAGTACAATGGCTTCACCTTACAGGTTGGACTTACCTGTTACCCATGTTCACCTCCTCATTGCAGCTTGAGGGTTAGTTAGGCAGGAGGACAGAGGTTGGGTGCACTGCATGGGAGGAGACAGCTCATTGTAGGATCCACATAGTAAGGTCACATTAGGGATTTCACTTCAGCTTAATTAACTGAACAGAAACAGAATAAACAGAAATCTACAGTAAGCGCATCCAACGTCCATACAGAGACAAGACCGCAATGAAATTCAGCTGACAATCCAGGGGGCGTGAGGCCCCTCAATGAACACGTCACCCCATCACACAACTCCCGGGTGACTAACATTAACCAACACCGATACTCAGGGTGTTACAGTCTTTGGTTACCATAAGGACGGTTGCCATATCAGTTTACAGCTATCCATTGGTGTGTGTTTGTGTGGTCACTTATATAGTGCATCGTGGGGACCAAGTGTCACCACAATGTGAATCAAAACCTGTTATTCTGATGTCGTGGGGACATTTTTTCAGTCCCCACAAAAGACAACTCAATTTTATAATATTCCGTGAATCCAGTCAAAAACTAAACTAAACTGGGTAGGGATCAAGGTTGTCATTGTTGTAGAAATGAATGGAGAGTCCCCATAAACATATGTATCCAGAAAATGTTACATCACCTGTTGTGTATGTGTCATTTTACCATAGATATTTCTTATTTGAATCCATACATGGCTGGTTTAAAAGCTACTAGAATATGATGGGTCATAACGGTACTGTAGGTGGGCAACAATGAATCAGCAAAACAGTAACATGTACAGTACTAACATTTACTATCAGCTTGTTACCATGATCTACCTGCCAAATGTAACCATCCTTTCACTGGGTTACTGCTGAGATGTATACTTGCAAACTGCAGTACTGGCTTGACAATTACTCTTCATAAACCAGTAAACTTAAGCATGACAGGAGTTTTTTTAGTACAGTATAAGAAGCACTTGTTGGAGCTTTGTCACATATCCCAATGTTTATGAACGTTTCAATGTTTCAGTAACACTTTAGTTGAGGGGGCACAAATAATGTGTAGTACACCCTTACTTAACGTATTAATTATTACTGGTCTCATGTTTGCTTCAAAAGTAACTATATGAAATGCATGAACCGTTATGATGGATTAATGATAAGCAAACATGAGACCAGTATGTGACTAACACTTAATTTCTGATTAATTAATACATTAAGTAACGGTGTACTACACATTATTTGTGCCCCCTCAACTAAAGTGTTACCAATATTTCTTGTATTTTTGCTATCGATCACATGTAGCTGCTCCACGCTATTATTTTATCACAATAAACAAGCAGTATCTTGGTGATGCAGAGGAGCCGTCAGCATCAGGACCATGAAGAGCATCAAGAATCCAGTTTGCCTTTGTGACTGAGACCTGTGGGAGGTGAGCAGAAGGCACACGGAACATAACACTGCACCTTTGAACCCATTCGTCTGCATTTCATTCATTTATCAGTCGCCTCCGACTGCTAAATACGACTGCAGGTTCAGACGGCAGGTCGGCCAGAACCCCGGGGCAGTCCGGGTCGAGGGCCTCGCTCCAAGGCCTGGAGAGATTGCAGGGCCTTCTGGACGCGGATGCCTAATGTAGACACCCCCACTGAGGAACAGCGTTACACGATAAAGCCTGTACGCTCGGGGCCTATCGCCGCTGCTCACTTCGCTTCCCGTGAGCCTCGTCAGCGATCCCATCTGTTTACTCAATCTCAGGTCTCACAGCACTTGTCTAGTGAGCAGGCAGCAGCTCGGACCACGTTATTCCGTCGACGGTTCTTGGCACCGGGTGCCCTTTGCCAGCCGCCACCTATGGGCAGACATGCAGAATCCAGCCATATTTAATGGGTCAGACGCCGGGAGGCTGAGGGAGGCAGCAGACTGCCACGGACGTCGTCACGCCGGCCTCGACCAATCAGACGGAGGGAAGGCTCCACGCCGGATAGCAACCGGCGGCCTTCAGGTCACTTCTGAAACCCTTAAGTAGGGAAAAAAATTATTTTGTTTTGCTGTGGTGACATTACAAAAAAAAAAAGTCTGTCTTTCAGAATAGTTTGGATTGGGAACAAAGCTGTGAACAATGGACATGTTTACATGCAAGAATGACAAGATTTGTGATTGATGTGAAGGTTGTAAAGAAGGAAGCAAATACAGAAAATTGGAATTAACTTCTTAAAATGCATAGACTATTCCTTCCATGATCATGTGGAGGTAGACACATCTTTATAATGTATATATAGCCAATGATGTAGTCAGTTACTATGATTTATAATTGTCTGACTAGAGAAAAATATCATTTCTTCCTAACTACCCCTCCCCCCCAATAATAAAGTATTTTATATAAACTCAGTCTCCACTTTAATAGCTACACGTGCTGGCTGACATAAACAGCCTGCTTCTTCAAGCAGAGGATCTCACAGCTGAAACTGTGTACATACAGCACACAGCCAGGGTCAGGACGTTCACTTAGCATTGAAGAAATGCGTAGAAACCATCCTGCAATGTCTACAATCATTTCTCAAAAGTGTGTAAGTGTGCTTCAGAGAAAAATGAATGTTCAAACAAAAAAAAAAACACATGCACAACACTCTCCCAGATGTGCAATCTGTGAATCGCGAAGAATCGCGAAATCGTGCGTGGCCGAATGGTTCTAGAGCTACACCTTGGAAACACCCCCTAAGTAATATCATTAGCATGTAAATGAGCTTGAAACAAAGCCCAAATCATCCACTTGTAAATGGAGAGCGGCAAAAAGAAGGATGTTAAGGAGGCTGAAATGGAGGTGTTGGCGGAGGTGCAAATTCATGCAGGGATACAGTTTGGGAGCCTTTATCGTGGTGTTACTGTCTGTAAAATTAACTGGCCACAAAGCTCGGATAGTGTTATTAGTGTTTAATAATAATAATAATAAGAAGAAGAAGAAGAAGAATGGTAATAACAATACTTGTTTTTACAGTGTGCTTGCTGGTACTAGATGTGGTGCTTCCAGTGTCTCAGAAACAGGCCCCCACCTTGCATTTCCGTGGAGTACAGTGCTTACACTTTACAGAGAACAGTGCTACGAGCAAGACATCAAGTTCCCAGGCACTTCTGTCTTAAAGCTAGCAGAAAGGGCACAAGTGTAAAGATGACAACTCAGTACCACAGTATCATGTAAAAGTACATCTGTGAACATAACTCATCTGCACTTGGTGCGGTTCTGGGGCAAAAGTGGGTCCGGCACAGTCCCAGCAAGGCGAACCTAAAAATTGGCTACTGAGTGTAAAATCTATTAGAGATCAGGTAGGTTCAGGATAAAATGTAGGTTTCACTATTAATGAATTGCCTTCATTTCAGCACTGCGGGGGGCGTTAGCTTAGCTCAGGGGGAGCAGCGTTTCTTCATAGACTGAGGGTTCAGCCCCTGCCATGCTCCACCTTTGCGTGTGGGGGCTACATGTTTATCCCCATGTTACATGAACTTACCTACATTCCAAGCATGCAGAATCTAAAATGCCTCTGTGATATGTGTAAAGTGAGGTAGACTGCCTTTCTGTTCACGGTCATGGTTACCTTGACATTGTACTGGGTAATCAAAGGAAAGCATTGTACCTTTGTGTTATACAAACAAATGGCAATTTTTCTGGAATCTACACCTTTTCGGCACTTAGTTTAATACGGTTCCTCCCGCTAGGCCCGCACTGCATGTCCATTGCTACACTCCCGCTTTCTATTTTTGTTCTTGCAAAATCTCCCTCTAAACTCTTCAAAAGGATCCATTCTCTCTGATAGCAACACATAGACCATAGGCAGTTTTTAGTTATAGGGTGACGTGTAACCGTCAAAAGAATGACATGACACATTACTGATGTTCATGACTATTGTCATAAACATGACGCTGTCATAATGTGTCATTCGAACGTCAGTGATGTGTCATTAATGTGCCTGACATGCGTCATGTCATCCTTATGACGCTTACATGTCACCCTTATGTAGACTGCTTCAAGTAAAGTGTTACCGAAATGTCTATAACTAAAATTGCTGTTTGTCTAGGAGCAGACTCATGTTCTTTCAATGACATGCGACTTGCCTAGTTAAAAAACGCCAGAGAATGCAGAGCCCGCGGCGGAAATGGACATTCCACAGACGAGTGGCTGCTGCTCGGCCAGCAGCCGCCCAAGTCACAGGAAGGAAGGGCTTGCTGACTTTTTTAAGGTTCTTGTAGAAGGAAATGCTGTTTACAGCTCAGCAATAACAGTCAACTGCACTATATGGACTGTGGCATAACAAGAATGAGGAGTGGGCATGTTATGCTTCAGTTGATTCATTAATTCAGTCATAAAACACATTTTAAACTGGGCATGATAATAATTATTGCCTATAGCGTCTATATGATTGAAAACAATAGATTTATGCTTAATATTCTTTTGCCTTATAGCTTTTCTGCAATAATCTTTCCTAATTATCAATAAATATGATAAATAAGCACTTGCATCGCAATGTAAAATATTCTGGATAACTCTTGATTACTAATATACGGTATGTATAAACTGAATCCTATTTTTCATATAATTTTTCTCTAGCTTTACTGCGTATGGATGGTGTTCTGTGATATCCATCCATCAATCAATCCATTCACCTTGTGTTCTTATTCTATTCGGGAGGGGGCTGTTCGAAGCCTATCCTGGAGGCTATGGACACAGCCCAGGATGGGGCGCCAACCAATCACGGTACGCACATGCACACATGGGCAGTTTGGTGACTCCAATTAACCTGATTTTGGACTGTGGAGAGAAACTGGGGTACCTGGAGGAAATTCCACCATGACAAGGGGAGAACATGCAAGTTCCACACACACTGGCCCTCGAGGAGTGAGACAAATTCGTATTTGAGTGATTGTTTTAATGATCATTTAAATGATATTAATTTCTTACATTTTGTCACAATTCACCCTCCGTGTTCTTTCCTTGCACGCGTGCATTCTGATCAGCCATGACACTTAAACCACTGACAGGTGAAGAGAATAATATTGATTACCTCTTTACTATGGGAACCCGTCAAGGGTGCCATTATATATTAGGCAAGTGAACAGTCAGTTCTTAGAGTTGATGCGTTGGAAGCAGGAAAAACGGGAAAGGATAAGGATCTGGGTGACTTTGACAGGAGACAAACTGTGATGGATGGCTGACTGGCTCAGAGCATTTCCAGAAGAGCAGGTCTTGTGGAGTGTTCCTGGTGTGCAGTATCAGTTCCTACCAAAGTGATCCAAGGAACCGGTGAAGGGATCATGGGCTCCCAAGACCCCTTGATGTGCGTGAGGAGCTCATCTGCTCTGATCCCACAGGGGAGCTACAGAAGCACAAATTGCTAAAGAAGTTAACGCTGGCTATGATAGAAAGGTGTCTGCACACACAGTGGGGCTGCAGACCGGTCAGATCTGTCCAATGCAGATAGTGCCTACAATGGGTATGTGAGAGTCAGAACTGGACCGTGCTACAATGGAGGAAGGTGGCCTGGTCTGATGAGTCACATTTACTGTTATGCCATGTGTGTGAGTGCCGTTCACCCCAAGAGGAGATGGCACCAGGATGCACTATGGGAAGAAGGCAAGCCGGCGGAAGCCGGTGGAAGCCGGCGGAAGCCGGCGGTCCCACCTCGCAACTTAGGAGACTTAAAGGGATCTGCTGCTGGTACCCTGGTGCCTTCAGAGGTCCTGCGGAATCCATGCCTCGACGGGTCAGAGCTTTTCAGGTCTTCACCATCAACTGTGATGAGCAGCTACAGCTTTGGTCATCTTCACAATTGTCTGCCAGAGCCCTGCTGCTGATTGGTAGCATGCAGCACGGCCTTAGTTCACATCTTGCATTGATGTGTCCTGGCCGTCCATCACTCTTTTGGCAGTTTGTAGCTTTTCCCTCCTCAGCCCTCAATAGACACTCATCACAGACGATGCTCTGACCCAGTCACCTGGTCATAATGATTTGGCCCTTGATCTTTTTCTCTGCCCGTTTATTCTGTATACAACATGTTAACTACAAGTACTGAATGCCATCTTACCGCTGAATCTATTCCAGGGCTTGATAAACATCGTGTTTACTAGATGGTCAACATACATGCGGGTGCTCATAATATTTTGGTTCATCTGTGTGTGTGTGTGTGTGTGTGTGTGTGTGTGTGTGTGTGTACAAAAAAAGCAACTTCTCAGATGTGTTTAATATTGTTTAAATAGTTCTTTGAAAGAATGAAAACCTGCAAGATTGGAAACAGAATGCAGCTTTGGTTTTCTTAATCATTACTGCTGTCTTTTGTGAGATCTGGTTGTTTTAGTGCAAAATGTTGTTAAATAATGTTACTCTTGTTACTTGTCTTTATTGCGAAATACAATTAACCATTGTTTAAATGGTTACTCGAGAAGACCTATTAAAGTAGTGATAAACTTATAAAGAAATAAATAGCAATGGCGATTTGTGGAGAAAAACCCACAATAGGAGGCTGTGGCACAAATGTAGAAACTTACTTATTGCATGCTAATTTATAGTTAACTGGAGAAAGGGCTTGTTTTGTATTGATTAAGTATTTTAGTAAATAAAGAGAGCACTGAGCCTGGCTGAATGACGGAATGAATACACTGGCATTCCTGAGTGTCCTGGGGTCTCCTACTATCAAATGGCTCTTTGTGCCCCTGGTAGATTTGGGATGTTTGCAGTTGCCTGCAGCTGTTGTCTAAGGTTTTGCTAAGCAGCAGGTAGGCTGGCAGTGCACTGTGCACACAGGCGCCAGAGCCTGGGAAAGGTCCTGAAAGCTTCCAAAGGCAATCAAGCAATTACCTTCTTATGTTCAAGATTAGCAAGACGTGAGGAAATTGCAAGAAAAAAAAAACAAAAACAGCATGTTTTCGGTTTAAAAGAAACAGTGTAAACATTTGATTTCTTACTAACGGTGACATTTTTCTGGTAAAGTAATGCATTTACAGCCAAATCAAAACCCTAAATAATCCAAATATTGCTAGAACAATGAAAAAAGTCTGTAATAAGTAACAAAGAACATTTTGAAACAAACTGCAAGGGCTGAAAAATGGCAGCACAAAGGAATGTGTGGCGACAGTGAGGGAGCCTATAGACTGAATTAAAAGCTGGTTTGACCTGCACCCTATCTGTGTCATTTTCAACAAACCATTTCATCCAGCTAAATGGTCTGGCTCATTGTACTAATTATTTAATTTCACTTAGTTACGTTTACATTAATTTAGCAGACAGTTCAGTCCAAAGTGACAAACAAGCTTAGAGAACAGGGTCAGACCGTGACAATGCAGCAGCTGGGATTAGGGGCCTTGCACAAGGGTGATATCACTACCAGCCACAGCATTTGGCGCTCTAATCAGCGGCAGAGAGTCCGAACCCGGCGAGCCGCGTTCTGATCAGCGGCAGAGAGTCCGAACCCGGAGAGCCGCAGACTGCCAGTTTACTTCTTTCAACGAGTGATTCATCTATCAGTTCATTCAGCGCATTTATTAGGTGATTCATAAGTCCGTCTGTTCCCCAGTGAACTAGATCATGTTTTTCACAAGATATGCTCTCTTTCGCCACCCGCTGGTATATCATTGTAAATACGTATGAAAGAATATAATCGTTCATGAAATATGAAATGTTCAATATTGTTTCATGACCTATTTAGTAAAGCATTTAATGAAATGTACAGTGCTGTATTGTGACCAGAATTAATCATAATGTTCATCATGTATGTGATGTATAACTGAGAGATAGATAAATGGATACTTTGTTACTAATTCTTGGAGTTATAGTGCTGTGAGAAATATAGAAATTCATGTAATAATTTACAAACGCTGTTATAATGTAAACAAATTAATTAAACATGAATATATCAGACAATTCATGAACCACATACATTGAAATACTAACATAGTGAGACCCAGTATAGTAACTTAATCATTTACACTTCAAATGAAGTTTGCAGCACTGCCTTCTGGTGGCTGGGCATAACCACCGAATGAAGACGTTTGTCAAAGTGTTCCTTCCTCCCTTCGAACAGATCCCCAGTGCTCATCATCTCTCCCCATGCCTGCTGAGTGCAGCCTGTGCAAGTTCCGGCCTCTCCCTCCTGAGGCGTTGAGTGATTTGCCAAAAGTTCTTTAGGAAAATTCATCTCTCCATGACAAATCCAAACTCCTCCCATCCCAAATAACCATTGTCTTTTGGCCTTGGGTGCTGCGCTGCCAGCTAGACTTATGATTATTGTTCTAATGTGGTATTTTTATTGAAAATACATTCCTTGCACAGTCCAGTAACAGTTCAGATTTACATTCAGATAGTTGTTCCTCCCAGTCATGGCCCTCCAGAAATCTCCGTTGCTCCCCATGTGTGCATCAAATTTTCCCAGTTGGACCACGAATAGTTGGGTATTTTGAAGCACTGTTCAATGTATACACACACAACAGTGAGTCTCCTCTCTGCAACATGGAGAAATCTTTTGTCCACCGGGAGAACCTCAAGCTGCACTTCTTTCAGACTGAGAGTTAGGGAGGATCCCCACACACGTCTAAGGTCTTTCACCACGGGAAGCTGAGGCAGAAGAGACTACACCCTCGATAAAGAGGCCTGCTGCCGGGGCCTGCACTCCGCAAGGCCGTAAAGCAGACTCTAGGCGTCTCCCCTGCCAGGTAAGATGTCCCCGAAGCAGTATCCTTAGCAAGCACTGACCCAGGGTCCTTCCCACTCATACCTTCTGTTCCTCACAATTCACCGTGAGGACAGGAAGCCCACAGGATGGCCACAATCAACCACGTTGTACCGAGCCCATCCAGATTTTGTGGCCAGAAAAAGTCGACGCTTGCTGACAAACAGTCGATCTGCTCCCGGCATGGTGTCTTGAGCGTTTCTGATAGCTTGCATGAGGGTCTTTGTGGTCACCCAGCACGGACCTGCTGACCAGAGAGGCCCTACCAGGAGCTGAAGCCGCAGACAGCGCAGCTCTGTGGATCGCCTGGGCACGCAGCCCCCCTGCACACCGTTAAGGCACGCTAAGGTCGCAATCTCGGGAGAATGCAAGCATTACTCCAGGAATATTTCATATGCTGTGCGAATGCGTATGCTAGCTTGCTCATGTGAAACATATCAGGACCAGCGTTTTGAACAAAGCAGATGTTTTTAGCTCTTATGGAAGCTCAGGAAAGTGGATATTGGAATGATCATTTATTTATGCACTTACGCATTAACTTAAGCAAATTGGGGCGAAATGCAGTCAGTAGCGTCTTCACCACTTAGAATGCAGTGATGCATGAGGGCTGACTTAGCAGCTGGGTGGATCCGTTTGAGCCTACATAGTCACAGCTAACGGGGCATGAATGCGGCTGAAGTGCAGTATTGCCCAGTGAGGCTTCGCTACATGGATCATCCTTGCTCTTAATCTTCCTGCTAACAGCTCGGGTTACGCAACGCAACCGGCGTGACCTAGAATGCCGAAGAAAAAGGCCGTTTCTATTTATATAGGGTTTGCTGTACGTGTTCATCAAATAGGCCCAGTGAGGCCATTGTGAACTGTAAAGGTTTTCCCACGTGTGGGGAAAGATGGATAATATCCGTGGTAAATGGGAGAGAACAGGAGGAGAGCTGGGGCAACACTGAAATAGGAGGGGGGCATCTGAGGACCAAAATGGAGGCTGTCACCGACTGCTTTCTATTATGTATGCGCGATGAAACTGCTCAACGATTATGGCTGTATCTTTACGTAACTTGGTGGCAAAAAAGAACTTCCTATAATGTTACCATTAATTCAGATGCATTTTTATAGCTCTAACTGCATATAGGCAATATTATGGAGCAAAAAGCGACAGGTCTTCAGGAGTTGGGCTGGCCTTAGAAAGCCCTAGTTGGAGAGCTTACCTTTGATAGGTCTCATTGGGGAGCGTTTACACACCAGCCAGCTACCTAGCTACTGGTATCTGTGGAGCCACCAAAACAGCTCATATGAAAACATCACAGCTCGTGAGGATTGATGCAGTTCTGGGAACTATGCCTTCCACAAACACGTTTAGAAAAACCGTGCTGTTCATTCTCTGGCACCCATGGGGCAAATGGGATTTCAGGGGCGTGTCAGCCCAGCCCTCCTATTGGATCTGCCTCTAGGGATGAGATGTACTTTTGAGCCAAAACGGCTATCATAACTGACTGAAACAAATATATAGACTGTCACATTTTTCTAAGAACTTCCTATTGTTAAGCATTCTGCCGGAGGCATTATGAGTGATGAGTGTCAGCCCTTTGTGACTTGGGGCCTGTGTTTACAGCCATTGCTCCGTGGCGACAAATTGGTGTATACTTGTTCTATATACCGAGAGTAAACTTTCACGGAACATCTTTATTTGTGAAAATAAGAAGAATGGCTCACATTTAGTTAGAAGTTTATGTAATCCATTTACCCATTTTTCACAAAATAGAGTAAATGTGCTTAAACCCCCTTAATGTCCTCAAGGTTCCATTAAGCTCTCCGAGGGACGGTGTTGCTTATTACTGCAATATTATCTTCACTGCGACTTTTCTGAGATGGCTTGAGCATAATTAAGGTAGTTAAGTCCTTAAGGGGGTATTACCTCAAAGGCATTGAATAGCGAGGAAATTACATACAGCAACCAAATGTGTAAGAGGAACTGTAAACATTACATTTAAAAAAAATGAAGAAAATATATTAAGAAAAAGTGCAAAAGGAGATACTGTAGTTCATATCTGAGCCTGCCTCTGCTCTGACGTATCACATTATCGAAGCTGTTAATTCATTCTCATCAAAGCTTTTATATATATATATATATATATATATATATATTTGCAAATGTGTTCAATGTTTAATGTAGTCTGTGGGGCCTAATGACACATGAAGTTGAAATGCGTAGTGAAAAATGAAAAATTCAATAAGCATACCTTTATCTGTTGTCATGTACGGTCTGAATTCATTTTCTTGGGATAATTACTGAACGTCAAGATGATTTTTGTCTTTTCTCCCCCTCGAGGACCCACTTGAAGCGAGCGTGCAAGCAGAGGCCCTGGCTTCTCACACTGAGCTGCTAACCAGTGTGCTACCCCAGGCGGGAGAGCTTTAATCACAAAATCCACACGTCTTCAAGTCCAGCATGCAGCAGACAGTTGCAGTGAAGCTGACGCGTGGCCGCACTAGCAGAAGGCACGATGGAGGAGAACAGCCCAGACAAGGTGCCAGTCACACACATGGTATCGTTTAGAAATCTCAGCCCACAAATTGCATGCTTTTGGACTGTGCGAGGAAGCTAATGTAACCAGAAGCAACCCTCGCAATACAGAAGAACATGTGGGATTTCCATGCAGTGGGACCAAACCATCCTCTGAAACGCCTTACACAGGAATACATACCAAGGAACATAATGTCAGCTATGCATGCGGCAAGAAGAAATACCTTCGGTACCCATCTTTCAAAAACCTTTAAAGACTGTGGTCAAAAGTTTCAAAAAGCATTCAGAGCATGAATGTAATGACCATTGCAAAGAAAAATAACAACAAACATATGATATTAAATGAGTATTACAAGCATATTGATGTACCATTCTGTTTTTTATTATCATTATTTTAAAAATGCATTGGTTTGGTATTACTCTTATTTTGGAGTAACTTCTCTAATTATTCTCTGAATATCTATATTCTGTGCGGGGCAGAGCAGCGCTGATCAGCTGTAAAGTGAGGGGGTTAGTCGGCAGAGCACAGGGTCGGGGGCGACGCCCACACCATATGTCGAGCTCTGGGGAAAAGCAAAGCAATTACTGAAACCCCCGTTTAGCCCAATTATGAAGCAAATTAAGAACAAACATGGCAACTGTGAGCATGAACTCATACTAGAGATTGTAATGTGTATCACAATTTTAAGGTTACACTTTGATAAAAAACACTCTCAACAGAGCAATATTTCAACTGTAACGCATGGCTGACACATTGCAAATTAGCCACTATTACTGTACATATGCGGGGCACCAACGCAAAAGGCACAATGATCAGCCATAACATTAGAACCACCTGCCTCATATCGTGTGGGCCCTGCCTCATATCGTGAGGGCCCTGCCTCATATCGCGTGGGCCCTGCCTCATATCGTGTGGGCCCTGCCTCATATCGCGTGGGCCCTGCCTCATATTGTGTGGGCCCCCCTCCTGCCAACAAAACAGCTCTGGCTTATTGAAGCATGAACTCCAACAGACCTCTGAAGGTCTCCTATGGTAGCTGGTGCCAGTCATTAGCAGGAAATCCTCTAAAGTCCTGTAAGGTGGGGACTCCATGGCTCAGTCTTGCTTGTCCGACATCTTGCTGTTATAATGCTTGCTTGTCCAATTCATGTGTCTCGAACCATTCCTGAACATTTTTCGCAGTGTGGCAGGGAGCATTATCCTACTAAAAGAGGTCACTGCCATAGGGGGAATACCATTGCCACCAAGGGGTGTACTTGGTCTGCAAGTGTGTGTAGGTAGGTGGTACGTGTCAGTTACATCCACATCATGCTGCGACTCAATGTTTCCCAGCAGAACTTTGCCCAGAGCACCACACTGCCCCTGCTGGCTTGCCTTCTTCCGATAGTGCATCCCAGTGCCATCTCTTCCCCAGGGAAATGACGCACACGCACCCAGCCGTCCACGTTATGTAACAGGAAATGTGACTCATCAGACTGGTCCGCCTTCATCCATCTTGCTCCGTGGCCCAGTTCTGACTCTCACATGCCCATTGCAGGTGCTTTTGGTGGTGGACAGGGGTCAGCATGGGCGCAATGACCGGTCTGCGGCTACACAGCTCCACACTCAGCAAGCTCTGGTGTAGCATGTGATCCACTTTTAGCATTAGGGATAAGGTATGTGCTTGCGGGAAAAATGCCCAAATATACACTAATGCAAAACATCATTATATTAAATAATCTAGCTTTATTGTAGTTTATACTATTTTTTTTGCCATTTTAGAACACTATCCATATAATAAATGACCTTTACACAACCACCCAGTGACTGGTATATGCTAAAATCAGATCTATATCGCGAGTAATTCCGGTTACTAAATACCAGATTGGTGTACTTTGATGTCAAGTCAGTTAGACTTTGATGTTAAATGAATCCCCACATAGCATCTACAATAATCGACCGTAATTAGTCACTGAAACTGAGAAGTCAATATAAAAGTAGAGGAAGCCTCTATGATTGTCAAGGAAAGACCTTCAGAAGACTTGTGACACCACTACATGGAAAAAGAAATCATCTTCACATTCAGCCCATTTATCTCATTGACTGTTTACTGTAGCTGTGCAGCCTGAGAACCAGGACTTACTGGTAAAGTTCAGAGGTTACTATCAATTTCAGAAGACGGGACAGGGACTGGTAGGGATTGTTTTTTTTGTTTTTTTTTTTTACTTCATCCCACTTTCTACCTCTTAGCTTTTACTGACTTCCTTGTTTCATGGTGGGGGGAACACCTCAAAATAACGCCCTTGCCGGCTACTTCTCCCAGTATGATGTAAAAAGGGGGGCTGGGGCACTGGAATACAGGAGTCAAAGTCATTTAAAAATAGCTCACATAATGATTGTCATGACAATGACCTCTTATTTAACCCCAAAGACAGGTTATGTCTCTCGGCTGAAGGTAAATTTAAAATCACCACATGACTCAGATGTGTGAGAACCTGTGTAAAATATTGACAGCCTTATTTCCTGTCACTGGTCTTGAAGAACATGAAAAGCGTTTTTTTCTCTTTTTTTCCTAGCATCCTGTCTTGGATGTTCCCCGGTCTAAGATGTTCCCCGGTCTAAGATGTTCCCCGGTCTAAGATGTTCCCTGGTCTAAGATGTTCCCCGGTCTAAGATGTTCCCCGGTTTAAGATGTTCCCCAGTCTAAGATGTTCCCCGGTTTAAGATGTTCCCCGGTCTAAGATGTTCCCTGGTCTAAGATGTTCTCCAGTCTAAGATGTTCCCTGGTCTAAGATGTTCCCCGGTCTAGGATGTCCCCCTGCCCAGGATGTTTCCTGTTTATGATGTGCCCTACATAAAATGTTCCCTGACTAAGATCTTCAGTATCATGATGTTCCCTGTCTTGGATGGTCCTTGGTCTAAGATGTTCCCC
>JABFDZ020000039.1:24147498-24159278 GCA_019775955.2 Pollimyrus isidori
GACAGCCATATGATTTGGTGGATAGCACTGCAGACAGCCATATGATTTGGTGGATAGCACTGCAGACAGCCATATGACTTGGTGGATAGCACTGCAGACAGCCATATGATTTGGTGGATAGCACTGCAGACAGTGTGATTCTTTCATACCACTAGTACAGAAAGTAGAAACGGATCCTGCTGCTTGCCAGCATGTTCTCAGGCAAGTTCCGCACCTTCAGATAGTTCACAATTCCTCTGAAGAAGAGCAGGAAACCTTCAAAGTGACAGCAGAATTTAATGCTCAGGTAAATACTACTGATAAACCACATATCATGACTTTGTACATGAATTACTTTTAAATGCTTTAAAAAGCACCTTTTCACGTTTTTTATCCTACATAAATTTCCTTAACAGAAAACTAAGACGATTCATCCACAAGATGGCAGCAGTGTCCAATATTTAATGTGTATGATCTTTTTTTTCCAAAACTAATCTAGCATATTGTACTTGGAAACTTCTATGCGAAATCTTGCAAGCACATTAAGAGCATGCAACCATAACAACAACAACAACAATTCTAATATTTATAATAATGACAAAAGGATCCTGGAGAAATATAACATATACAATTGCAATTTCATTTTTAGTTATGTGACTATACTAAGTAAGTACAGAGCAGTAATAACTGCGCCCAGTTCCTTTATTTGAACATATCTATAAATGCAGACAAGTTATATAACTTCAACTCACCAAAAGTAATGAATATCCACGAAAACCAGTACTGACCATGGATATACTGATCAAAACAGTGGAAAAACTAAGAAAAAAAACAAACAAACAAAAGGTCAGAGGAGTTGACAAAACAAATATTGTTTGAATATATTGTGATATAATGTACCTGTTGTTAAGTTGTACTTGAACATATTTGATGACCATTTTTTGCAATGTGTCCTAAAGGATCTTCCATCAGAAAGAACCTTGAGGTATTATAAACTCCCAGACTTGTCAAAGATATTGCAGGTCAAATTTTTAGGTGAGCCACGCATTTCAGCACCATTTATTCAAATTTGGTTTCCAGGAGCCGCTTAAAATCTCCAATACATGCTACTCAAATAAAATACTCAATGTCTCAGATTCAAAACAATTAACTAAAGAGATATAGTCATAGCAGGCAGACAAGCAAAAATCTCTGGTTTTTCTGTTACTGATAGCAGTTAATAAACTGCATTCATATGTATATTTTTAATTCCCATGCTTTTTGATGGAAACTATTGGAAGGTTACCAGTTTCCTTACAGGCGTACCTTAAAGACGAAGATCCATTGGACGAGGGAGATTCCAAAGCCAGACAGAGCGCCGCATCGGCCAGCCATGGTGTTGGTGAGGCAGAAAGAAAGGCAGAAGCCAATCCAGTTGAGTAGAAAAGCCACTGTCGAAAGATATATATTCAAAATGACAGAATTAATAAATTCAGTCACAAAGTTTGCTGTTTAAAGCCAAACACTATATAAACAGCTTACTGATTGTTTTCATTTGATAAACGTGATGCACACCCTAAATGTAATTCCCTAGACATTTAATATCATGTTTAAATATTATGCGCCGACCATTCATTGTGCTGCACTGATGACTTAGAGTCCTGACAAAAAGATAATGATGCAGCTGTTATGGTGCGATCTGTTGTCTCGTCTTCTTTGTACTGGTACAGTGACATCTTGCACTGGCATTTCTTAGCGTTTATCTCACTGATCTACCACAACGTGGTATAACAACAAGGTCTGACTTCTAACATGATGTTCAACATGGCGGTCACAAAAAGCGGGTCACTCAACAAGCTGACTTACCGAAAAAGGCCATTATGAACATGCGGTCGTTGCCGACACTCATTCGATGAGCCTCGCTAAAAGCAGGCCGCGGTGGAAACTCCCCCTGCGTCAGAATAACACCATGAATCAATCCGCTTTATTAAAAATACAGACACATAATAACGTGGAATTTAACCAAACACGTGTGATACAAAGTGCAGATTGTACAATTTTTAATGGGAAGTAATGAAATATAATTGAATTTATCTAACAAGGATTCCTTCATCCATTTTTTTATAGTCTTTGAGCTAAGGCAGATACAGGCACTACAGAAACTGAATTTCAGTTATTAGTTTTGCCATTTCAGTTATAGTTTTTGTGAACTGTTACCGTATTTGTGATTTCAGTTGTAGTTTTTGCTATTTCAGTTATAGTTTTGCCTATAACAAAGGTCCTAATTGCACCTGCCCCAAGTGCTCTTGTTCTTATTTTATCAGTGAGTGTCAGACTAACTGCACCCTTCACATAATTCAGAACTAATTTTGGTTTTTATAGTTTTACTCTCGCATGGTGTTTTGACCCTTATGACCCATTACTCCCTCACAAGCTTCAGGACCTGCTGCAATTGTAATCCTCTCAACACCACCCAAACGTCTACTATGGTCAATCTCGACCATCTAGCCAATAAATCTGGCACTGAATAGCAAAATGCAACACAAAAAGGCACTAATAGAGTTGCCATGTGTGAGCACTGGTCCCAATACATTTCCAGATCTACAATTCAAAATTTCAGCCAAAATAAAGTGAAAGCCAAACGACTCAAAATTGCCAAAACAATCTCCCTTGCACCCATCCATATCACATATGCATATTTTCATACCCCTCCCCAAAATGATAACGGCAATGTACCATATTTGCCACAGAGGTTGCCATGGCAGCAGCCTTTTCAGCCTCATCGTAGGTGGGCAAGGAGGTAGCAATGCTGTATGGGGGGGGTGCAGAGGCCAGGGGGAAGCCACTCTGAAAGAAATATTCTGGGAGAAGAGAATTTATCACGTTAGAAGTCAGCAAGGGAAACTGAAACCAAACCCATTTAGAAGTAGCGTTAATAATAATAATCATTAAATCATTAAGGTCACATTCATTTTAAGAAATCTGAAACTTTGTTATTAAAAATTCCTACACTGGAAGAATTTAAGGTTACAAGAGAATTGTAATTAGCTTAGCAAATAGCAAACTGATGGGAGAGTTTTTCTTCGTAGTATCGGGTGGTGTTGAAAATAATGTACCAGTTTACACTGCTGGGTTATTCCAAATATTGATGGAAACATACCTTCTCCTGTGGAATAAGGAGGAGGAACCTCAGGCCCCACCGGTATGGCAGCTCCCCCAGAAGTGACCTCTTGGATGGATGGGGGGAGCTCTGCGTGGGGGAACTCTTCAGGGGAGTCATCTTCGTTGTTTAGCTGCATGCAACCAGACAGAGGAATCCATCAGCCTGACACCACTTAAAGTGTTGGAGCAGCAGGTATCTGGCTAGGTATGGTACTGAAATTGTGACCAAGCAGCTGCTTTGTTGTGCTTAATTGATTTTCTGACTCTTAAATTCCATATTGTATGTTAAGCCAATCATTTATGGGATGTTATATAACACTCAAACGAAGATATCAGCACATATTAATATCAGTCAAAGGCAACAAGACGGGATATATTCTTGAACTGACACAAACGAAACAATGTCAGCTTCGGGACATGTCTGGTTTATTTGATAGCGTTAAAGCGCTGCCAAGCAGGTGAAGCGTCTTCGCTTAGGATAAACTGACAGCGGGTGATAACACTATAGCTGTATTTAGCGCCTGTTGTTAGCAGTCTGACATCTTCAGGTGATAAAACGATAGTCCAAGCACCGCGTTTTCAATCTTCCTGTAAATGTCTTACAATATTTTATCGAGCCAGCAACTTTAAAGCGGAAGTATGGAGGCTAAAAGAAGCCGCTAACGGCTGTCATCGATGTCTATATGTAGGCTGCATATATATATATATCTGTAAACTTCTGGAAAAAGTCAGATCATCGTTTCTGGAGTATCTAAGAAGCGGGATAAGTGGATTTCCTTACCACTTGGTACCGGCTGACTGGCTGTGAATGATCCATCCCGGTGCTGGTTACCGTTACGCAGCGCAGTAAGCGATCATCGGCGTAAAGCCGCGTGCTCTGCTACAAATTTGGGTCGGGCGACGCCCGTAGTATAATTAAGCGGCGCTTAAAATAATATTAGTTCTCGATTTAGATTCGTTTGAAATGTGAGGTCAGTTTGGGACATCCGTGCCTCATGTGTTCAGACACATCCTGTGGAAAGGACTGGAGGGCGACGGCCTGCCGGGGAGGGAGGAGGGCAGGGCGCGCGTCACGTGTCACACACGCCTCGGCGCCGACCGCTGCGCTCCGGCTCCTTACACTAGTCACGCATAACTGGCATGCATGCCGTTTGCCCCCAACATGCGGAATATATTAGCTGTTTGCCACAGGTGATCACTGTGTGCAGTCAAACCAGCCATCATCCAGCTTGTCCTGGGCAGGCTCGGGTTGCGGGGGGGCTGCCCTGTTGAGGACAGAGCAGGCTGTGCGCCGGTCTGTTGTGGGGCAAACTTAATCTAGAAGACGTTCAACAGCTTTTGTACTTTCCACGTACAGGAGGAAGTACCGCAGGACCAGAGAAGGCGATGCAAAGAAAGCGGGGGTGGCTTCAGAAATGCTATTTCGGAGATGTTAGGCAAGGTGGAGTAACACCAACCAGTCAATGTACATAGGAATATGCAAAACATATATACTGTGCATGCAGCGAAGAATTACATTCCATCGTAATCTCATGTTAGGAAACAATTATTTTGAGTATATGCAAGTACGTATTTTGCGCGTTTGATATACCGGTCGTTGTCCAGTTGTTCCTTTGGCTTGGTGAACTCTACCGGATTTTTATTAACATAATTGTTTGGTGTTTTATTTTTGAAAGCTATCATTTGGTTCGGGTTCAGTGTTCCTGTATCGCTAACTAGTATGTTTTATGTTTATATCTTATTTATGAACGAAGTAGGTAATTACACCGAACTCTAAACTCAGCCTAACAGAAAGCACATAATCGGTTATCGGCTTGACTGATTTCCCCCTGTAGTCCCCTTTTCTGTTTTTTTCTTTTGAAAGGCTCTTTGGCTCGATCGAAGCAAACAGAGCGGTGTCTGACAGTGGCTTTTTTTATCGCAGTGCCCACATTTAAATGCCTACCCTAAATCCACTCCACTTCCCTTTACGTGTACTGTGTCCCCCCCAGCCAGTCACAAAGAGGTACACATTATTGCTTTAGGTTTTTAAAAGGCAGAATGAGCAGGTCTCGTGCCAATAGAAAGTAATTTAGTATTAAGTGTAGTTCAATTTCATTGAAGGCAAGGGAACTTTCCTTGGCACGTTTAATACACTGGGTAAACCTAAAGTTGAAACTTCACTGACAAATTGCAGATCACCTATACATCCTGTCTGCAGAGCCACTAGATACGGCTCCCCACAAAAATCCGTCACTCCCACCACTACCTCGTCTCGAATTGTATATTCTATTAAATTAAAAAAACATTTAAGCAAACAGCAAAGCGGATCGGTAAGCAGCCAATCAGGGGGAAGTACACATTTACCTCATCTTTGTGACGTAACCATTAAAATGGGAAATGGAGCATCGTTTCGCGACAGTCGCCATGTTTATATGATGATGAGGAAAAGCTGGGCAAAACAAGCGTTATTTAAACATATCTATTTTCAGTGTTAAGTGCCTGCTAAAGATTTAACTTGTTTGTTTTACATTTCACGGTATTTTGAACGGTTATCTGAAATAATGCCACTGGACAACATGTCCCATAACAGAATACATTAACCTCTTTACCTATCCAGAGTTAATGAACTTGTTCTCATCGGAGTTCACATCCATAGGTATTCAAACGCGGATTTTTCACTTGTTCAACTCGTTTCTTACTGAAAAATCTCGTCTGTATTCCGTCATTATTATAATTATGATTATAGTTTTGAGGTAATTAAATCATGCTTTTTCCTCTGTCGAATTGTCTAATAAAAACAAGTAAACTGACAGCCGTTCGAGGGAACAAATCACTGGATCACTACTACGATGTATTCTAATAAGCTTATGTTGTGTGTTTCCCCAACCACCGCTCGTTCGGTCGCTCCGACCATCCCGTGTTGCGCATTAAACAGGTGCCGTGCCCGATTCGGGAGAGCGCGCACATCCCTGCAGTGAAATGCGTCCCCTGTCGGGAGCGCGCACATCTCCGTACTGAAATGCGTCCATCTAGACATACTACAGAAATAGGAAATTGTCTTTGCACATTTTAAATAAGTATATGAATCTGATAAACTATGCCGTTGAATGTCAACTATGAGCCTTGAACTATATCATTTTATTTAATTACTAGTCTAAACTAGTAATATTCTCCGTATTTTAGTAGTCTAGTATGAACAAGGAAGACCTTGGTTTTATTCACCAGCACGAAGAAAATGACACAGTATTTTTTAGTAGCCTCATTTATTTACAATTTTCTATTGCAATATTCTAAAAGAGCGAAATAAAAACGTTTTTTAAAACGAAAGGAGCTACATCTTCCCCTTCGAACCGAAAAAAGAGCTTTGCGCACTCCCGACAAGGGATGCATTTCACGCCTGGGATGCCGAATCGGACACGGTAACGGTGTATAAACTAAACCTCAAAAGCAGCAAGTCCAGCTCACTAACAATGAAGTCCTGTTCCGGGCGAGGTATTGAAACTCTGACTGTGACATTTTTCACGAGATGGCGCTTGAGTGAGGAGCGCGTTGATTTTTTATTTATTTAAACCTTTATTTTACCAGGCAAAGCATTAAGAACAATTTCTTATTTACAGTGCCAGCCTGGCAAGTGCCATTCGCACTTGATAGACAGCAATAAAACAGAGACGACTAACAGAAATTATATACAATGACAACAATAACTTTACATTGATGTCATCATCCATTTTATCCATCCATCTCTTTACAGCCAATATTGGTAAATGTATAGTAATTAACCAAAAAGCACATCAACGGGGAGAACACGAAATAAATAGGCTGAATATAAACTAAATACGGTCATAAGGAAAGCAAAACCAGTGAGTGCTTATGAGATATACTGCAAGTCCAGATCAGACAATCATATACCATAACATGTAGAAAAGCGTACAACATCTATCTACGTATTCACCAGTATAGATAGTTCTCCACCCTCTCAGCCATTACCCTCCCTCCCCCATCACAGAGGAAGTGGTGAGAACTGCCTTTAAAAAAAATAAAACATACAGTGGAACCTTCCAGTTGGTTTCGGTGTGTGCGTCTTTCTCAGCGTCTGTACAGCCAGTCCCACAATGCCTCACAGTGGCTATGATAATCCCAGAATTATCCAAACTGTCATTACGGATCTGTTGCCCTAACATGGGTCTTTATGAAGGCATCTTGTCCTGGCCCTCCTCAGATCTTGCACTTCCGTAGCTCACTAAAATGGAATCGCAGAGCACCTCAAGGCGTTCATCGGAGGCTGCTCCTGTGGTACAAGTCAGCCAACACCGAGTTCAAAGCTAGACAGCCATTATATAATCCAATATAAGCGGCTTGATGTTTGCCACCGTAGAGCACAGGCCCCCCAAAAAAGAAATGACCACAGCCCCATGTAACAGTGACCTCTGAGAAAAACAAAGTACAGCCAGATTGGCCAATCGGATGACGATGGGCCTATTGCACTCTCTCCATCAGCCGTGTCTGCAGAGATCATTCACATCCAAAACGTCAGCATTTCAGAGTAGGCCCTTCTCTAATGCTATGAGGATACTCACCTACCAATGTGCCGCTCTTCCTTCTGTAATTGCGGAGTATTTCATTTGCACTATGTGTACATACACGTAGCACTTAATTGCACGCACACTATTTAAAATGGTAAATGGACTGCATTTATATAGCGCTTTTCTACTCTTCCGAGTACTCAAAGCGCTTTACAATTTATGCCTCACATTCACCCATCCATACTCACATTCACACACTGGTGGCAGAGGCTTCCATGCAAGGCGCCAACCTGCACACCAGGAGCAATTTGGGGTTCTGTGAGAAAGCAGGGCTTGAACCGGCAACCCTCTGGTTGCCGAACAGTTGTACTGCCCTCTGCACCACCATCTTCCCCGATTTAGTTTTACATCCCGACACCCTTCGTTGAACTACGATGCCCCTTATCAGGAATTGGCAGTGACATCACTGTCCCTGCATCCACACACCACGGTCATGACAGCATGGTCAGCTATGTTACATTTCCAGGGTAACATCCATATTACCAAGGGGGCCCTGTTAGGCTTATGGTAACACTCATCTTTATTGATTCATGTGTTTGCTTATTACTCATTATCTCACCATTACTGTATGAATTGTCATTATAACACTTCAGACATATTTTAGAGATTTTCCGTGTATTGTTTACTATCTGTAAATGTTATTGGCCACGTGCTTAATAAATACTGCAGTTTGCTAACTGAAGCAAAAGTAAAGGCTTATATTTTAGGAACGCATAACTAATCAGTGAAACACAGAATTGGATCCTCTGGTTTAATTTTGTGTCTTATCTTCAATGTGGAAATAAGCATAGGTTAGTAATGTTGCCGCAGCGATATTTTATCACTCACCAATGTACCAATTCGACACTGTTATTTCCTTAGCTTTCAGTTGAATTTCCATCCATTCATCTATCCATCCATCCGTCCATCTTCCCATGCTCATCCAGGTCCGGGCTGCAGGGGCAGCAGTGTAATCAGTGATGCCCAGACCTCCCTCTCCCCAGCCATGTCCAGCAGGGACATCCAGGTGTTCCCAGTCCAGCCGAGAGATTTAATCTCTCCAGCATGTCCAGGGTCTGCCCGGGGTCTCCTCCTGGTGGAATATGGCCGAAAACCCCCCCCCAGGGAGGTGTCCATGAGGCATCCTAGATAGATGCCAAAATCATCTCTATTGGCTCCTTTCAATGCAGAGGAGCACGGCTCTACTTTAAGCTCCTCCCAAGCGTCCGAGCTCCTCACCCCATCTCCAAGGCTGAGCTGTGAAGGAAACCCACCACCTCCGCTTGCATCTGCGATCTCATTACCCAAAGTCCGTGACCATAGGTGAAGATGGGGACATAGATTGATCATTAAATCAAAAGCTTAACCGACTGATTCCACTCTCTCTTCACCACGGCAGAATGATACCATGCATATCTGCCGCCGCCGTACCGATCCGCCCGTCCGGCTCTCGCTCCATTTTTTGCTCACTCATAAATAAGATCTCGAGGTACTTAAACTCAGGCACTTGACACAGCTTCTCTTCCTCAGCCTGGTGGGTGTTTCCCGTGCTTTTCCTCGTTCATTACATATTTCATTTGCAGAACACCGCTATTTTTGAGAATTCCCAGCTGTGTCAGCATGCAGCTGATTAGAGTTGGTGAGCACTTGCCAACCCGCTTCTACCTCCTTCTACTCTGAGAACGGCTCACGCGTGCATGCGGACCGCTGTGCCTTTGACCCCGGCCGCTGGGTGATATGAACCCGCCTGGCATTCTTCCGTTACGAGCACTGCCCCTTTCTCCTGTGGCGGGTGCCCAGCCTCTCCCTGATTTGCCCCCCCCCCCCATTATACTGAAACTCCCCCGTCAGTTGACATGAGACTGTGCTTTTTACTCAGCCTGGGAGCCTGCCGTCTAGCTGTCCTCCTGTAGTGAGGGCAGTCATTGGTATGTGAATGATCCCCGATGGACAGCTTGTGTGTATTCTCAGGAACACCCATTTACTGTATTCATGCCGCTTATCCTATAGTGAGAAGCCTTAGAGTTTCACAGTCAGGAGTGTTAAACTCCTCCTGACTTGGTCTGGAAGGTCTTTTATGATCTAAGTTTATTCGTTGTTTTTTTCTGGGCTGGTTTTACCCCTAGAATGTTACAGTACTTTGCTGAATAGGCTGTAATTTCTGTCTCTCCTGTCCTGTTTTAAATGTACTCCATGTCCCAAACGTTATATGTAAGATATTATTAGTCCAGATCACTGCTATTCTGAAATATTTTTTTTCATTCTGCTTCAGTTGGTTGGAGTTGATGGGGTGCATGGATGAATGGAGGACAATGTTGGATTTTCTCTGACGTTCCTCTGTTTGTGGGTCGACCTCCACCTGTTTTTTTTTTTCTCCCGCTCTCCGGATTGGTGATTCCTTATATCATCAGCTCCATGCCCAACATCATGTCCTACAGCAGAAGATGTTGCTTCTACTAAAGAGGTTTCTTCAGTAAACACACTAGATGAAGCAGATGGTTTGCAGGTCATCCAGTGGTGGATGGATGCAAATTTGAATCCACTGATATTGTTGCTAGCGGAACTTCACCTTTTTCGGTCTGGGCGTTCGTTCTGTAGACCTCCCTGCTCCGTTTTATCTGCAGACACCTATGGAAACACCTGAATACTGACGCCCCCAGAATCACCCCCATCTCCTGACACAAAGCACATCAGCCCGGTGACACAAGACACAGACTAGCAGCCTTGAGGTATGACTGTTTTCATTTGATTATTTAACATTAGAGTCACATTTGAAATGAAACTGAAGTATATTTCAATTGAACCGTCTTGTCTTTTTCAGTTTTTGACTCCCCAGTTATTTTTTTGTCTTTCCTCAGAAAAAAACACAAACAATGGCATTTGTAGTTGAATCAGGTTACAGAAAATGACTTAGTGATCGCAGTGATGGTGAAATTATTCAAATATAATCTCTGCTTTGGAGACTCAGCCAGAAATAACTGTTTAAATACGCATCATTTAACTTTTTCAAAACATTCAAATTTAGAACCAATACATTTGGGACATTAATGTGACTCTTTTTGTAAAGAGCTCTATGTAAATTTTGTTTACATATAATTAAAATTACAGTATGTGCAAATTCGTAATAATAGATACAGTATGTAACCTATTTCTGGAAACGGACAGTTCACCCTCAATTTATAACCATATTCAAAACTAAGCAGTTATCAGATATTTTACGGTTGTTCCTCCTTCGGTCTCACGAGGGCAGTGTTGTACAACATATCAACCCTGGAACTAGTTAATTCATTTTACTGTTGATGATTTGTAACGTTAGGGAACCCTTTCTCAAACTGCTTTATTTTCTAATTGTTACATTTGTTCAGGTATGTTTTGGGGTATATGGGGAGTTTTCACTGATGAAAGTGTTTCCACTAGCTGTAAATATTTCACCTGTTTGCATTTCTGAGTTTGAGTTACATGTGGCACATATTACTGTAAATAAACCTGCTCAGCAAAGACTGAACAAGCCAATGCCTTCATCACGCTCTGCATCAGACAGATTCCCTCAGAGCTCAGCAGCATCTCCATTGGAGTAATTTTGGCACAGTTATTAACATACAAGCATAGCTGCTGAGATCCTTCCCTTTCAGAATCAGGGTAAATTCCACATTCCTAGTGTTTCTTGCCTACGCCTGGCTTCTTATCACAACAGTCCACTAAACGTGCTATTCCAAGGGAAATGAGCAGTGTGAAGCAGACGGGGGGGGTACTGAGCACCTGCTTGATGGAAGAGGTTTGACGGCGCACACAGGTACGGGCAGAATGAGCTTCGACGGGTACGGGCAGATTGAGCTTCGACGCCGCATGAAGGTACGGGCAGAATGAGCTTCGACGCCGTACACAGGTACGGGCAGAATGAGCTTCGACGCCGTACGCAAGTACGGGCAGAATGAGCTTCGACTCCGCACGCAGGTACGGGCAGAATGATGTTTGACGGGTACGGGCAGAATGAGCTTCGACGCCGCCAGCGGGTAACGGCAGAATGAGCTTCGACGCCGCACGCAGGTACGGGCAGAATGAGCTTCGACGCCGCACGCAGGTATGGGCAGAATGAGCTTCGACGTGTACGGGCAG
>JABFDZ020000039.1:24162822-24178364 GCA_019775955.2 Pollimyrus isidori
GCTAAATACTAACAATTAAACTATCTACAATATTTTATCAATCTCCCAAAATCTCATACAATAATATATATATATATATATATATATATATATATATATATATAATTTCACTCAAATTGCTGTCACTATCTATAAAACAAGCACCAATCTGTTTGGATTAATTGTTTGCATCGTGGCATGACCAAAACTACAACTGCCTCAAAGCTGAGTAAATGTTGAGAAACTGTGAAAATATTACCTGACTGGTATAGTACTAATAGGTAGTCAGCCGATGTTATTCATGTCTGGGTTCTTGGACAAGTATTAGGTCATCTCAGAGAAGTTATCGGTTCTGTATTTGCTTAAGTGAGACAGAGCGAACGTCTGTGGTCTGAAATTAATGACCGTGTACCTCAGACCAATTGGATTGCAGCATTAATACAGGTCTCACCAATTGCCATTGGTTATTCAGATTAATTATGCATGTAATATTTGGATTGTTTTTTTTTTTGTTGTTGTGAAAATGTTAGTGGGAAAATCGGCAATGTAATTAAAAAATCAATGTCCGTGCTGATACAGATCCATGAGGAATCACTATTGGACAGCAGCCTGCCACAGGCGGGGATGATCTTCATAAGCAGTCCGACTTCACGCAGATTCAAATGTCCAGGATGTTTGCCTGGCGACCACTTAAGATATCGATTGGTTTTAAATTTGGGATTTTTGGCAGCTGCGTTTAATCGCTTTATTGCATTTACAGTCTATAGCCAAAGAGCAGTTTGAATTCGATTAATGCATACAGAAATGAAACATGTCCCATTATAAAGAATGGAAATAGTTTGTTGTGGTTTTCATTTTAATGTGGTCTGTGAAACGTATAACTGTATTTTTTGAGACACTGTTCCATATTTTGGAATTAAAAATAAATATACATGGATACTAGGCCATATGATTGACAGCTAATGCTAAAGATGTATTATAGCATTTATTTAGCATAAACAGCCTTTCCATGGATGGCTTTGCAAATATCGTATTAATCAAATAATCTTCTATGATGACTTGATACAGTTTATTTCAGCTACAAAACAAAATGGGATGGAGATCATTCATTCTATAAGATTCAAAAACACACACTCACTTTATATTTACATCCAAAGTGTGTGTATAAAATCAGCCATTTATTCCCTATAATCCTGTGCTGATTTGAGTTCTCCTTAAATGGTAAACTGCTGAAATCTCCCAGCATTGCGGCTGCCGTGCACTGAAATGCAGACGCGCGTGCTTGGACTCTCACAGTGAGCTTTTTCTGTGCTAGCCATCTCCGTCCACCCCTGCCACTCTCTTTGGCGACTGCGAGCTGCCGTGGACCCCGTGGTGACAGATTGGCCTGCCTTAGTGCTTCCTGCAGCTCCTGTCACGTTGCATTTGCATAAGGGAGGATAGATAACCAAATCAGCACAGCGAGGAAGTCTTTCCACACTCCAACCTGTCATGGCCGCTGCTGGGCTAATTGTGAATGATTTGATTTGCTCCCCTGTCGCTGTTTATCATGGAGCTTCCCCTCTCAAATTTACTTTTTTAGTCCTTGCTCTGCGTGAGATTTTAAAACAAAGTGCTGTTGACTCATCTCTTGGGGTTACTTAACACACACCACCCCAGATTTTAATGCTGGCTCATCTGCATCGCTAGATTTAGGCCTGCACCAGTCATGCAATCCTGCGAATGGCAGACAACACAAATAGCATTCGGTCTGTGTATATACCCATTGCACTATGCTTATTATACGGTCCCATTTAATGACTAGAGAGTGCTAGAATTTTTTCTAGTCTGTTGAACATATTTTGTGAAGGCTCTGAAATGCATCTCTGGACATCGTCCGATCAGTTACCCGAATTATTTTTCCTTTCTGATAACTGTCGCTAGAACATTCACTGAAGCGACGGAAAGAAACATTGATTGCAACAAACTATGGAAATCTGAAGGGGCATGAATTTGGTATTCAGCAAAAACACCGCAATTATAGCATCTACATACACAAATGAGATGTTTGCGCACAGACAATTCCCCGATTCGTTTACTCGCTAAAAGGGATGCTGCTCGTGCGTTTGTGCGTGCCATTGGTACATCTATTTCTGAGACTCACTGAGAATGAAACCGATTAGTTAGTTTCACTCTCTATCCTGCGGTAAAAGAAAGAGATTCCAACACAGTTTTAAGACTATTGGCTAATAAGTTTACATTTTTTGACTCGTTGGTTAAATCTCGGGAGTTTAATTTGTGTCCACAAGATAAATGTGCGTCTTTTTTAATATGGGAAAATAAGCTGATGGATCGACTTTTTATCGCACCCCATTACTTTGCTGCCTACATCCGGTTAGAAATAGCAGTAGAAAAGTCCAATTATAATTTTCTACCAATTTAACGTCGTAATGGAAATCTAGGGTTTAATGGAAGTCCAGTGTTACACAATGTATTGTAAATAAAAATCATTTTCTCATTTTAACAACCTGGCAATTGCGTAGTCTCGAATGCATGTAGCAGGACAGAATTTGTTTATGCAATTTTCATATATTTTCGAATGACACTGCTCTGCTAGCTGTATCTTAACCTCCTGCTGGTTACAGGGAACCCCGTTAATATTTTATGTGATCACAGGCCTCCATAAGCAGATTCTAGTCCCCAGAAAGTTCCACAGACACATGATTAATTTAGTGTTTATCCCCAGCATCCTTTAAAAACACCATCCCCTAGCTCCAAATCAGGTTTGATTTGACACCAAAGCATAAATCAAAATTAGATGAGATTCACGATGACGGATTTCAAAAAGCTCCGGGTTGATCTATATTCATTTTATTTAATATGCAACAGTTCAAAACTGGACTCATTATCCTACTACGAAAGCCATCATTACAGACACAGATGCAGATGTATGTATTTTTAAGTAAGGTCACAATAAGCTGGCTTCCCACTATCGATCTCATCTTGTCATAATCTGTGTTGCAAAGGCAAAGTCCTTGTTCGCTGGCCTTTGGAATGCCCTACAAGGTGCACGGTGTTTACCAAATGAAATTAAATCCATAGATCAGAGATGATTTTGCGGTTTCTGTCCCTGAATGATTTGTCCGCCTGAGTTAAGCCTTAGATCCTTTTGGGTTTACTTATATTCATACGTGACTCTTTATATATGTATACACACACACACACACACACACACACTCACATATGTGTGTGTGTGTGTGACCCATCCTGAAAGTATTTCTGCGTGTACATTTTTAAGAACACACACTGAATGGACACTTCATTTGGTACGCATGCAACCTCTTTTGTCTCCAGGACAACTTCAAGGGTCGACGAGTTACAGGAACCCTTCTTCACACCACTGTCGTACTGATGTGTTATTTCTGTACTTGAGGCCCCTGTTAGCTTTAACAGGCTTGGCCACTCTAATTCTGACCTCTTTCATTAACGCCATGTTTTCAGCCACAGACCAGTGAACGGATGCTTCTCTTTTTATTATTTCATCTTTCATGAGAAACTGCAGACACGGTACCGCCTGAGACTCCACGGAGAACGGCTTGTTTCTGGGTTCCTGAGAGCGTCGCTCCTGACGGCGACCGTCACACCACACTTATATCTGCTTAGATCACATATCTTCTGTTTTAAAGCTTAGCTTCACAGTGACTAAATCTGTTGACACCTCCTGAATGCTGTATATACCCAGCTGCAGCCACACATTTCGCTGTTTGCATTCACAAGTGTGTAAAATGGTGTGTGCGCGTGTGTGTGTGTGGATGTGGATTATGTTTATTACTTTGTGGGGACCAAGTTTTTCCCCATATAAATGAACGGAGTCCCTACAAAGATATAATCACAAACCTTTGTGTGTGTCTGTGTGTGGATGTGGATTGTGTGTGTGTGTGTGTGGATTATGTTTATATTACATTGTGGGGACCAATTGCTCCCCATAGAAATTAATGGAGAGTTCCCACAAAGATATAATCACAAACCTGTGTGTGTGCGTGCGCATGCGTGTGTGTAAGGATGTCACCAGGCTCATGAGGCAAACAGAACTGTGTATTGTCTGTGTGACCTTACTTTGCTCTTCTAACCCAGTTTGGGTAAGAAGCCTGCACATCCAAAATATTCAGAGTATGATTAATAGTTTTTATTAATGCATGTATTTTAAAGATTACATCATAGCAGAATAGTCTATAGATACTAAAGTAGCTGATCCAGAATGGATAAGTGGATGGATATTTAAGGTAGCTTCTATGGTATAATGTTTTTAAAGATTAATACAAAGATCTTACAGGTTTCATGTGGAAAAGGAAATATTTTCGTCCAATATAGTATTCTTAATTGTGATCATTTTTATGAAAGGACAATTCTGAGCAGTGTGTTATTACCTCAAAGTGTGTAATTAGCCATCACTCCTTAGCTCACAGTGTGTTATTAACCGTCACTGCTTAGCTCACAGTATGTTATTAGCCATCACTGCTTATCTCACAGCGTGTTATTAGTCGTCACTGCTTAGCTCACAGAACTGGTTTGCCCTCGTGCTTCTGGAGCAGATTCATGGTTCCCATAAATAAGTTATGTTCAGAGAAGCCATTCACTGCACTGGAGCTCATGCTTAGCTTGTTCCTGTCCATGAAAACGATGCCCATATACATCTAGGTCCCATAACCACTTTTCCAGTAAGGGGTCATGGTGCAGAGGTACAAAACTGGAACCTACAATATGGTTTTACTGTATGTGCAATGGGACATTAAAACATCAGTCAAATTAGCCCTATGCTTTTGTGCTGGGTAAACCAGAGGGTGACGACATGGGCACAGGAATGCATGCAAACACAGGCAGATTTAGGGTGGGGGTGGGGGTGAGGGGTGAGCACAAAACCCCCAAGTCCACTGAGCCATTGCACCCAAGACGGCCAGGTAAAAACAGTAGCTCGGAAAATAAAATCTCATTTGGGGACTCAGCATTCATCCTAACTGATGTTATAAGGTATTAAATATCTATAAAATAAAGTTAGGTATAGAGTGAAAGCATGAAAACCTGCCATAAAATTTCACAATGAGATAAAAACAATAAAAGCTCGGATTATTAACTTGCATAGTAATTGAACATCTGCATGACTTTCCCCAGATGAGAGAGGCGGATCCACAACAGCTCCTGGGTACATCGTCACAGGCTGAGAGCAAATCAGAATGTATGTGAGGTTTGCAATGACCACAGGTTGAAGGGCAATGAATGTATCCTTCTCCGGTCTCCTCTCTTACAACATCATATAAGCATCATGGCAACACGTATGCAGGGAAACACTGCTGAGGCTACCTTGGCAACTAATGCACTAGTGAGTAGTAATGAGGTGAATATTACACATGAATGTCTTGTAAAGTAAGCAAATTTCATTGATTTAAGCTTTATTCCTTCTGGTCTTATTCGTGTTCCCTTGCACCCTATGATGTAAGTGAACTTGGGATCATGTACTCTATAAAGGAGGCTTGACCATTGAGGAACAGCAACGTTCCTATCGAGCGGATGGCAGCATCATAGCGAAGCAGGTTAAAGCCGGTACCTACATCGTTGAGGGCAGCGTGGGGTTCAGTGAGTCTGCGCGCTGCGTCCTTGATTGGACGTCTGCTCCTTTAAATCCTGCGGATGGCAGAATGAATATGAGCGCTGGGTTCTTGAGTAAAGCCGTTTCCTTTGGGGATAAGCTGACCCGGAGTTATCTGTTATGTCTCACGGTGGATAAGGCATCAGCTAAGTAAACATAGCATTCATCTACTTTTCAGTTTGGTCCTCGGAAACAGCCCGTGACCACACCAATAAGCCCAAGTCCCAAGGCCTTGGGAAACTCCATTTAGCTCAGCAGTCCTTCCTCATGCTTGCTAAGCAGTCTTGAGTACAATGGAAATAACTTTACTCTTATATCAAGAGATCAATCCTAATCTACCATTTCCCCCCCTGGATCCCATGGCTCTAATAAAGGGGGGGTTCACTAACCATCTCTAGGGCTCTGCACTTATATGCCTAAATTAGCTGACTTATTGACCTCACAGATAATTACATTACTTAATCATTGTGCAACACAATGTATTGCACAATAAATATGTCGTATCTTCTTAGTCAGCATTTGACCAGCTCAGAGACCTTTGTAAAATGCAAATGCATTGGTATGTTCATTGTTATGTTAATTATTGTAGATTTCTGTCATTTACATCTTACGGTTCTTTAGATCCATTCTCTCTTCTCCAAAAACACTTAAAATCAAATAAGTAATTTGAATGGTAAAATATCCTGGTTTCTAGCCATCCGAAATGAGTAACTCGTTCCTTGCAGATGTTAAAATATACAAAAGGGCCCTTTCAATAGCAAGACCATTACAACCCAATTTATACTGTTTGTTGCTATCTCTAAATGACACGTGTAACTAGTGTGAAGAACATTTGCAAAACTCTGTGAAATAAAATTTCTATTTTAATATCAGTTCTTCCTGTTAAAACTGCCACTGCAGAAATAATACAAAAAGTTGTAACATTCAGTGACAAGAGCTGGATCGGTTCTCGTATTGAACTGAAAATTGGTATTCGGTGAGTTCTTCAGACATCTCAAAATGTTGGCTCCCTTCTATTTAAATCGGATAAAATCGCAACACAAAATCTTTTTCACCATCAACCAATGTAATCTGTCTGTGTATCTGATGATGTGGTGCAATTTATAGCTATAAATGCGGTTGCCAAAGTGGTAGAAAGACATCTGACGTGAAGCACAAAATAATCTATAATGAACATCTCCCTTCCAGCACTAGAGCATAATGTGTATTGACTGATTGCCTACATATGGATTACACTGAATTTCCATCTATACAGTGCTATACAGTGGCGCACATTCCAAATCTTAGGTAGGTGTCAATGAATTCGGCAGCTGTACGTGAACACATCATTAAATTGATGGGTGCTGTGGTCAATATTTAATGGCTTTAAACTATATGTTGTTTTCGACTGAAGGTGTGATATTGTAGCACAGCACACGCTTAGAAAAAAATGATCATTTCCCATGAAGTTTGCGGTAATATATCAATAAGAACAATGTTATCACTTAACAGCTGTTTAAGTTAACATATTATGTGCGGCTGGAGAACTGCATTTCCCATGACTCTCTGAGTGTGGGGGGGGGGGGGGGAGAACTTCCGCCCTAGCTGAAGTTGGTATGTTTTTTCCTTAGAGAGGCCATTGTGTTCGAGCTGTATACCGCTTCGAAGGATTGTATAAAGAATTATCATTTACGTAACTGATGTCCTGTCCAATTTGCTACAAACAAAGGTGTTTTAAAAATTTCAGTTTTTTAATTTTCCATATCATTAAGGCTTATGGTCTGTTTTCTTGGGGGTGGGGCTGGGGGTGGGGGTGGGGGGGGGGGGGTGCTGGCGATGTGGATGTCGTGCGGCTCGCTGGGTTCTAACACCGCGCCTATCAGCTGACTGCTGGTCAGCAGAGTGACGTCACTGTCGGGCCCCTGAGCGAGGCCCTTTAACCCCTACAGGGCCCGTCTGACCATGATTATCTCAAAAATGTACTTTTCTTTGGACAGAAAAGACGACCAGCAACACTGCAACTCTGCATGCAAGGGAAGCGCGGACACCTAGAACACGCATCTCACCACACCCCCTCTCTGCTCGCTTGTATGACTTTTTTATCCCAGTACTTGGATAGATTGTATGGTGCAGACAATAGGATGCTCTTCTCTCTTATTGCCTTACGGGCTTGATGCTTTGCATATTTACTGCCCATGAATCATAGAGCCGTGTGAGATGTGGAAGAGGCTCAATGTTTCCTGCTAGATACACCTCCAGCCATTTAATTAAAACATGTATTATTAATAGTACTATATTTAAGTCATTTTTTCCCAGTGATATGACTGGTGCATTAAGTGTAAATTGCTCTGCTGAAATTCCTATTAAATGCGTCCACCATAATCACTATTTGTGAGGAAAGGATTAAAGCACGCCATGAAAGTATGTTTCTGTTTGATTTGTTGATTGCATACTCTGCTCCCTTCATTATGCCTGTTCTGCAAATGATATTCCCGCAGACTGACAGCTTGCTGGTACATTCTGCTCTTTGACTTTCATTCGGTTCCAGTCCCTCTTGTCTATGAAATATTTATAAAATACAAAATATCTATAAAAAAAAAGAATGAATAGTTTTTTAGATAGCTGAATTTGATGTATTATTAAATTTCCTATATTAGCGAATAATCAAAAAGTTCAATCAAATTATGTAAGCATTAATAATAAATAATCGGAGTTTGAAATGCATTCCGACAGATACATAATTCCATAAACATCAAATGTTACTGATGATGATCACTTCAAGTGGTTATGCTCACTTTGTATAACTTGAACTATGTGACTAATATACATAACCGATGTATGTAACTATAACTACATTCTTTTTTATAGCATAAGCAAAGTAAATTGGGGGCGTAAAACTTACAACAACAGTTAGGATGTCTACATGTGAACCTCTGCACATCTCTTGCTAAATCAGGACAAAAACCTGTTTTACAATATCAAGTAACAAACATTTCACCTTACAGAACTACAGTTATATCAATTTATCTCCTCCTGAGACCCTACGGAAAAAAAAAATTGTTTATTTGTCTTTGTAGGAAATAAGACATCTTACAATTTAGATTTTTTCAAATTGCTTTTTATTTTTAACTTCACAGCATGTCTTTTTTAGTGTACAACGTTTCCTTACATCAGTGAAAAGATAGATGCAAAAGAAAATGCCCACTACAATGGACATAAATGAATGGGTGGGTCTTAGGAGGGTATACATCTCGATTGCGTTTTAAATCAATTTAAGTTTTTTTAGGAATATCTGATTAACCGCTATGTTAATTATTACGTTTATTTGTGTATTTGTATATGAAAGCAGCTTATCAGTAAGAAACGGAGACAGCGCTAAATTTACTAATCATACATAACACTGACAAAAAGGAATGAAATAGAAGTCGTATTTTATTTATTTCTTACGGTTTCACTAATCCAGTGCTACAGTTTAGCGACTGACAGCAAAGGCCATCCGCGCTATCTATGCAGTGTAATTTATGAGCCTTCACTAGTGATGTTAACCATATTGATTTTATTGAAGCAATTTGCTAGGAAATTATTTTAAAACATGAGTTTTATTGTGGAACCATTTCATTGTCATATAATGGTGTAATTTGATTTTAACAAGGAGAAGGCAGACTGGTACAAAAGAGCATGTAAATAATTCTGACAAAATCCAATATGCAGGTCATTTTGAATTTATTAGTTTTACTGATTTCCTTTCTGGTATCAGACAGATGTAATGAACACTTGGGGTGTGAAATATGATATTTTATTCTTTCAGTCATACATAATTTACAATTTCAGTCCATAATTCATAAAAACAGTTGAGCCTGCTCCGACACCTGTCATAAATAGAGCATTACGGTCTTTATCTCACCTTAGTGAACAATTTAGAAAATGACTGTACCCACCTTTCTACAGAATATGCCCTAAATATGTGACAATTCCAAAAGCAATTTTGCTGTTCTTGAGAAAATTACACGCTTGGTCCTTTCTTTTAAAGTTACTAGTGGTATCCATTTTTCACATTACGGCAAGTACACCTGAGACACACTCTAAGTATTATGTGCATCTGCTATGCAAGTGCTGATTATATTTAGGAATTCTCAGACAAATTTGATGGCCCCGTTGTTAAATTGTGAGATACTAACCCTAAACCATTGACTTTGCATGTAAAATCACAGTGATTAAGGATTTCATTTTCAGTACCTCTCTTTAAAAAAGAAGTATACATTCGAAAAGACTTGCTCCTTTCCCCTTATTACTTGATTTCTCTTAAATGATGGACATTTTTGCCCATGATGTCATAACCATAAAATATCTTATATGTTTATAGGTTTTTAAAAAGGAAAAATACTACAAAAATGGCTTTACGAGTCAAGGGTCTGAAAGGGTCATAAGAGAAAGCCCAGCTTAGTTTAGTCCTCACAACACTGCAGCCATCCTCATGTGGAATATTGCTGTGATGACTAATTGCAGTAACATTAACCTGCATTATTTAACACACTGGAAGTGTCAGAATAATGGTGATAACCACAGAAGCTCATTGTAGGTAAAGGAAATTATATGAGCATGGTAATACCATAAAACAGTGTTTAAATATTTTAATTTCATTTGTCAGGGCAGCCCTAACACTTCATTACTTGGATAACCATATCTCATCAGTGGAATTAGTGCATTATTCATTACTGCTAATTATTTTCACATAATGGCTGCCCTGATATATTTAACCTCCACATTATATCTTAGATAATGGGCTGGTAAAATTGAATTGTGAGAACAGTGGAGTTTGAAGGCTCATTTAAAGAACATCAAAGAACGAAAAAGGAGGGGAAAAGAATGTTAAGTACTTTGGGATGAGTTTCCCAGCTGGGACAGAAGATTTGTTTCTGTCTGATTTACATACTGTAGTCCGCGTGCTGCTGGAGACCCAAGCTGACTGTGATTGTCTGCCTGCCTGCCTGCCTGCTGCTACAGTAGATATATTGAAGAGCACGTACTTTCATTATCCTCAAATAAAAGTCAAACGAACAGTTACACTGACGATATCAGGCACAGCATTCATTTCACCTGATGAATCGCCCAAGGTGCTCACTGCAAAAGCACAAGCTCAGTCACGGCAAGCATTGGGATATAAGATAGAAGTGCCCTTCGTTAAATGCACGCAATACACGCAAATAACATTGTTATTGAGCGGGCTGTGCCTTGAGTCCATTAGACGCGAGCTCGGTGACGACAATAGGCACGTGTATATGAGGAGATAAGAAAAGTGCATGGGACAGTATTAGCGGCAGTTCAGAGGAGGGCCTCATAGCACAACGGCCTTCGGAGGATGTTCGGAGGAGATCACGCTCAGCTTGGTCTGCATAACGCGCGGAGAAACAGCTGGCGAGGCGAACAGAGAAGAGACACGGCGTAGTGCTGTGGGGCAGACGAATGATGTGCTATTGACCACAGTTTCAGCTTCTTTTCCATGAGGGGGAAGGACATCTAGCCGTGAGCCGTGCTGTTTGTTCAGTCCTATAGTCGATATTATGGTTCATATTACCATGGTTAGCAGAATTCTGCATTGCTGATGACCTGGAGGGGGATTTGGAGGATGACAATGGTTCAGTCCACCCTTTACTTGGTTACAGCGTTTGAATCTCCTTTAGACAAAAGAAAACCCCGAACATAAACATTCTATTACATCATCTTAGTGGCAGTATTTCATGATCACTATCTGGACAGAGTACGTAGACACATTAAATTAAACTAAAATCAGTTATTTTATGCCTTTAAATCATGTGATGTCCTATTATCTGTATACACCCACATATTTTTCAGAGATCTGAATTTTAATAACAAATTACTACAATTAGGTATGACAGTGTCTCTCTGGACTCTGATGTTTAAACTTGAATGAATGAATATAACAGCATTAAAACACTTTTAATGCCTAAAGCAATGACTATGTGGTTCTGTAACTACAAAACAGTGATTTTTTACGGCTTTTTGTCATTGTGAATGCAGAAAAAAGGGCAGAGGTGACTCGTTGAACTGCTGCAGACCACTTCATTAAACACGACTTCAATTAACCTTTATCATAGTAGGAAATAATAGAGCCGTTTTCACGTATAAGGAAACACGAGTGTAGTCCAGACAGCAGGAGTAGCCCCAGTTTCTAGGGCGTGTCGGAGTTAAGCGCCGAACGGCAATGACCTACTGATCACAGGCCACGCCAGCGAGCTATACCACCCCGAAGGTCAGATGCCATGGTGCTCTGAGCCGAACTTGAACGAGCGCAGAGAAGCACCACCACACTCCAGGTCTAATGCCTAAACTATTCAGCCTCCACAGCTTACGAAGTTTCTTTTTTACTTAGAATAAATCGACACTGCGGCAACAAGATTTTTTTTTTCCTACAAAGGCATAAGGACAACCCCAGTAAAGGGGTCAGAAGAGATGTTTCAGCTCCGACATACTTGCACAGGTGAAATTATGCATCATGCAAAATTTTAATCTTTACTCTGTCCTCACTTCAGCTTGTTTTGTCTGTGGATCCTCAGCTGTACTTGTGAACACAGAGAACATTTAATCCTAAATAACAATCACTACACTACAGCAGGCTTTCTGTAAGCAACAATGAATGATACAGGATTCATTGTCATTAGAATATAATTAAATGCCTCATTATCTTGCCAGAAGGTCAATGACCTAACAATAGGATATGGTCGGTTGTCTTACCCTTTGGCTTCACCCCACCAGGGACAGCGATGCAAGCTGGGTCTGAATAGTACAGGTATTCCTAAAAAGCAGCACATATTACAGCTACAAGCCCATTTCTACTCAGATCTTACTGGGGACTCTTCATTCCTTCCTATGGGCAAAACCCTAATCTCAGCAATTCCCTACCCAGCCCTAATTCTAGCCGTAAGTAACCAAACTAAATACAAGACTTCTTTAATTTTTTTGATTGCAGCCACAGATTTTTTTTTTAAAAATGTGTGTCCCCACAACATCAAAGTAGCAAGTTATCACATTGTGGAGATTCAATATATAAACCCCCCCCCCCAAACACACACACACACACGCACACACACTGTCTGACCTGCTGGAACCCAGTGCAGTATAGCAATAACATGAAAACCACACACACTCAGATTTGTGGTAGTAGATGCAATTCCTTTTTCTAAAATCATTTTACGGTGCACAAATATACATTTCAATACGGCCCCATTTAGATAAATAGTTTAGCTTTTTTCTCTAAGGAGAAATAAAAGCAAGAAAAAAAAACCACACCAATACTATATTTCATTTGTTCCCAAGAATTTCCAATATGTACAACTGGCAGCCACAATAAAATCAGCCGCGAGAGAAAGTCACGCTTCAGATATTTACTATCATTTTTGCAGATGGCAACTTTCCCGTGAATATGCTTGCTGTTTCTAAAGTTTGTAGGTTTTTTTTTGTGTGTTTACATTATTCAACATACAGCAAATGCAATGACAAATACCTTCAGTCATACTAATCCTAACCATCATGTACCAACGACATGCTTAGTGGAAGTCGCCATGCGGACCATGCCTAGCAACGAATTCAGGATGTCAAGAATGTTAGGTGTCCACGGGAATTCCTCTTTCTCTGTCACAGAATCCATGTAGTATAGATTGAATTTGATGTGTCCCGGAGGCTATCCAGCACCCTGCCATCAGTCTGAATATTACCTTGGGGACAAAGTCCAATTTAGCCACAACTGCATACATTTTCAAGTAATTTTTGCAATAACAGAACTGCCTTAAAAGAGGAGACAAGTGTACCTTATTAAGCTTAATAAAATAATAAGAACAGGATGTGTGCAAAATGAGAGGATTTTCCCAATGACATTATTCTGTGGGACAAGATCATCTTAATTAACCTAAGCCTATTTGAATGGGAGAGGTCCTCTGGAATTAATATTAGAAATTACTTTGAATGTCTGAAGACAGCTTCAGACTCCGGGAGGAACGCGCCCAATTTCCAAGCATCTTTATTTTAATAGATAGATAGACAAACCAGCTGATATTACTAAAACAAACTCTTGTATTTTACGTTGAATAGTCCAACACTCTGTTTTGAGTCGGTTTTATGTGAAATATAAGTATCTCTGTGTCAGCATGTGTATGAAATATTAAATGTTAAAATTTACAAATAGATTTGAAGGCAAAGAAGTTGTACCATCTGTCTGCAAACTCCTCAGATATGTGAATTTTCAGAAAAAATTTGGTTTGTATCAAAATGCATAGAAAAACAAAAATTGTCGTCATATATTTGTAAACACTTTTAGAATTGTAATTTTCAGGTAATAATTGGAAACCAGGTTGTAAAAGTACAAAAACAAGAGCGGGTACGAAAGAGAGAAAGCAGACATAGGGAGGCATCGCTTTATCGGCAGCACTTTGGTGAAGGTGATGCATGGTTCTGGTAAAGGAAGCCACAAAGCCTTCTGGGATCTCCCTCCATCCTTCCTTAAGGACAGCGATTGGTCGCATAAATTTGCTTTTCAGCAGAACCACAGCCGCAAGCAGGATGCAGGAGAGAGAGCCACCGTCCAAATATAGCCGCAGTTTAGTGCTGCAGAGGAGCTCCAGATACGCACAGCAGCTTCCATTAGTGCTGCCTGCGGAGCGTGTATTTCCATGAATTCCATGCAACCCTCACATTGTCTTACACCCAGTGTTACAGGGGGGGAAAAAAAAAACGAAACCACAACAATGACACAACCCATTAAGCAGACTATTTCCAGTCTGACTGTGGCTGTGCATGTGTCTGACTTGGAAATGTCAATGGCTCATGTCAGCACCAGTTCTCAGGATGTCCGGAGATGTAAACAGCTGCAACGTGGGCTTCAGCCTCTCTCAGGCTTTGTGTGCTCATGCATAATGCAACCCCTTATTGACAATAAATGGTATCATCGCCCCCCCCCCGCTCCATTCAGGCATCGCTTATAACATTTAGCAGTAATTGGTGAAAGCTTTTCTCTTACGATGTACATTCTCTCAGAGTATAAATTAGTTTGATTGTTAATTAGATGAACACTGCCTCATCTTCAGTGAATTTGGCATCTATCCGGCTATATAACACCTTCAAATAATATTCACAAAAGCTTTGTTTAACAACCTGGTATTTGTTATTGTTGATGCAGAATTTGAGTTTCTGAATATTAACATTCATTGGTTTTCTATATGGCAAACATAAAGTCGTACAGGCGACATAAATGTGGCATAAAAGTCTGGAGTGAGAATACTCTAATACTTGACTGTGCTTTTTTACCTCACAGAATTGTTTAGAATATTGATGTAGATCAAATGGAACAGAATCAGGGCAGGAAAAGTGCCTCAGTACTGCTGCCTGACTTCTCTAGGATTGGCCTTTCAAACAAATGATAGACTGGCACCCCACCCAGGGTGTACTCCAGCCCTGTGCCCTGCGATAGACTGGCACCCCGCCTAGGGTGTACCCCAGCCCTGTGCCCTGGGATAGACTGGCACTCCACCTAGGGTGTACCCCAGCCCTGTGCCCTGCGATAGACTGGCACCCCGCCTAGGGTGTACCCCAGCCCTGTGATAGACTGGCACCCCGCCCAGGGTGTACCCCAGCCCTGTGCCCTGCGATAGACTGGCACCCCACCTAGGGTGTACCCCAGCCCTGTGCCCTGCGATAGACTGGCACACCACCCAGGGTGTACCCCAGCCCTTTGCCCTACGATACACTGGCACACCACCCAGGGTGTACCCCAGCGCTGTGCCCTGCGATAGACTGGCACCCCGCCTAGGGTGTACCCCAGCCCTGTGATAGACTGGCACCCTGCCCAGGGTGTACCCCAGCCCTGTGCCCTGCGATAGACTGGCACCCCGCCCAGGGTGTACCCCAGCCCTGTGCCATGCGATAGACTGGCACCCCGCCCAGGGTGTAC
>JABFDZ020000039.1:24193984-24206183 GCA_019775955.2 Pollimyrus isidori
CCCCCCCCCCCCCCCCCCCCCCCCCCCCCCCCCCCCCCCCCCCCCCCACACAAGCCAGTTTAATAACTGGATCGATGTCATGCTGCATGCAGGTGAGGTCAGTGGCCTTCAGAAGTTGCCCCTCTAGGCGGCTGTGTATGTCGCCTATAGGAATGACCAGCCCTGTGCGCAAGCCAGTGTTTCTTTTGAACTTCTGTGCTTTATGTGTGACTCGTGACGGCAGCCGAGCATTTTGCACCTGTGCACATGTATGCTTCATTAACATTTACACTTACTATCATTTAGGAGACGTTTTGTAGGAAGCGATGTACAAGTAAGGCAAGTGACACATTATAAACATAGACGCTGTTAAGGACTCGAACAGGCATCAGTGCAGCTGGGCTGAGCTTCCTGTGAATGCTGAGGTACAAGATTATACAGCGTTAGAGCAGGAGCTACGCAACAGCTTCTTAATATCTCATTGAAAAGGAGAATATCATGCAGGGAAGCAGCAGTGCTGCAGGCCATATTTTCTGGTTTCCTCTAATGTAACAATGTGTTAAATATACAGACGTGGGAAAGTTTGTTCTTACCTTTCCACAAAAAACAAAAAAACACAACTATCTCTGGAATAACTTGAAACTGACAAAAGAGTAATGGCATCCCTTATTGTTTATTCCATATTTAACCGAAATCAGACTTTGCTTTTGATTATTGATTCAGCTGAATATTTTAATATAATTAATCAAATGAAAACGGCGTGGACAAAAAAGATGGTACACTTAATTTTAATAATTTGTGGCACCACCTTTTGCAGCAATCACTGCCCACAAGCGATCGCTGTACTTCACAATGAGACGTCTACATTTGCCAACAGGTAGTCTGTACCACTGTTCCTGAGCAAACTGCTCAAGCTGCCCCATATTTGAAGGGTGGTGTCTTGACACCGTAATTTTCAGATCTTTCCATAGATGTTCAATAGGATTAACATCTGGGTTCAGGGAGGGCCATTTAAGTATAGTCCAATGTTTTTTCTCAGCCAACACCAACATCTCTTCCAGCGGCAACCCAGCTTTCCTAGTTGGTCTCCCATCCAAACACTGGCCAGGCCCATGTAACTCATTGGTTAGTTGTCCAACCTATTGTTCTGACGTATTGAAGCATCTCACGGGGGCTGGTGACTGGTATGCCACGCCGTGTATGTAGGAAATGACTAATTACTAATAAGAAGTAATTTTCCTTTCTTGAGGACCTGAAATGAGGCATTTCAAATTCATTTTTTATTCTTGAACAAGAGCAGTAATACAGGCTCAGCCACAAATAGCTCAGCAGCAACAGAATGGGTTTATATATTTGTCAACAAGTGACACTCTACCGTCTAATCTGCAGGTTCCTGATGTGTCTCAAACTCAGCTGCTTTGGTTTTCATTAAACGGCCTATAGCGTGTCTCATGTCATACATTCTGACACGCATTGTTCTTCAACCTACAATATTAGTGTCACAACTATCCAAACGAATATTGAGAAAAGCACGATACGACATATTACTACAAAAGAATTTTTACGCATTATATTTCTTATTGGTTTGGAAAGAGTATTAGCATCCTGTGTGAAGTGGTTACATCACCCTAGACTTTGAAATAAAAGGACATGATACGCTACTGAATATAAAACAGAATTTAAATACATACATTTTATAAAAGTCAAATTAAAGGCCATAACCGAATAAGCATGAGATGTACATGTGAATTATATATATATAGTTTAACAATGAGACAAATTGGAAGTCCAGTTTGAAGATTACTTTGCAGTGGACAAAATGGTATGCTTATACAGTATACCAGGCTATATACTTGTAATGTCCAAACTTATACAAAGGTTATGCATGTATAAACAGCTATATTGTCCTATAAGGATAGACTAGTGTTCTAAAATGTAATGCTTACATAACTAGATAAAATATCCAACGGGACAGACTAACATCCAAACTTATACGTGTTGCTTATATACCTACTGTAAGTATCTATCCTAAAAGGGTAAACTGACATCCCAGCTATCTTGTTCCCTAGATTCAATCCCTCTGCAACTATCTCCTGAATAAGTGGATTGAAGATGGATAGATTAAAAACATGGATGAATATACGTATACTTATTGAGAACTTCTTAATCTATGAATTATAAAAATAACGTGCATCAAACTCTGAAAAACGCTGTCATCGGTCTGGTATAAGTAACAAAACCATTCCCTTTAATCGGTATCAACTGGTACAGCTAAGGACATTCCACCATACAAACTGGTTTCAGTGAAACAAGTACATATTAATTATTGATCGCGTTCTTGCACAGGTGTGGTGGGCATAGTTAGATATACACTTTATAAAATGTAAGATAATGTATGCTATCATTAATTTCACTTATTGCAGGGATGTTGCAAGCACAGAGGACTTAGGAGCAGCTATTAATGCCTCTGCAAAGGGATTAAGAAGTACAACATTTGTTGAAGTCCTGAGCTTTTTAAGTCTACTATGGATTATCACTTGATCCTTCCTAAGCATTTTTATACAAGAGTGCATTACCCTTGGAGCCACCCTGGGCTCCATGTCTCATTAACCTGGGTGTTAGATAAATCAAAGGCAGACACTCCAACAAAGATAAGTGAACTGCAGGCCAGCAGGGTTCTGATGTATGGATCTGAGGGGCTAATAGGAATGTATTGACAGGCATGCTTATCCGGCCACTGCTACATTCAGAAAAAGGAGGTCCCCGCAAACAGATAGAGGAACCTTAGAAATGGAAGAAACCCCACAACGACACAGAAAGTTCATGCAAACTCCACATCCAGGTAGACTGTAGAGACTCAAACCTTGATCCCATCAGTACTGACCATGCCGCCCCTCAACTGAAATGTTGTAACCTCCTGAGTTCCCACCCATTTGTTTATGTCCATTGCAGTGGACATTTTCCATTTTTCCCTTAATCTTTTCACTGATGTTAGGAAACATATTTATTCTTGTTGTGCACTAAAGAGGACATGCTGTGTGTATGTGTGTATATATATATATAATATATATATATAATATGTATGCGAGACTTTGCTTGTTTGTTTGTTTATGTATTTTATATAGACAGTTCCCTTCCCAAAATTAGATTTTAACGAGGGAAGAAGTGCTCATTGCATCTTGAAAGGTACGCCTTCTGTGCTCAGTGGATGGGTAGCTACCTCCCTTTCCTTTGTCCTTGTCATTGCCCCATGGGTCTGGGCAGGATACTATGGCTAGTATTTGAGTGTGGGGGGGGGGGCATTACTCTTCAGTGACATCAGAAAATTGATCAAGATGTAGGACTCAATTTCAGAAGACCTATAATGCTGAAGTCAGTAGGTTATCACTGAAAGGGCTGAACTGTGCATGGCATTATTCTTGTTATAAATTAACACTTTTTTTCCTTCAAATCGGTCAAGTTTTGACAGGTTTAATCCTGAACGTGCCATCCTGTTCTTAATTGTGTGAGACACCTCTTCAAAACAATAAAAGTTTACTAATAAATACACATAAGTAATGCAAGAGTTGACATCGGGAGATCATAATCATCTGCTATTAGAAACTGTTTCTGTGGCATGGTCTGTACATATCATATATGGTTTGAATTGTGAAAGTCTCTTCCATGTAGTCATTTATAGCCATTATCCTAATTTCTGAGACTGACTCATACATATCATTTAGTACATACCAGTTAAAAGTGACAAATTTAATGTTCAGGTTACTTGTATCAGAGAATTGGGTACAATGGATGGATGGAAGTTCTCAGTTCTCATGTTTTCTAAACCATTAAGCCATCAAAGCCAAAGCCAATCTGAATGACATCAGCTGTAAAACAAAAATATAGAAATACTCAAATAAACTGACTTCCTTTAAAAGGAACCATTTATGCAAGATACAGATGCTTACTTATCATTTGTCTTGCTCGATTTCAAGCCGTGGGCTTGCATTGGAAGGATAAAACTATATGGTGACCTATTTAATGTATCATTATTTTACAGTTTAAGTGTATTTTAATTCAAATTAAGATATGTCCTGTGATGCACTGAAATCCACCCATTTTCTGTAATGGCTTATCCTACTCAGAGTCACAGAGCCCATCCTAGAACTATGGGTGTAAGGGGGACGTATATATGCATATACACACATACACTATGGACAGTCTGGTAAATCCAATTCACCTTAGCAGGATTTTCAACTTGGGGGGGAGGCGACCAATGTAAGGGAATGGAAGAAATCCCACAGTGACACAGAGAGTTCATGCAAACTCCACACCCAGGGAGCCTGTAGAGACTCAAACCTTGACCCCAGAGATGTGAGGCATCAGTGCTGACCATGCCGCCCCTCAGCTGAAACCTTGTAACCTCCTGAGTTCCCTCCCATTCATTTATGTCCACTGCAGTGGACATTTTCTATTTTTCCATTTATCTTTTCACTGATGTTAGGAAACATATTTAATCCTGTTGTGCACTAAAGAGAATATGCCATCAAATAAAAAAAAAAAAATTGAAACAATCTAAATTGTAAGATGTCTTATTCCCTCCAAAGACAAATATCCTAAAATTTAAGGACAGTTTTTTCCTTGGGTCTCAGGACGATATACTATATTGAACGCCATAACTCTTACTTCTCTCCATAAGTGTATCACCCCAAACATATCTTGTTACGTGTTTGAATTGTCCCACTACTGAAGACCATGGCTGGAGTTGGGGGGGGAGGGAATTAATTCTTAGCGGGCACATTGCACCTTTGAATCAGTGGTTTGTTCGTACCCTACAGGCAGACAAATGCAATGCAAACATCAACTCCACCTACGCTGTGGACAGCTCATAACTGGGATTAAATCACAAGTATGGTGTCATTAACCTCCACCTATGCTGAGGACAGGTCACGGATGGGATTAAACCATAAGTATGTTGTCATTAACCTCCACCTATGCTGAGGACAGGTCACGGATGGGATTAAACCATAAGTATGGTGTCATTAACCTCCACATACGCTGTGGACAGGTCACAGCTGGGATTAAATCATCATAAGTATGGTGTCATTAACCCTTCTACGCTGAGGACAGGTCATGGCTGGGATTAAATTACCATAAGTATGGTGTCATTAACCTCCACCTATGCTGAGGACAGGTCACGAATGGGATTAAATCATCATAAGTATGGTATTATCACATCAGTTAATGTGGTCACCCCATAACGAGACCCTCAAATCAACAACCATGATTCCTTTGATTCTGCATATAAAGATCCTGAAATCAGAAAAGGAAAAGGCATCTTTAAAGGGTTCATTTTTTATTCCACAGCCATCAAAGTTTTAGGTATCCATCTGTCGGATCCAGCCTCCTGCGTCTCCTAAGGAGCCCCTGACTTCACATTATCCACATTGTCTAAGGTGTCAGGCAAAGTTCCGAAGCAAGCCAGTGAATTTAAAACCCCGTGGGCCGCCAGATCGGGACTCGCTGCAGAAATAATGGCGGCGCTAAACTGAGCATCTGGGCCACAGCGACTGGCCAGCCGCCCACAGCAGATGTTCCAGGACCAGCGTCCCGCGGAGCCGCTGAGCGGCAGTTTAGCGGCTGACGTCTCTGTGACCGTTTTCAATCCCCTAGCTGTTCGTCCAGTGAGTTTGGGGATCGTCCTCATAATGTAAAAGTTACCAACACCGCATTACGGCTTAATTATAGGTCCTATTCCTCATTTAAAATCAAACTAATATGTTAGTCCCTCAAAGAAGATTACTCTAAATTTAGTAATCTGTCATAGAGCATAATGCAATGTTTTTCTTTTCTTCTAATATTAACATTTATCACAATGTTTTCTTATGGTGTTCCATTATAAAGTAAAAGGCAAATCACATTGTGGTAGCTTACTTTCTAAAATCAGCAGCACTAAGAACTGTGGTTAATGTCTTTGCGGCGAATGTTTTATTGCATCTGACTGTGCAGGACTGCAAGTCTTGGATCTTTTTTATTTTTCCTGCGTCGTACAGAAATCAAGCATTATCTATGAAAAGCAGAAGCATCTTAATTAGTTTCTGTCAGCTTCACGCTTTAGCAACATTTAATGAGAGTAGTTAAATATTTGAGCAGTTAGGGGGCAGTAACTTGATAAGCCCTGGATTTACTCGATGAAGTAAAAGCTCCTGAGCTGGCAGCATGTGGCTCTCCGGCCCTCTGGGACCGGAAACCCTATCTGCCCGCTAGGAACATTCTCCTCAGTTAGCACTTCTTATCTGTGCCATGGTGGCAGGCTGATAGCGGGGTAATATCCAATAACAGCAGCTTTATGGGCGATCCAATATCCGCGATCAATCCAAGGCCCCTCTCGTGTCCATTAACCCTTCTGAGCGGAGCAAAGCCTTAAAGGCCTTTTTTAAAAAGTATTTTTGCGTTGGTGTGAACGTGTATTGTTTGACTGGGATTAAATGTAGGGCAGTAAATAATTTAGTCAAATTATTTAACCCCCCACACCACACACACACAGAAGCACTTAAATATGAGTCCAGCAAACACAAAACAACCCTTCCCTCATACACATGATGTGCTTTCATATAGAAACAAACCAACTGGTAATACAGCAATCAGTAAGGTAATATTAGTATACTACCAGTAGTAATAATAATAATAATAAAATAATAATAATAATACATTATATTTTTATTTTTGTACTTCAAAAACGTTCAGTGTGTATATATACACACACACACTGAACAAGTTCCACTTTTCTTCTGTGCTACTTCTTTATAAAACCACTTTATTTTCTTCTTGACAGTATAAGGATGTCCTACCCAAAATCCACAGGGTTATGTACTACACTACGGTCAGCCCTTACTGGCATTTTAAAACACATGGATCCCTTACTTGTGAAAGCAGATTTCTTTTGTGATTAGACATAAGTAACGAAAAAATAACATATAACATCGTTCTCTACGTGACTCTTGCATACATAAAAGTATAGTGAATGATTTCCATGTTAAAATTTTGTCTTGATTCTCACGGTACCCTGAGGAGTATGAAAATGCAAATATCTCATCTCATATCTAATCATCCCATGACTTTGCAAAGAAACGCATGCCTTGACAACACAGTGAAAGATCTTGTCAGATTCACTTTATTTACAAAATATCTATCCAGTCATTTTACTATTTTTCAATATGCATAACTTATTCAATAAAAATATGAGAGGCAAAGGAAAAACTAGGATTGTGCGTGTACCGGTGATATATTACTAAATGTCAAATCATTATTACTTTGCAATTAATTCCATACATGATATGAACAACATTGCCCATCACCATATGAAAACGTGTATAAAATATGATTTGTAATCCTTTTATTGGATTCCAAAGGTGATCTTAAAATAAGCTCCCGTTTCAGAAAGAGACAATCGTTATACAGTTTAATGGTGCTGTTGAACCCGCTGACTGTAATGCCCAGTAAAAGTTGGCAGTGAGAGTTTCAGAACTCTTTGTACAGTTCCCAGATACACGCCCTTCAATTACAAAAAAAAAAAAAAGTTTGATACCAATATTACCCAGGTAACAATTCAAAAGATTAAACATACAGCAATCTTACATTCCTAAGAGTTATTAGAAATATGGTATTCGGTGTTGGTAAAAGAGGCATTAAAACTTCGCAGAAAGTAAGCTGGCCTTGCAGGGTACTCACGTCGTTGGAGGGCCAGCGGAGGAGGAGCAGCGGAGGACGGCTCCTGGTGGTCTGGGGTCCGCTGCAGGCTCCCGGGAAGGTGCAGGCCACGGAGGCGGGACGCCGCTTGGGGTTATGGAGAGATAAAAACAGACTGTGCTTTGGGTGTCAGCGAAGCAAGCGAAAGGGTCAAAATGAGCCCAGAAGAGTGTGCTCCGGCCAGGACGGGAGAACGTGAGGGGAAGGTGAAGGCGAGGCGCTGCGTGCTGGAAGCCGGCTCCCTGCCCTGAATGAAAGCAGTCCCTAAGACTGAATGCGTAATGAGACCCTGGCTCCAGAGATTTTAGCTTTCTTAATCATGTTCATAATTAATTCAAGAACATTGATAATTTCATTACATTCTTTTTGTCTTATCAATAAATGATGTGCCTGCACTTTTGGTCTTGTGTACCAGGAGGAGGAGAAGATGCGTGAGTAATATGGCACGAAGAACAGGGGGATAAATATGATACAGACAGCAAAGTGGTAATTATAATCCCTGACCAGGCCACCAGCATCAAAACATAAAGTCAGACGGCCACAAATAATTAATAAGCTCTTATATGGGGGAAACGCGACCCTAATAGGTATATTGGTTCTGTAAGCAAACGTTTCCACGTCACACCTTGTTAAGGTGACAACAAGGAGCCTGGGCTCGCTCCGCTGCTTCAGGTAATGTGTTTAATAATCTTACAATTAGCTCCGCTTTTTTCCGCTCTGTCTTTCAAATAAGTTAATTAGAACTTGTTTGAAGATTATTATGGGGTCGAGTTGCTGCTTTTAGCTTCTACAGAATTCTATGCAGCTGAGCAAAAGTACAAAAAAAAAAGTGTGACACGCTTATAATTAAATGCAATTAGACACTATATGTAATTAAATATGTAACATATATAATTAAATATTAGGATTTCTTTCTCTAGTTCATTTTAGAACATTCAAAAGGGCCTTTCCTCTCGTTTGTCGGTAATTGATTTGCTGCTCTATTAATATCTGCATAGAATTACATTGAAGTGGGTACCCAAAATAGAACAAAGACAGAAAGAATTAATGTTTGATATCTCAGAACCATCTTGTTTCTTTGAAACAAAGTATATGATGATAGAAAGCACTTGATGTTATATTGTGTTACACATAGCTATCTACTTATTTACTGCACCCTATGTTAGAGGTTGATAATGGACACACAACAGCGAGAAAGGTGTCCCAGTAGTTGACAGACCCTGGGCTGGGGCTTCAAATTCTGCCTTAACGCTGTGCCCCTCTTATTTTCCTCAATGTGTGTGGATCTCATTGGTACCCCAAAGCAGGCAGTCACTGCCCACGGAGCGCGATCCAGGCTCAGGTGTCTCCATGCAGCCTGAAACAGGCTCCAACCCCCCACTTACCCATGGCAGAATAAAGACTTAGAATCTAGACAGTAAGTGCAATTTACATTTGCAGATTTCACATTTCAATAAATGCTGTGTTCAGATATCACATTAAAAGCCAAAAGATATTTCTACACGATACGTCCTGTACAGGGTGGTACAGTGTTTAGCACTGTCGCCTCACGCTGCTGGGACCAGGGTTCAGGGTTGTGTGTGTGTGTGGAGTTTGTTCTCCCTGTGTTGTGCTTTCTCGGGGTCCTCCGGCTTCCCCCACAGCCCCAAAACATGCTGAGGTTAATCAGCATTACCAAATTGTCCATAGATGTGGGCGCACTCTGTGATGGGTTGCCAGCCCAACATGGTGTTACCTGCTGTGTGCCCATAGGCTCTAGACCCATTGTGACCCTGAATAGAATAAGTGGTTGCAGAAAAATGGATGGATGGATACATACATCCTGTAAATGAACGTTGCTTAAAGCTTCATGAACAACAATGCCCCCCCCAAATGCTAATTTAATGATTTGTCTATATGTCATTATGGACACAGCTGGTTTCAGACTACATGACTGAAAAAATTAACCGCTAACAGTTACTAGCAGTTTTTCAGACATATCTGCGATTTAACCGGTAATCATATCATTGCCTGTATAAATTAATGTGACATGAAGCCTTGAGATTGTAAACGTGATGTGAAACACTGTACGCCACAGTCCGTCGAAGGAAGATGGAGGTAATAAAAGAAAAGAATGAAATCAGCCAAACTAACAGAATGACTACGGTCTAAATGAGGAATCAATTGCGTGGCAAAATGACGATTTCACATGATATAATTAAAAAATGAATTAAAAACATAGCCTATTTGCAACTTTACCAAAAACGTTTACTAACAGATCCCCTTCGTTAAATATAATAAGCCTCAAAACATACACTCAGTAACGCGTGCGCACATATCCGCGCACACACACATTATCTGGATGACTTGGGCAGGGGGGTTCAAAACAGAGTTTACATTTCATTCAGGCCGCAAATTTTAATCACGTTACACGTGATCCATGCGTGCAGCGCTCTCATCCTGTGCTCCGCCAAACAGATTGTTACAATACTTGTAATGATGCGACAGCCCAGCTGTGCTGGTGGAGAGGGCAGAAGGGCTATAATATTACCATAATAATCCGCCTGCCGTCCCCAGGGGCCTCCGATGAGAACCAGTCACTGTGCTGCGGGGGCCTCATCTGCACAGCGGCCCGCTGACATGTGCGCCGAGACCAGCCTGAAGGCAAAGCAATAAAATCACCTTAATGCCGAATAACAGCATAAATAACAACTCCTGAAGTGCTTCAAGTGCCCTCAGTAATCCAGCAATGGACTTTGTTTGTGATAATCAGCCTCCTCCCATAAAATATACAGAATACGTTCATATATGCTCACAGGCAACATTCGTACGGCTCATCAGGAATGCAAGGGGAATAAATGAACCCGTTTGTTTGCCTTCGCTTTTGGGAAAGATGCAGACCGCGAAGGTGCCGACCACGGAGGTCCTTTGTGTGCTTCGGACGCTGCATCTATATCCGCTTGCTCCTTAACTTCTGAGCGACGTCAACAAAAGGGAGGTCTGGTCAGAACACTGCTTCAGAGAGCCATTTGCAGGATTAAAAAGACGACAATGACCATGTCTGTGAACATCATACAAACGTCTGAAGCAACGTAAATAAAATGTGGGTTTTAAGTCTGATCGCTGCCCTTTAGTGTATCTTTCTATCTTAACTATCATTATCGAGACGGAGTACATTACGATATATCTGAGTATACTAGTGTTTGTGTGAAGCAATTTAGCAAAAAACTTTGGAAAGTTAAAAGTATTATTGAAGATTGCTGATCTGTATTGTATTTGTATTATACATTGGGTAATTCATATTCTGTATGACTGCTTTTTTTCCGTTATCATTACTGTATTTCATTGTCTTAAGTATATATTAGGTCTGAATATTGCAGAGAACTGGTGGAGATCTGGAAGAGATCTGGGGGAGATCACTGTCAGCACCGTAAACATCCAGAGGCCTAATTTGAACTGACACATGCAGAATGAAGCCTGTGGAACGAATAGGCATCCATGGAGCAGACTTCCATCACCAGCCTCAGAAGGTGAAGGACACCTTCACAAAGGCATATTTTAAACATTATAAGTTAGTATCATTTTGTAATGATGTAATGCTGATGATATAAGATTATCATAAAAGTTTATTCCCCACGTGGACTTAGCATTAACATTTACTGATTCTTTATTTACACCCCCATGCATATGTCGTTTTATGCAGCTCTAGGTGAAACACCGGTACTTTTTGTTTCACTGTTTAATGAATTTGTTTTTAAATTAAGGACATTAACGACCACAAGTAGAAAAAAGTCTCTTGTGCTAAAGCAACGTCTCAGCAAATGACTACATATGCTATTAATGTAATTATGTTGGGGGTCATTTCCCGTTTTATACACTTGTTCCCTTCTATGTTGTATTAACTTTTAAGATGCTTGAAACTTTACATAGGAATAAATGTGCATTGATAATTTACTTGAGGGGACACAGATCATGTAGTACTGCATTCTTACTTAATGCATTAATTAAGCAGTAAGTGTTAGCGACATACCGGTCCCATGTTTGTTCATCATGAGGCAGCCATGACGGTTCATGTATTTCATGCAGTAATTATAATAGTTACTGATTTCTTCTTGAGCAATAACTGAATTACTTGTTCCCCGTCAAGTAAAGTGTTACCTGTATATCTAACCTGTACTCAATACACAAAGCAACCAGTAATTTCATCTTTCACAACTCAAAGACGTTAACATGAATTGCCATTTCTCTCTACCTTTCTCTCCAAATAAACCAGATACTTACTTTTAGATCCAACTAATCATTGTAAACCAACCAAACTCCCTCTGGTCACTAATAAATGGACACAAGTGCAAACAGCCAATCATGTGCAAGGACACATTGAACAGTTGTTTAACATTTATGGACTTGATCCACATGAAAATACAAGAGATGTTTCAAAACAAAAAAGAGCTACTGTCCTGTGTGGAATGGTTGGTGTGTGTTACCGGCAAGCAGACAGGGTAACACTTTAGCT
>JABFDZ020000039.1:24210059-24223031 GCA_019775955.2 Pollimyrus isidori
TATATAATTATGTGGTTTTAATAATACTGTTCATATTCTCTAGATTACATAAGTACGACAATCATAGCTCATTATAGGCCTATCTATCTATAAAGTTTTAGAATATATACGGTCTACTAATACTTTAATGTACGTTAAAATGTTAAGTTAGGTGAAACTACCTATTATTATTATTATTATTATTATTATTATTATTATTGTTGTTGTTGTTGTTGTTGTTGTTGTATTGAGATTTCCAAGTAGTGATTGACATTTATTATATTAAAAAGTTATGTTTCGTATAGCGATAGCAAGCCTAAAACATAAATGAAATGAGTATGATGCTAGTAGGCTATGTTTGCTTGCTCGAAAACACTTGTCAGCGAATACGCCTGCGCACAATCTACAGGTGTAGAACCCATGCTTTATACCTCTCCGTCCTCAAAAAGAATCCCGCCGTCGACGTGTCGGAGTGCTAGAGAGGCAACTGGACTTAAAGCGTCTGTCATCTGTCAGCCTGCACGGCTTAGTGTCTCGCGAGAGAAGCCGCAATCGCTTGACGAGATCTGAGGGACTCAGGTGTAGGAGCTCTTCTCATCCCAGCAGTAGGAAACAGCGAACAGACGAGTGCGACTGGGGCTGCAAGCATCACCGTATGATCTCCCGACTCGAAACCTGCACTCAACACCCCTAGTTGTTGCATCACTGGTGAACAAACCCGGAGCGGTACCTTTCTCCTGTGCACTTTAATTATTTCGAGGATCCGCAATTATGATGTCCATGAACAGCAAACAACCACATTTTGCCATGCATCCGACTTTACCTGAACACAAGTACACCACTCTTCACTCCAGCTCGGAGGCGATACGAAGAGCCTGCCTGCAGACTCCACAGGTAAAGTAGCTAAAGTTATCTCGTGTCTCTTTCTATACCAGGGTCTGCTCGTTTGTAATAAGGAGTACTGCGAGGCACAAGCTGACAAGCGGCGCTTAATGTTTTTTTCATGTATTCCTCGGCAATCATCTGAACGCCTGTGATCTTTTTTGAAGGCATATTCACCGAAGGCTGCGACTTCTGCCTTTTTGTATTAATTTTTGTGACTTCAACTTCAGAAAGGAATATTCAGAATGTGGTCTATGATGACAGTATTCCCCAGCTGAGGTTAACATATCCATTTATCCCTGATACCATTCTTTCTCACTATTACCGTTTCTCTCCTTCCTTCCACTTTCAGCTGCAGAGCAACATCTTTGCCAGCCTAGATGAGACGCTCCTGGCCCGCGCCGAAGCCCTGGCAGCCGTGGATATCGCAGTGTCTCAGGGCAAGACCCATCCCTTCAAGCCTGATGCGACTTACCACACCATGAGCAGCGTGCCGTGCTCGTCGACTTCCACCGTGCCTCTCGCTCACCATCATCACCACCACCACCATCACCATCACCAGAACCTTGAACCCCCAGACCTCATGGAGCACATTAGCTCGCCTTCTCTGACCTTAATGACCGGTGGGCACGACGGGACCGGAGGTGGCGGAGGCGGCGGTGGTGGGGGAGGACTGATTTCCACCTCTGCCCATCCGCACTCACACATGCACGGCCTGGGCCATCTTTCCCACCAGGCTGCTATGAATATGAATTCCCCCCTTACGCATCACGGGCTTTTACCTGGCCATCACGGAAGTTCCCAAAGCACGCCAGGACTCCCCACAAACGGACTTCCCTCCATTAACGACTCAGACACCGATCCAAGGGAATTAGAGGCGTTTGCAGAGCGGTTTAAGCAAAGAAGAATAAAGCTCGGCGTAACCCAAGCGGACGTTGGTGCTGCGCTTGCCAATCTGAAAATCCCCGGTGTGGGCTCCTTAAGTCAAAGTACGATTTGTCGCTTCGAGTCATTAACTCTTTCGCACAACAACATGATAGCGCTTAAACCTATTCTTCAAGCATGGCTGGAAGAGGCTGAGGGAGCGCAAAGAGAAAAAATGAGCAAACCTGACATTTTTAACGGGGGAGAAAAGAAGCGTAAGAGGACATCGATAGCAGCCCCGGAAAAAAGATCTTTAGAGGCATACTTTGCTGTTCAGCCTCGACCGTCGTCAGAGAAGATAGCAGCAATAGCAGAGAAATTGGACCTCAAAAAGAATGTGGTGCGCGTATGGTTTTGTAACCAAAGACAAAAACAAAAGCGGTTAAAATTTTCTGCTACCCATTAACTGACTGAAAAGTAGTTGCTTTTGACCGTGTTTTGGGACCAAGGAGCATCCAAATAAATATAAATTTCTGTCTTCCTTTTAACGAAGGCTTTAAACGTGGTATATTAATGGAACCGGTTGTATAAGGCTTATTATTACGATATGTTTTATTTATTTACTTTCTCCCCAGTCATCTACGTTTCACTGATGAATGTGAAGTATGCAAATGTTTGCTGGTTCAGTATATACCCAATTCTTAGTTGGTTGGATGAAAAGCCCTCTAAATTTTATTTAATTTATACATTTCTTTTTAATGTGGTAATATGCTTTCATATAATGTGTGTCTATTAAATTGCTAAACATTGTAAAAAAAAAAAAAAGGTTATCTGTTACCTCATTATTTGCAACTGTAAAGTTCATTCGCTAGCTTGGTTATTTATTTATGTGATTACATAAATAAATAAACAACGTTTGAAATTGCATTGTTCTAACATTTAAAAATCCATCAAATATTGGTCTCAACTTTCATTGTTGCCCGTAATCCGCGTAACTTTTCTCCCTGGTCAATATTTCGAAGGTTTGCATGATTATAAAAAGAGCTCTAAAGGTACAAATGGCCACTCCTATCATACCACTGTAAAATGACCTTGGTTGCGACCGCAGAAATTTACTTTGAATTTGCACTAAGATATATAGTTATTTAGGTTATGTTCATTAGCTAGATATGTTAATATGGTTAATTGTATATATGTACGACACGTCAGAATTCAGAATCTGAATCCCAAGTTAAAATAAAAAAACATGGATAAATGGATACGGAATTTTAAAATAAAAATTGATCTTTAACCTGCACGATTCAGTTTTATTAAGTTATTCAAAAAATGATTATTTCTATTTTTCCGATGGCATCTGGCAGAAGACTTTTGTATCCTGAAATTTTCAGTGCAAACGTTTTGTGCATTCGAATAACTAAATAAGCAGTAGCGGTATCGACCTTTGTGAAAGGCATCAGTACAGCCTGTCCTCACAAAAGAACAGAATGATGTTTTTTGCATTGCCTAAGGAAAGCAAAACAACAACAAAAAACACAAGTAAAATTTTATTATTTTTTGCACAGATATGTTTACAAACTACGCCCACGTGAAACGTGCGCCGTAACGACGTCTCACTGTCTTTTTCCACGCTCCTGTGTGTTTTCAGTCTTCAGCTATGATTGTCTTCCTGAGTTGTGTTTATATTCAATAAATTCTGTAAGCCAGATCCAACAAAGGGGAGCTACACACCAGCTTGAGATGATAATAAAAAAGAATAATCATAAAAATAACAGAGAACTCCACTTATGTTCTTGAGTGAAACACGTAATGTTCTTATAATTGATAGATCGCCTGCCCATTCTTGTTACATACATTCCATGCCATTATAATAAGTTGTCGAATAGGCAGTTTCTGTTTAACAGCATCACAGCCATCAAAAAATACAAAAAGCAGATACAACGATACAATATCGACTGTGCATGTCTGGGAATACGTCAGCATTGTGTGAGCAGTATTCGTGTACAATATTTTTAGTGTGAGATAGTTTAAATAAAAGTACATGTAGTTATGAAGTTATGCAACTTATCGATTGTTTTTCAGGACAATAACTCAAAGAAAACATGCAAGTTTAAGGACAAATTTTCATGAGTAACCGCAGTAATATATTTCGTAACTATATGAAACTATTTAAAGTGCATTTATACATTTTGCGAAGCACCCTTGCCTGCAAATGTAGTCCTATTGATTATTAAATACAAAACATTTACTATATTTATTATTATTATAATTATCGTTGTTTTTATTAGCTTGATTGTTATTCTCATCGTTGTTATTGTTAGCTTGTTTGTTGCGACCAAATCTCATTTTATGCAATTCAGAAAATTGGCGAAGATCAGTCTAGAAAGAACAATTGACTACTTTAACTATGTGTTTTATGATTTATTTTATTACCCTGAATTGACAGCCCAAACTATTTTCATTTACTCTGGCTGTCGGAAGTATTGTATCGAATACTGAGAACAGGAAAAATACACGTGCATCATTTGCCGCCAGTTGTTTTCCGCAAAGGCAATAACAAATTGGTAACTTACTCCCACTGCATAATATTATCGACATTAGAAATGTTCTAAGATGTTTTATAAATGTCTTATATTCTAAAGCGCTGTTCGGCGGAAGTGTAAAAAGTGTTTACTATACATCATCCAATTACTAGTTTTTAATAATATATTTTTCTTTTGCAAACTGCATAACAAAGCAACAGAAACAAGAAGACATCAACAATAATAACAATCACAAAAATAATACAATTAGTGATTTGTCTAGCAATATATGTATGTAATTAATTTTTTTCTAGACTTAAAAATAAGGTAATCATCTCAAAATTATCATAAGCAGAAAAATCCAACAATGATAATAATAATATAGCAGTAAAAACAAATAAATTCGGTTATTCTAATAATAATAATGACAATAATAATAATAATAATAATTATTATTATTATTATTTCAAAACGATTTCATAGGTCTCAAATTAGTTAGGTCTATATTATCTGGTTAAATAATAATAAAACAAAGCCCGCACTTTCCCTAAAAGTAATTGTTTTGTGATGCAGTATTAATCGACTTTTGGTGATATAAAATGCAATATTTTGAGAGGGCTAACGGGGTTTTGACAGAATCGGCTGATGAAAGTGGTCACAGCTGTAGACCGGGGAAATGCGACCTATTTATTGCTTTTGTTTGGTATTTGGCTTCGGAGAAAGGGGATGGTTGATTTGTGAGTAAGGACATCTAGTTTAATTTCTGGGGAAAATAACGAAACAATCTCCGTCATAAATATAATGAAAACCTTCGATTGTTGTTCTGCTTTTAGTATACGCCATGTGTTTAATTTGATACCTATAGTGGTAGTACGAAGAAAAGAAAAAGATGAAGAAAGTTGTGACGTGTTAAAAATGCGAACCCTAAAGTTTGACGACATAATAAATTTACATATTTTCCCAAACTAAGGGAGGCAGCATGATTCTCAGCTTTTAGATAGACCTATAAAGTTGTCGAAATTTCAACCAGTTTTGCCTGAAGACATTTTATTGGTATGTGAGGTTTAAATTAATATTTGCAGCTATGTAACTTGCACGAAATATTTGTTTTTGGAAAATGACTGTTTTCTTTTCAAGTGTTTCGCCAAATTTCAGAAACTTAATACAGAAGCAACGTTCTCACTGCACTCTGCAATGTCTAATATTAATAACAAAATGACTGTGTGGTTTTAAAAACAGTAAAACCCACTTAAAAGTATTTTAAACACAACGGATGTCGATTTTTTATTTTTATACGCACTCATTTTTTCCTAGTTCATTAAAACACTATAGATTTTATAGTTATTAGAATCGTTGTTTTGGTAGCTGTATTTTTATCCCTGCAGAACGATCTCGGGGAGCACTTGCTAATGTACTCATGAATGCAGGCTTCACTGGGGCTCCAGATTTCAGCCATATTTCAGTACCAAGAACAGCTCCCTCGCAGACTGAACGGTAATGCATTATTGAAAGCCTATATCAAACAGCTCTGGGGTGCTGTCTTTCTGAGCTGGGCACGAGATGAAGTCCGACTGTCTGACTGCACAAAAGCTTCTAATATGTTAATGGCCGTAGGGGATGCCTTAGGTACGATTCCCAGCTGCTTCGGCAGCCATATGTCAGGCTGTTTGCCACACGGATCTGTTAATCAAGTACGATTTCATCAGCAGAGGTCTCCGATATCCCGCCGTCAAACTAAAAGCAAAATAATACTACTAATAATAATAATAATAATACTAATAATAATAATAATAATTTTCTTTAAAAGAATGATCTAAACTACTGTCGTATGAACCACACTGAGAATCATGCTTCTGAATATTTTACGATCAGCAGAAGCTTGTGTACGGTTCATCCTCGAGTCCTTTCATTGCTCTTATGAAACAGGCCAACACGCTGGGCTCCTTTCAAGCAGAGAAGCTTTCTGCCGCTTCTCCCTTTTCCTCAAACTGAAAGAAAGGGATTTTAGTCATTGACTGTAAAATGACTGGGACGTTATTTTTGGGTCTTTACGGGGCTAAATATTTTAAAATAAATAAAATTATTCCTATTTAAGTCTAGATAAAGCATGAACATAATCAAGATTTTTTTTATGCAGTGAAACTGACCTGAAGATTCACGCCTATGTGTCTCTTTAAGGTGGTTTAATGTTGACGTAAGCGAAATGTAAAATGCAAAGTTCTACACGAAAGGTGAGTAGGATCTTTAAATGCATAATCTGTTGTCTCCCATATACTGCGTTATAGAATGAATTTGTTTAATGGAGAAACTGGAAAATATTCAGATAAAATTATTTAGGTAAATAAAGCACTTTGTATTTGCAAAGCCGGCTATGTATGCTTGCTTTAATTTAGTTGAACTGCATGACCGCCATAAGGTATATCCTACACAGCTGCTCCAACTGTAATATTGCTTATGAACAATAATCGTGAAAAATGACCCCAAGATACAGATGTCATATGGGAACAGGATCGTAGACCTTCGAAATCTGTATTCATTTCCAACTTTTATTTACTCAGGAATCTCGGCCGGTAGCGCCGATTCTCAAGCCTCTGATATGGGACAGTGGCGATGTTGACACAGCGGCAAAATTCAATCACAACGGGTTCGGAATCAAGCGGACAACTTATTTATCCAATAAATCCGCCATTTAGTAAGAAAAATATTTGAGCAGCTGTATTTGACCTCTGGTCACATTTACTGCAATGCCTTTGGAGGAGTAAAATGAAAGCGAGACCTTGTTAGTAGTCTGAGTACAGGGGTCCACACATTAGACTGAATCCTGTAGACTTAAAAAAAACCACAAACCAGCAATAGCAAACAATTTCTTTTCCAGTTTTAATAATGGCATTTCTCTTCTTGAAATCCAACAGATAATCTTTCAGTACATGAGTATACTTAAATGCTCTTATGTGGTTGAAGAAATAATAATAATAATAATCATAATAATAATAAATGAAAACATTTCTTGAAAGCTCCTCACATCAGTGAACAGCATAAGGTACTTTTGTCCTGTATCCTATACCCTACTTCTATCCACCATTCTGCTCACATTCCTTCATCGCTGGTGTTTTTTCTCTTTGTATATTAACTTTCTATCAGTCTTCCAATGCATCTGTGAAATGTTCCCTTTTCTGCACCCTTTGCTGTTTGACAGCTTGCTGCTCTGCACTTTTGACCCCGTATTGAACACATTTGTCCATCATTATCACCATCATCCGCAGCTTCCAGGATTCACGTCCGGCATTCTTGATCGTTTTAGTGCGGATTTTTATAAGTACACTCAACTTGAGGATCAATACATTTACCATTCATGCGGGATGTACAAAATGCACATTCCAAATTTGTGGCAGATATGGATAACAGTGATTTGCCGTGTAATTTTATTTTGCCACACTTGTATTAGTTGATATATAAAATCACACCACGTATGAATTTTCCTATATGACCCATCTGGAATATCTATCGAGGGCATCGAGTGTCCAACATTAAGATTAAGCCTTAATTATATAAGTTCAAACAAAATGAATTTTAAGAAGCCTGAATCACTGAATCTGCTCTATTCCGCAGGGTCACAGAGAGTGTAGTTTGCCTGGCATATCGATTCTCTCATTTCCATGACATCATTCAACAATCAAAAAAAAAAAGATTGCAAGGAGGACTTGGCTGGTTGTTTAGAAGCATATTAAATATTTTATGAGGACACTGAGAAGATGGGGAAGACTGTGGTCAGAAAGGTTAGTTCAACTCATTTGCTGAGCCCTGGTAGGCCCTCACTCATAGAGGTGGAGGACAATAATTGTTAATGCAACCTGCTTTGTCAACACTGGGAAAATGGTAATGTCTGCACTGGTCATGAGCCAGAGCCATTCATACACCACAGTGTGCATATTTAATATCCCAACTTCTAATTCTCACCCTAAAGCTGCCACGGCCCAATAAGAATGTGCAGTGCGTGAAACATTGACTACTTATACATTGACTACTTAACTCCTTTATGTGAAGCGCATATTTTACACCCTGGAACCTCAGTTTTACGGCGTTCATGCTGCCTGGCACCATAAGGTACAGAAGTACATGCAACAGCACCCAAGCAGCCGCATGAGCAGAGTCATCTGAAGAACATTAGCATGAAATGATCATGCAAGAATAAGGTGACGTTAAGGTTGGTTGGTGTGGGGAAGATAGCAACAACAATGAAACAGTGTGTGAACATTTTATATATATATATATATATATATATATGTAAGCAAACACATGTACATAGATAGATAGATAGATAGATAGATAGATAGATAGATAGATAGATAGATAGATAGATAGATAGATAGATAGATAGATAAATTATAAATTAATACAAGCAGACAGACACTAATGAGGATGCTGCGGAAATTTTGTGAGACCATCTCTTTGAACATTAAATGAACGATACGAATGTGATTAATAATAATACTGAGGTCGATTCTGCCGGCCAACAGAAAGCCCTCAGTGGGTTCCATAATTAAACTGCATCAACATTTCAAAAGAAGTAGCAGTGCTAACGTTGCTTTTCGGCCAGACTGTAATTTCAGCAGTCAAACTGTCCATTTGTGTAAACAAGATGAGCAACATGGGTGAAATGGAGACTATTTACTTCCTGGTGAAGAGCCAGAAGTCAACAGTATTGTTTAATTTAGTTCTCTGAATCCGTTGTGTGCTTTTGATTGGTAGCTTACGTTTCCTACGTGTGTTTTATGAAAGAAGTTTGGCAATGACCCTTTAGGTTCCATATCGGAAATGGACACACAAACAAACAGATCTACTCCGTCACTACTGATAACACCGTGGGGTCTGGTTGATATCGCTCGCCCTGTGTGAGGGTTCGAAAGAGGCAGAGCACCTAACCTTGCCAGATATTCAAGATGGATCCCATAACATTCACTGGGACATTCACGTTAAAGCTTTGTTCCACTGGGCCACAGGAAGTCAAAGTTTTGACATCTTCTTACATTATAAACCGCAAAAGAAGCCTCATCCAAGCATGCCTTCCTCAGAGGAACTAGGCAGCCTCACCCCCGCCGATACTGTTGTGTGCCGTCATTAATATTCCTGCCGTGGTAACGCATACAGCCTGGAACAGTATCCACTGTATCCTGTTGCCGTAACTCTGCACTGCAGGCAGACACTGGCTGGGTCAGCAGGCTGGCTGCGTGTTATAGATCTCCAGTATCAACTCCAAAAGTGACAGATCTGGTGTGCAAACGAGTTCGTCGAAATTTTGCGCTTTGCGGATAAAGCTGGTGCCACTAATCACATCCGCTGTCGGTGGATCTACTGGAAAACTGTATACAAACAGGTGGTGATTAAGAATCATAATTAATCATCAAATAAAACAGATCATATACTAATTATAAAAACTGAAGCAGTATTAGTCCTAGCCAAGGTGGCTGTCAGTACCCCCCCCACCCCTCCCCCCACTGAGGTACAGTGAAATTGGCTGCCAAGACGGTGCTCTAGGTGACTGCCTATGCCGCCTATAGGACTGACTGGCCCTCAGCTGAAGCATTGATTACTGTACAATCATACATTTAGACTAGTTTCTTATATTTATACTAAAGATTTAAGAGGACTGACATATTTTCATGTTTTAGAAATGTTATATTTGATAATGGTCCAGGTTAAATATTTCATGCTAAATATCATTAAGTCCATCACCTTGAGGCAATCGATGTCCATTAGCATGAAATGATTATGCTTTCTACTCTCCCCTTAATTCGGGGTTGCAGTAAATACATTTTTAAATGGAAGCCTTCCAAACTCATCACATTGCAGAAACCCAGATTTTTTCCCCAATAAATATTAAACTGTGCTCTCTATAGCTATGTTAATACTGAACCTATCTTAGGAAGTACAGGCCTAGCCACATACTTTTAAACAAGGAAATCCAAGGGTAATTTAGTGCTATTAATTTGCCTGAAACTCATTTTTTTGGACTGTAGCAAGATATGGTACCACAAGCAGACAAAAAAAAGAGGAAAACTTGTCACACAAAGATGCTTGAATGAATGACACCACCCTGGAGGTACAAAGGACTGACTATGTAACGCAGCCTGAATCAACCGTCACCCATATTAACTGATGTGTGAGGAAATTCTGCAAATGTGTCAATTGCCTTGCTGACCTTTTCTGAGTTAAAAATGGCGATGGAAGACCTCCGTATTCTATGTAATATTTTAGGAATTAATTTTTATGTTATGGAAAGGTAATCTTGTTTTGTCATAAAGCAGGGGCTAATCAAACCTAGCATTGGTTACTTAAGATTTTTTGGATTAAAAATCATAATAGAAAATGGTGCACCAAGTGAGTCATAAAGAATTATGGGTAAAAATGTGTGTCTGGATTCTCCTGCCAAGTCTTTGGCTTGAGTTGTATTCCTCTGTCAGATACTGCACAGGGTGGTTGGATACCCATCTACACTAGTGGAAAAAATAAAAGGTGATGCTACTGCCGAACAGATCAGCCAATACAGTCCTGTGGGGCGAAAGTGTTGCTGAGAGCTTTTATTTTGCAAAGTTACTCTGTGGGGGGATAAAGTGCAGCTGAGAGCTTTTATTTTGCAAGGTTACTCTGTGGGAGGAAAGTGCAGCTGAGAGCCTTTATTTTGTAAAGGTGCTTTGCCACCCCCACCCCCACCCCCCAAGACTTTCTTTGCTGGTGCAAGAATATGAAACTTAATTTTTGCCATTTCCAGCAATTGTTGATGTTGGTTTCTACTTATTGCTGCCGTTTTAGATAATATACGTCCAAATACCCACCAGAGTGGTTTGCATTTTTAAGTACAGGATTGGCCTGAATAGTCCCCATTGTGTACTTTTGTAAGGGCCCTCTGATGGATTCAGCTCACGATGCTCCATCCTTTACAGTGCTTTACACTGCACGCTCAGTGAAGGCCTCTGGACTACTGGAACACCCTCACTGTATTTATCCAGAAAGACAGGTCTGCGCCATTGTGACATTCCTGAATTGCTTAGTGACTGAATGCACACGGATATTGAGGAGCATGGCCTGATCAAATCAAGGAATACTTTTAGCCCCAGCTAACTGCTAAGTATTAAATGTGTTTGTTTTTTTGTTTGTCAGTATAAAAATATGGTGTGCTTAAACGCAGCGTATTCAACCTAATTAGACTTAAAAAAACGAACACACTGAATTTGGAAGTTCTGAAATACGTAACATCTGAAAGAGATCCTCTCCATGCAATCTTTTAACAGGTGAGTGTAACCATAAGATATGGTTTTGACTGAAACAGAGAAACAATGTAAATTTCAATGATTCAGAAAATACCGTTTGTTTATTTATTTATTTGCCAACTGGTGGTGCATGTGATTCATTCAACACTGGGCTATGTCTGCGTTTCAAAATAAATAACAAAATTCATACAAATATATTAAATACATATTAGGAAGCTTAAAGAGAACCAACAATCAGCACAACACAACGCACAGCCTACTTCATGAATACTGTACTTGCTACTTTTTCAAAGATTTTTACTTTTGGTTAAAAAAAAAAAGGATAGGTGATTGATGAAAACAACCGTTTTCAAATTAAGCTTTTCAATTACATTTGTAGAACATGGTAACGGGCAAGTTGCAACTCAATTAAAGCAAAAAGTTATCCCAATGGGACTTGGAAATCAACCCAATATATCATATGTAATTAGTAATTTCATGAACTTCATTATTGTCAAGCTGAATACACGTGGGTTCTGCAAGTTCCCTCAATGACTTAAATATTGTAATGCAACTATAACTAACGTGATTTATATCCCAGATGTTTAACTTGCTGCCTGGAATCTCAGCAAGTGAATGCCTGATGAATAAACAGTCATTCTAATGGGAGCTGAAAGCAGCTTTTACATGAAAGATAATCAAGATATAACTAATGAAGCATACATAAAATAAGCAGGAGACATCCTGTCCAGTCTTAAAAACAAGGGTAAATGCATGTCTGCCGCAATAAATAACCCTAGTTATCCAGAATAGTTAGTCTCAATGGGAACAATGGAAATGGCAGCTTTAGTTAATGCGTCCACTCATCTGAATAGATACTGCTGTCTGTCAGATATGTTTATAATTGCAAATGGGGAGGGTTTACTGCAGAAAGGCCAGTGACGATTTTACACGGAACATGTCTGGGGCCAAACAGAAGAATATGCAATACTTATCTTTTGCAAACATCATCTAAACAACATTATCTACAAGTGTTTTGCGTTAAAATTATTTGAGTTACACACTCATAACTGCATTTATGAGCGTTATTAGATAGCACATAGACATACTTTTTTCTAACATTGTTTTTTTGACCTGCTTTGATTTGAGCTGGTTTACTTTAAAGGTTCTACAGGTATATTTTAATTTGTAGTGTCTGGAGACATCTCAACATATGTAGCCCTGACCTTCCTCTACCACTCAGCCCTCAGTGGCTTTTTGCTTATCCTTAACTTGTTTCAACTGTGAAATGGTTCACGGGACACTACTGGATATCTTTTGTTTTTTTGTGTATTGCATTTGCTTTCTTAAAGTAGTTTCTGGGTAATATTTATGTGTGTAACATTTCTGAAGCAAAGTGGTCAATCACTGGAAGCTATGCCTAGCGTGTCACTGGAAGCTATGCCTAGCGTGTCACTGGAAACTATGCCTAGCGTGTCACT
>JABFDZ020000039.1:24245132-24262284 GCA_019775955.2 Pollimyrus isidori
GGGGGAGATGGATTGATGAAATTGATCAGGTACCGTTCTAAAAACAAAGGCGAACGGGGGCATTTTTGTTGACAAGACTGACAGATAAAAAAGAGGGGGAAGCGTTGGGAGGAAGAGGAGGAGGCGAAGGCCTTGAAGATCACAAGCCTCCGCTGAGCGACTGAGGGGACTGTTTTGACAAGCAGGTATGGGTTTGCTTGGAAGCATATTTTGAGCAGCCATTAAAAATCATGTTTGTTTGGCCTGGAAAAAACTAGGCTCTTTCTAAGCTGCGGTGTTAGGCGTAATAGAAATCAACAGCTCTGCCTTTTGAAAAGTTCACAGTTTTGTCTGTTCTCTTTACAAGTCTCTGTCAGATAGATAGATTGTGTTGTACTCACAAGAAAACATCACTTTAGTGTTTTTTTATATTCAGTTAGATTAGATATATATACTAATGATGTTGATTACTTGGTTTTTAATACTCAAATAGTTGATTACTCTGTTTTGCCTTTTTTGTGTATTACAGACCAAAGTAATTTCTAAACTTTTGAATTATTTAGTTCCAATTTAATGCAACACCAGCTCAGTAGATTGCTTAAATTTGTCTCCGTCAGTTATCCGTGGCTATAGATGAACTTCTTCTTCTAGAAATAATTTCATTTGGCTTTAAATGTATTGTCTTAAACCATAACCTCTGAGTAGTACATAGTTTTCTTTTACACTTCATTTGTATCACAAATTTTGTAAGACTAAATAAGTATGCAAAGATGTTGCCATTTAGTATAATACAGAATAAATAGAACATTGGAAGATAAAACATCCTTCATAAAACATATTGAAAACTTCGTTAAATCAATGTTTTATAAAACTGACCACTTCAAACAATCGACATTGTGTTATGAAGCCAGTCTTTAGGAATTAGCTATTTGAGTTATCAATATTCTATACAAGGCTTCAGTGGCCTAATCTTTTGCCTTGCGGTTATACCAAGCATTGTGTAAAAATGATTTTTTCGTGGATATCAGTACTCCTTTTGCTAATGAGCCAAAGCCCATATACAATCATCAATGTTTCTCATTCCTATTATTTCTGACATCAACACTGACACCTATTGGAAGACAGACGATTAATCACTTTTAAACTATTTTCATTCATGTAAAACCTGCTAAAAGGTACCTAACCATATAAAGTCTGTTACTACTACTGTTGCATGATTCTAAATGATTAAATAAGAATACAATTAATGGCTGTGTCGTTTCTTTTGTACTGTCACATACATATAATGTCAAACAACAAATGTTACATTTTCCTTTATTCAATAAGCCGGCCTGTTATAATGCACCATTTTTAATGCTTCAGAACCTGGAATCCACACTGAATAACATCATAAACTCAACAGGTATATACATAGTATAATAGTTAATAATAAATAATAATAATAATAATAATAATAATATCTGTTAAACAATTTCAATTTACGGAGATCCCACGAAAGACAATCACACTTAAAAAAAACAGACATTTGAAAAGTTTATATGAATATAATAAGGGAAATGTCAGTCAGTGTTACTTTGTGTATCAAAATGTGTGGCACTCATTAATAGCTTCAAATACTTACTTTTCACCCTAATTTCACCACTGGTTAAGAAAACAAACAATAACCTCACAAGAAGACCCTTTTGTCCTTAGCTTCATATAAAGATCAATGGAAAGTAACATTTATATGACTTCCAGGTTACTAAAATGTTATTCGTATTTTGTGCTCTCATTTGTTATGCAGTTATGAGTAACATTCCTATACTGTGATACCTAACACAGCGTCCTCCTGATCCCATCCTGCTGCCTATCCTTAGTTTTCCATGAATCGATTTTTGACAAGGTGTAAAATTTCACTGGAATTCCTCTTTACAATGCTCACAACACATTGGTTGTGGCAGCCTGCTTCCCTGTAGTAGCAATGCTGAATAATAATAAGCTGCAGTTGACAAGTGCCCCTATCTACAAGTATGACTCCTTTCCTATTTGTGTTCTGAGTGCATAGCTGGTAAAACAAATGCCACAACTTCTACATCTGGGCTTCAGTCAGTTATAATGGGACAGCACTTCAGCCACCCTATAATGCCCATCACTTGTTTTGATGACACAGTCCGTTACGACCTTTGATTAAGTCCTGCACATGGATGGTGTTTTCATTGTGTAGATGATCTGTCGTTGCTTCTCTCCGACAGGTCTGTAAAATTTATCTGCGTGTCCTACATACTTCCTCATGCTGCGGGACTCAGGAACCAGCCTTGACTTCAACGGAAAAATTAAAGATCCTTATATTTAGACATGTACCAGGAAGACAGACTGTAACAAACGCCGATTGCCATTTCAACGAGTCAGATAAGAACAATTGCTATTCTGAAATATATTTGCTCATGTAGTATATGGATATACTGGACTGGTATATATATATATATATATATATATATATATATATATATATATATACATACACACACACACACACACACACACACATACATGTATTGGTGAAAAAGAGGAACAGAGATAGATGCCCCATGGAAAATATTATTAATTCAGGAGCTTTAAAAGGCACTTATATACCAGGTGGATGCTACCACCTTCTAATCAATACATTTTATTTACTGCCTTTTCTTGCTGCCAGTATTGTATTTTAAAATAAAATGCCTTAAGCAAATGAATAAAAGCATTCCAAAAACTTTAAGAGCTTTAGAGTGCAATGCTAAACCGTATCCATGAACAAAGTTATTCATTAAAACTACTTAATTAATTTGATTCTCATTGCTTGAGCAATTTAAGCTTAAAAGGTTGTCTTTAAACAGCTATGTTTGACAAATGGCTCTGCAAAACATAAAAATGTATTGACTAAGCTACATTTGATTAGCGTACTAAAAATGGGAATCTGCTACACTCTGCTTTTCACCTGGATACATTTTGCAAATGACCTGTGTGTCAGCCATCTTGTCTTACATCATTCCCAAACTTATCCCACTGGGGTCAGCCGTAGGTGATTCATGTTTGCTGTCTTTTGAAATCACTCAGTGCATTTGTAGAGATCCCATTAAGAAAGAAAAAAAAATCACTCAGGCGCTGATTCCTCCATGCGCCTAATTCAAAGAATTACAGAGCCGCACACATTTTTCACTTAAGAGTATTGTCCCATTGAATTAAGTCTGCGGTTCGCACGCACTTAGACTAGATGTGTGCGTTGGGCAAAGAAACACCAAAATACTGGTGTGGTGCATGCAAATGCAATACTGCAGTTTGCTGAAAAGCAAACATATAACAAAACCAAACTTTTCACATGTATGAATAAATGTCGCAATTCAAAAGCATGTGAATAATACAGATAATTGTTTATATAACTGGCAGAATGCATACTGTATAAGGGTCATTTACGTGTGATGTGTTTATATTTTGGCATTTTTCCACCCACAATCCATATCTAGCCTAAGAATGAAACCCCAAGTTGATAGGTGAATCCGCTTAAAGGTTCTACAGGAGGCAGCAGTGACTTCCATAGAGCAGAAGTCAACCAAAAAGAATAGCATAGGAATTGTTGTAGGAAGTGAAGAGGTATCAGCATATTGCCACCATTATAAAATAAAATTTGTCCTGTTTTAGAGTTGGGTAATATGGTTGGAAAATAAAATCTCTATTTTTTTCACAATATATCCGATTTTCGATTTTAATCGATTGTCCCCTTCCCTACCCAAAATCAAACTACAGATGACAAATAAATGGTTCAAAACAAGTTTTAACTTTATATATTTATTTTAAAGTGCAATCTGACCAGCCAAAAAAATACTTGTGAGATGGAAGACCACGTCATTGTAAACATTTTTAGAAAGTTGCAAAAACTTTTAGCATGTAAGATGTAACGAATCCCGGCTTTTTCACAGTATGTATAGGCACCATGTTTTTTGCAATATACATCGCGACAGCGTTTGCTATCACCTTCCACCGTGCCCCATTTCTATCATATGGCACATGGTTCGAACTGTCAGGGACAGTTGCTTGCTTAACTTTGGATGTTGTGCTGGTTCTGTGTGCATTTTCATTTCGCTGGGAGCTGCACTAATCCAGCTCCGCTGTGTGCCTTTGATTTAGATGCTAGAATAAATTTGTCGTGCTGCTTCCTTTGGTTGCAACAGTTTTTAAACAGACTTTGCAAGGAGGACATGTTTGATCCGTGTCCGACGGCGCAAAACCGAACCAAAGCCACGTTGTTTGTGAATCTTTTACAGTGTTTTGGTGCACTGCGCTAATGTACCCGTGAAGAACGGTCCATCACCGTCACTTCGTCCTGAAATGTAAATTCGAATTAATCAATAAAATCGATTTATCGCCCACCTCTACACTGTTTGTTGTTATAACTAGAACCGTATCACGTTATAATATATCACGTTGGTATTCTTTGTTTTGTTTTACCTTTACTTTGATAATCCTACTTTCACTTGCCTTAACCCGTCAGCTTCTGGCTAGCTACCTGAAGCTAATGCTGCATGCACAGAAAATATGACATGAAAAAGAAAGTTATTTACTCTCGTTAACAAATATAGACTCATAGAAGCTTAAACCGTCAAAAACTAACAAAAGGCCAAACTACAAGAAGCTATATTTTATGTACAATATTGTACTGTATCGAAGCACCGAGCAGACCGAGGAATCGGCGATAGGCAGACACAAAGCTGTTCTTTATGTTACCAGACAACAAGCAATAATAACACAAAAGGCATGAATCAATGTTAGGAAAACACAGGAAAGATACACTAAGGACGGTAAGGCACACGCAGCGGGTAATTACACGATGGCTAAGACATGCGAGGATCAGGCAAGAACGAAGTACAACCACAGTTTAAGCCACGCGTGACAATGGGATACACAGCCCAAGAAGTAACTACACTAAAAATACAAACGGGTTATATACAAGACACACACGGGGCTATATACACATGCTCGCGAGGCATGCCGGGACATGCAGACGCCACAGCAATACAGCCCTAAAGCATATTTCAAATATACATAGCTCAGTAATTTAATTTGTACGATACTGTAATATTAAATGCTTTCGAAATAACTGTACTGTATTTTGAAATAGTCGATAAAATGTTGTAAAAAGCGACGCTGTCCGTTCTATTGCCTTATATTCATGTAATACATATACACATGTCAATTGGATGGACAGCCAGATGGTGGTGTTCGATTTTCGTTCTCTATCCTTATAGTTTCTTCTATTCCCCAGGTGATGGAGGAGATGAAACAAGAAGGACTGAGGATGGGGTAGAGCATCTGCTTTCAGATTTTTCTTTCCAGGCAGGTGACTTACTCGGAAAGTGAGGAGCGCAAACCATTGCGCCCAACGAGCTTGGCGGGAGGTGAATTGCTTCGGTGACTGGAGGTATTCTAGGTTACGGTGGTCGATTAACACTACAAAGGGGTGTTGGGACCCCTCCAGCTAATGCCGCCACTCCTCCAGAGCTAACTTGATGGCAATCGTTCAGCCATGGTTAGTTTTCGTGAAAAGTAGGCCCAGGGATGTCGACGTCCCATTTCAAGGTCTTGTTGTATTAGCACACCTCCAACTCCACCCTCGGATGCATCCACCTCTGCTTCGAAAGGTAACTCAGGGCGTGGTTGTCTCAGAACTGGGGCCATGCAGAAAGCTTGTTTCAGGTAAAGGTTCGGTCAGCGTCTAGAGTCCAGGGGAGTCGGGTAGATTTGCCATGAGTGAGCGAGGTGAGATGACTGATATCCAGCTGTAGTTCTGAATAAACCTGCTGTAAAAGTTAGTGAAGCCAAGAAAACATTGCAAGTCCTTGAGGGTTCTAGATTGAGGCCATCCCTGTATAGCCATGATCTTCTGATTATCCATGGCTACCGACCTCGGTTGAATGATATACCCGAGAAACTTTACCTTGCTTTGATGGAACTCACACTTCTCACCTTTCACATAGAAGCGATGTTCCCATTGACTTTGCAGTACCTGTCGCACATGCTGCACATGAACCTGCTCTGAAGGTGAGTAAATCAAGATTTCATCTATATAGACCACAACAAACTTATATAACATGTCATGGAATACTCGGTTCATGAACCACTGGAAAATGGAGGGGCTGTTGGCTAACCCATAAGGCATGACAAGATATCCGAATTGCCCCCTACTGGTTATAAAGCTTGAATTCTTACCAGGTTATAGGCACTATGTAGATCCATCTTGGTGAAGATTACTGCTTCTCTAATCTGTTCCAAGGAGGACAGGGTTAAAGGGAGAGGTTCTCTCCTCTTAATAGTGATGGCGTTCAAGGCCCGGTGATCCACCACAGGTCGCAGCCCACCATCCTTCTTCTTGATGATGAAGAACCCGGCTGTCATGGGTGAGGTGGAGGGCTGGATTGTTCCCTGTTTAAGTCCTTCCTGGATATAGGTTTCTAAAGATTCTTCTTTCTGCAGAGAGACTGGGTACAACCTGCCGCATGGCAAAGTAGCTCCATCTAGAAGATCAATGGAACAATCGCAGTCCTGGTTTGGAGGGAGGCTGAATGCCTTCTCCTTACTGAAAACATCTTTGAAGCCCAGATATTCCTTAGGAATAACATATAGGTTCTCCTGCTCTGGACTCTCCACTCTGGTAGCTTTGCAGGGAAGAGACATGCACTCTCGCAGACATTGCTCTGATCAGGCCAAAATCTTACCAACCCACCAGTCTAAACGAGGGTTATACCTTCGAAGCCATGGAAGCCCAAGGATCAAAGGATCTCTGGCTTGGGGCAGCACAAAAACTTCTATAGTTTCAGTGTGCAGAACCCCCATCTGCAATACGAAGGGGTGCGTCCGATGGTGAATTATCCCTTCCACTATCCGTTCCCCAATCACCCCCTGTACTGAAATAGGATATACTAACTTCTGAAGGGGTAGATTCATCTGATTGGCCAGGTTAGCATCAATAAAGTTACCCACCGCCCCGCTATTAATGAGTGCCTTTACCATATGTTGTTTTCCTCCCCAGCCCAAGAACACCGGCACCGTGAACTGAAAGAGGGAAGCGAGAGGTAAGGAGGATACACCTGCCGGGATCGGTGCTTTGTCACGACGGGGTTTTATGGTACAGACGGAGATAGAGTGGCCGGCTCCTCCACGGTATAAACACGATCCTCCTTGTAAACACCGTCTTCCCTCGGTGGACATGAGAGGGGATCGGCTGACCTGCATGGGCTCAAAAGTGTTGACTGCTGGATTAGATACCCTCTCGAGGAGTCTCCACCTGATGTGTTTCGACACGGCGATCTCTCATAGTATTGTGTAACCTCAACGCTTGTTGGACTAAGTCATCGAACGAGGGAGCTTCTCCTTTATGCGTGAGTTCATCCTGCAGCTCCGGATTTAGAACCTGAAGAAAAATTGTCTGTAAGCAGTCATCCAGCCACCTTAGATTAGTGGCTAAGGTCCGGAATTCTAAGGAGAATTCAGCTGCCATTTGGTTGCCTTGTTGAGAATCTAATCCTGGTCGCCTGCCGATCATAGGATGGTCAAAAACCTCCATTAATGCACATTGAAACTCCCTCCCGGAGTTTAAAAGTGGGCTGTTGTAAGCACACAGTGCCATAGCTCCTTCATGGGCTTGTCCTTTTAACAGGGAGATAGTAAAACATACCTCAGCTCCAGAGTTGCAAAACATTTCTGGGTGTTCCTCCACGTATATGCCACACTGCATTAGGAACCCCTTACATTAGTCAGGATTCTCATTGTAGCGTTCCGGAAGTGCGATCAGGAATGAAGCAGTTAGACGAGACGGAGAATCAGGCAGAGGTACCTGGGCAGTGTATGATGCAAGTTGTTCCATGACAGTAACACAATTTTCCAAATTCCCTGCTGGATCCATCAATTGGAGATAATAACAGGAAGGGCTCAGTTTGGCAATAAGACGGGAAGCAGACGTCTTCACCCAGGCAACTGGGGCGAGACCGGAAGGTGAGAGAATGATCGGCCAGTGGGAGAGCTGATGCGAAGATACAGAGGTGGCGTGCAGTTGTCCGTAATCCGGGGTCGTAGCCAGGGGAATCTGTCCGTCAGAAAGACACAGAACCAAGGAACACGAGGAGGGGAGAACAAAAGAGGCTGGACTCGGCAGGGCAGGTGGGTCAAGTACGGGAGTTGGTTTGTGGGAAGGCAAAAAGGTAAGGTTTATACAGTTGGCAAACAGGTAAGGCAGGGGAAAGTGGGTAGACAAGAGAATAGAACTTTAATTGAGCCACAGCCACACACCTGACTCGAGTGTGTAATCTGCTTATTTCTCCAGAATATTACATGAAGTAATGAGAACTGATTTTCAGTTAATTTACCTGGTAAAATAAAGTTTAAATAAATTACATAAATGCTCTACTAGTACACGTAAGTTTGTGGTTTATTTATTGCTAGTTAATGTAATGTTGCGCTGCTTTATTTGGTCAATCTTCCGGTCTGTAAAGAAGGCATTTAAGTAAGAATTGTATTTCATGGCACATACAATTTATCAGCGTTCACGGTTCGAATTCTGATAATCAGATCTGAGTTCTAGGTGAAACTGGTTTGTTCGACTTTAAAGAAATTCGAGTTTTAGTGAGTTTGAGAACCGAGGTCCCACTGTATATGTATGTACGTTCGCTACATTTTACACCCACAAGGGAACACTGTGGTTGATAGTTTCAGACACAAGGCGGAAGTTACGCAGCTATGTGCCGGATATTCGTAATTGATATCTCTGTTGCATAAACAAGCGTCAGAACATTTCCTCTGCCGGTAGACTATAATGTCAGAAATGAACTTTTTTATTTACTATATATTTTGTGTTAATGTTTGTTTTTGTTGTTCATTATTATAATAAGAACATGGACACCAGCATTTCTGGTTTTGGATAAATACACGTAGCTGACATATGTCTTCACAACTTTGACATAAAAATAAAACTTTACAATACACGTAACTTTATTTACAACATAATTTACTCTACTGCATCCACCTGCACAAGCATGAAGGGCACTGCAGCTGTAAATATAGCGTTTTATACTAATCTTAATACTGTAAGTCTATTAATGGTGAATGAACGTTACTAGTGTAAAGCAATAAAGTATATTAAAATAGCATTTAGAGTAGCATTTTACAGCATTTGTACCACCTTTTGAAGCAATCACTGCCAACAAGCGGTCTCTGTACTTCGCCATGAGACGTCTACATTTGCCAACAGGTACGTAGTTTGGCCCACTCTACCTGAGCACTCAAGCTGTTTCAGGTCTGGAGTTCCACACTGCAATTTTCAGATCTTTCCATAGATGTTCAACAGGAGTAAGATCTGGGCTCATGGAGGGCCATTTAAGAATAGTCCATTCTTAAGTGCTTTTAGCTGTATATTTGGGGTCATTATCCTGTTGGAGGACTCATGACTTATGACTGAGGCTGAGCTTTCTAACACTTTTGCTCCAGGATGCCTTGGTATTCTTTAGACTTCATTGTGCCCTGCACAGATTCACAGTTCCCCATGTCAGGTGCAGAAAAACAAAATGGAGGCCCCTCCATGTTTCACAGTAGGTATGGTGTTCTTTTCTTCTAAAGCTTCATTTTTTGTTCTGTAAACATAGTGCTGGTGTCACTGGCCAAAAAACTCCAGTTATGTCTCATCAGTCCAAAGAACATTCTCCCAGAAACGTTGGGGCATGTCAACATGCATTTTAGCAAATTACACTCTGGCTGGAGCCCTCCTGGGTCTTCTTCCATAGAGCCAATTATTATTCAAAATGTGTTGGATGGTGCGATCAGAAACTGACGTACCTTAACCTGGGAGCTCAGCTTCAATGGTTTTGGATGGATCCCTTGGCTGATTTTCTACCATTCGCACTATCATTCTGATCAACCTGGGTTTGCATTTCCTCTTTGTAACCATATCCTGGGAGGTTGGCTACATTCCCATGAACCTTATACTTTTTCATAATATTGGCAGCTGAGGTCACAGGAAAATGGAGCTGCTTGGAGATGGTCTTAAAGCCTTTACCATGGTTATCTATAATCTTCTTTCTGAGCTCCTCAGACAGCTCTCTGCTTTGCTTTCTCTGGTCCATGTTCAGTGTGGTAGACACAATGATAGCAAACAACACAGTAGCATGTTCTTTAAGTTTAAATATCCTGAATGGCTGATGAAAAGCTTGAAGGCACCTGTGATATTAATTAAGGTTAAATACATGTTTGTTTTAAAAATGATTAAAATATAAGGATAAATTGTCTCTTTAGGAGTACCAACAAATCTGTCCATACAATTTTAACATAGCTTATTATGTAAAATAAACAGCAAAACATTACATTTCACAATTTAATTGGTTACTCTATCACATACTAAAGGCATGCAGGTATACATTAGACCAGGGGTCTTCTACTTGAGTCCTGGAGAGCCACTATCCTAGTACGTTTTCTATCCTACTTGGTTCCTGATGAGCCATACCTGGGCTGGTAGTTACCTGAAAACAGGTGTGGTTCAACAGAAGCCAGGTAGATTGAAAACCTACTGGATTGTAGCTCTCCAGGACCCGAGTTGGAGACCCCTGCATTAGACAATTGCTTTTAATGAAATCAATTTTCAGGAGGAATGAAGTATTGTTTGAATGAGATGTCAGGGTGCCAACAAATTTGACCACATGTGTAGTTACAGTATGTCCAAGTAAGCTATGACCCTGACTGCTTTGGAGGTTGGGATGAAAGCATTTCCCCCTGCTCTCCTACACAGGACGGTCTGGTGAGTGTAGTGTACCGACCAAATCACACAACATTCTCTCTTTTTTATAAAGAACTGCACAGTTGGGAATTCATGAATAATTCATGACCAGCGGAACAGCAGGCTGGACAATGACAAAAATGCGTACAATACAACACTACATATCTGATCGGCTTCTGATAATTAGCTACTAAAATACAGATATTTACAGTGGAGCATCTGGTTCTTTTATTCCCCTATACGTGACAACCTGATGCAGCTCTATAAAGTGTTTTTGCAATGTCCAATTTATCTGAAAATAAGAAAAGTAATATTTTATGTTGGAAATAAGCATGAACAATACTGTAAGTTATCGAGTGCTCGGCCTTGTAAACCATGTTTTTAGGTTTAGAAGTCATCTTTCTGTCTGCAAGTTTACACCTCTGATTTCCACCGCACGGGAAATGCCAGATAAGGCTTTTATAAAACCGACAGTGACAAGATGAGCTATGCCTTTTTATTGCTGTACATATATACATGTAATTAATTTATGTCTAATCGACCAGTGCTGCAAGACCTCCAGAATGATTTTCAAATGTAATTATTATATTATAATAGAGTGTTATTTACATTTCATACTCCCTGGGATTTCACTGAGGTACACTGCAGCATCTAGGTTCTGCCTCCCAGCCTAAGAGCTCGAGTACCAACAGGGAGGCCGTCCATAGGATTAACAGACAAGCACCTCAATGGGCCATAAAGCTCTGAATGTCCTGTGAAGCAAGCCTTCTTTCTGCACATAGACTGGATAAGAGGGCCAGTCCAGGGTTTGGTCGCCTTTGTCCTAGCCACCTGATCATCCGGATGCATGGCCCCCCTCCACACACACACACACACACACACTTATTATTCTCCAGCCAGATGCCTGTTGATGGGTGTTAACATAATTAAAGGAAGGACTTTCACTGGAAAGCCTCAGTGTGCTGAGCCACAAAGCAGGGCTCATGGATAACCTCATGGTTATCATGTGAAGGATACACAGGAATACCCACAATGTACTGTGCAATTCCCTCTGAGACTGATTAGCCCAAGCCTGTCACTAACAGTAGAAATAATTATAGGGACTTGGAGGTGCTGGTTATTCTAGGCGTCAAGTTCAGAGGGTTATGTGGAATGTGTGATATGTCTGGGATAGATAGATAGATAGATAAATAAATAAAATAAATATATAAATAAATCTGAGAAGTTACTTGTCAATTCTAGTAATGCAGTCCTACAGCTCTTCCCTCACCTCCTAGGAGATCTGTAATTTCAGAAGGGATAAATTCAAGGATATTACAGACCGTAAAAAGACATTTATTCAGTTCCAGTCCAGTAATTTTTATTTTTTTCTGTATAAGCCAAATCCTTTTATATAATTTCTGTGAGCAACAATTTTATATCAGTCACGTTACAAAAGTGCATCTAACAAATATAAATTCATAAATAAATTCCAAATCGTGGATAACTTAAATGCAGAAAGTGCAAAAAGAAAAAATAATAATAAGAATAACAGTGTGTTTTCTTTAAAAAAGAATGTTGTTGAGACTTCTATTAGTCCAATTACACTCCAGGATGCCTACAATCCCTGATCATTGACTGTGTACATTCATCCATGTTGCAAATCCCCGGCATAAATATCCTAAGAGTGAACACTAAAATTTCTATGCTAGTCTAGTAGACAGCAAAAAGTTATGAATAAGAAAAAACAACTCAATGGATGGTTTGAGGAAGACTTCTTTTAGATTTATAATACTAATAAAGACTAGTGATCTACAGTATGAATGGGTTTGGATCTAGGTCAAACAAATTATTCTGCAGGCAATTTTCCAAAATGAAAGAATGTCTATTTTATATTAAAGGTTGCATGTAAGTTCTGTCAAAGAACAATTTCTCTGTGCTACACTGAGTTTGAAGAGTTGAGAAAAGATGAAGGTAGAAGGCAAAAAAGAGATCTGTTTATAACCCACTGTTATAAACTGGATACCAGTGTGTGAAAAAGCTGAAGCGGGAGATTCCTTATTTCTGGCACAGCTATGTGACTTTTTAATGACAGAACAACTCCGCATCAGACAGCTGCAGTTATAGTGCTGCGCATTTGCAGCAGCTGTAATGATCAGCTGGTCTTGCTACTGTATCTGAGGATGTAGGCTAAGTCAATACAGGACCCATTTTTATTTAAATTTGTTTAAGGAAGCTGCAATATCCTTCACTGCATAAAGCATAGCTGGAGACAGAAGCATGAAAATATCTTGGAAGGATCATATTACACAAAGATCGAAACAATCTTCAAAGTTGGCAAGGTGCAATATCAGTGCCGAACCAACCGACGGGCATCTTAGCATGGTGCCGCAGTGAAATTGATCCTAAGTTTCCAGCGGTGGTAACTGAACATATTCTTTTTCCCAGCAAGCCCCACCCACATTTAGATGTTTAATTATTCATAGTAACGCTACCATTTTTTCTTGGTTTAATTTCCTCTAGTTTCTGCCTGTTGCACTGAAATCAGATTAATCCCTCTTTTTTTCTGAAGGCACATCGTGCTTCTGTATGCCTCATTCTGTTTGATCTTGAGCATGAAGAACCGAAAATTGATCTCAGAGGATGTGACCCCCAGTACTTAGCACAGTATTTACTTTATGCGATTGTTATTTTATAATTAATTTTTATTTTTACAGTTGTGATTTCCAGTTCATGAACAAATTTAAATAAATGGTTGATTATACTGGTTTTGACTTAGAATTATGAATATATGAATTTCAAATGATAGCTTTTGTTCGACAAAACAAAGTTTGCATGTGCTAAAGTTTAATAAGTTACTCAAAAATATCAGATGTGTTTCTCTTACTATAATAGAATTTGAAAATAGTAAAAAGAATAAACAATATTACTCTATATTATCGGAGGATATTTGCACTTGCAATCCGTCCAGTTCTCTCCATTAGCATAGAATCACTGCTTTTTCAAGGTGCACTGGCTCTCTCTAGTGGTTTTTTTTTGCAATCACATCCCAGCAAATTCAAATTCTCTTTCGGGGCGTGACTTTTTAAGATTCGTGGCACCTAATCGGATTCATTTTACTTCCTGTCTGTTTTATTTTGATTACTTAATAGCCAGTAGAATCATTTATTAGCTTTCACAACATGTACCATTATTATTCATCTCTGTAGCTAGACCCCTAATATTATCAAGGCATTCATGCAGCTCAAGTTACAACTACAGCATCTCATTAGATCCAAGGATCTGTATGCATTTAAAACAGAAACCAAAGACAATACCATGTAAAACAATGGTCTGTAGCAGTGCAGTTTAATGGCCACTGGATCAATACTGGGACAATAAAAATTTTCCTACTGGCAAGGATAAAAATCCTTATCTGAAGGTGTGGTACCTTCTTATTGGAAGTATGCCAACATAACGCCCATTTTCAATAAAGGGGATAGAAGTAATTTGTCAAACTATAGACCAATCAGTCTAACTTTACCAGTTATGGAGGCTATAATCAAAGACAAAATGGTAGATTACCTGGACTCAAATAACATTTTGGGGGATAGCCAGCATGGATTTTGGAGAAGTAGATCCTGTTTAACAAATCTGATGGAGTTTTTTGAGGAAGCTACGCAGGAAGTTGATGATAAGAAGGCCTATGATATCATCTACTTAGATTTCCAAAAGGCTTTTGATGTTGTCCCCCACAAGAGGCTCCTACTTAAACTCAAAGAGACAGGATTTTTAGGAACTATAGCGACCTGGATTGATAACTGGTTAACAGATAGGAAACAGCGAGTAGTTATAAGAGGCACAGTGTCACAGTGGGCCTGTGTTCATAGTGGGGTACCGCAGGGTTCAATTTAGACCTGAGAAAGACCTTGGTGTATATGTTTATGCTTCCATGTCCCATTCTCGCCAGTGTGGGGGAGCAATAAAAAAGGCCAATAGGATGTTGGGGTGTATCTCCAGGTGCGTGGATTTTAAGTCAAGGGAGGTAATACTAAGATTATACAATTCCTTGGTGAGACCTCACCGAGAATATTGTGTGCAGGTTTGGTCACCCTATCTTAAAAAGGACATTGCGGCCTTAGGAAAGGTGCAGCGTAGGGCCACCAGAATGATTCCTGGTATTAGGGGAATGTCATATGAGGAAAGGTTAGTTGAGCTAAATCTGTTCAACCTCAAGCAAAGGAGACTGAGGGGGAACATGATCCAGGTCTATAAGATTCTAACAGGTTTGGATGCTGTTCAACACAGCATGTAGTTAGAGTATGGAATAGTCTTCCTGATAACGTAGTGCAAGCTGAATCCTTGGGTTCCTTTAAATCAGAGCTAGATAACGCTGAGCTATTACTTAAGTTCTCCCCAAGCGAGCTCGATGGGCCGAATGGCCTCCTCTCGTTTGTATAGTTCTTATGTTCTTATGTCAGAGAGACATTTACAGTATCACAGGGGGCGTGAAGTATGATTCTGCGCCATGAGATTGTCTTTCATGCTGTTGTTCTCTTGTCAGTCGGACACTTCATCATATCACCTGAGACCTGGAGACAGGCAGTGTGGTTTGAGTGGAGAACATGTCAAGGCAAATAATGGTCTGAGGAAGAATACTCAAGGGACATGGGAAGTGACAATGACCTGAGACAAGCGACAAAGAAAATAGCTCAGTATTGCTAGAATTTTGATCTGGATTCAGGCTGGGATAGGGGACCAGGGCAAGGTTCACTGCCAGGATCCGGAGTGTGCTTCAGAGGCTGCACAGAAAGAGAGAGGCGGAATTGCTAGCTGGAGTGGATGCGTGGCAATCTGGGTGGGATTTTGGCACACAGCAGTACACAATACGGTAACGGAAACTTTTTGGAAACCGACAGAGGCGGACTAAGGGTGAGAGAGGGGCCCGAAGAGTCAAAATAGAAGGTGAATTACGAAGAGGAATGGGCGTGTCAGTAGTTGGTGGTGATAAGGAGAAAAACAAGCTAACAGAAGATGCCTGACTGAGTGAATAAACTATTGGCAGCATGGGATTTGTTTACAGCCTTGGATAGACGGAAGTATCGGTCAATACTGTTTTAAAATGTAAAACAACAGTGCCCTCTAGGGGCTTTTTAAGTACATCACATTCCAATTATTGCAATAGACTAAAACATTATTACTATATTAAAGGATCTTTCAAGGTAATATTAACTCACTATATATTATTATTATTATTATTATTATTATTATTGGAAATTCTCGCATCTATCTCCTATGTTGGACTAAGGTCAAGACATTAGGGCAGGTTCATAAATGTGAAAGAAATTTCCTGACTATTCCATCTATGTGTTTGTGTCTTTTGTAGGCTGTGTGTGGTACGGCAATGTTTATAAAAATGCATGCAGTTTTGTTCTGTTTGTCCATTATCATCATCATCATTATTATTATTATTATTGTTGTTGTTGTTGTTGTTGTTGCTTCATTTTGTTTAATATTTTTTTTACATTTCTAATTTTGTTGCCAAGAGTGTTGGAATAATACACAAATCTCAATAGAAGGTAAATTAAAATATTAAATAAAATATTTAAATTAATGAAACCACCCTTGCATGTGTAGAAGCGTTGCCATCTGTTCGGACGTCATTTGTTAGTCTACTGTTCTATTTTCTATTCAGAACGTACATGCAAGCTCAGGTTTATTCCCGCTCCTGCCCACTGCGACTGCTGAAGTGCTTGGCACCGGTTTGACGGAGCACTGTGTGATTCACCTCAGCCGCAGTAACCTTGAACCCAAAGGTGGCTGCCTTGCTGCCTAGAGGAAGCAGATTATGCTCCTTGATTGAGGCTGCTTCAAAGATACGGCCCTCTGCACTTGGTCAAGCCCACCCCTGTCCCACGCCGTCTGCCAAGAGCTGGCTGCCTGATGAATGATGTTCTGGCAGAGAGGTGTGGAACTCACCACATTGTAATGTTTACTGATACAGGAGTGTGCACAGGCGGGGTTAAGTGCCCGCACTCTCTTACACACACATGCACACACACACACAGTCGTGTAATCATATCTTTTTGGGGACCGATCATTCATTTCTATAGGAAACATGTTAATGCTCACTATGACAACCTTAACCCCTACCCAGCCCTAAACATAACCATAACTATACAAAATACTACAGTTTTTGCATTTTTAGTTTTATCATTGCAGTCATGGATTTTAATAAAATAGAGTTTTCCCATTTGGGGACCAGAAAACAGAAAAAACAGATATTCATCACATCATGGGGACATTTGTTCCCCACAAGATAAGGTATACCTGGATGGGTGGACACACACACGCACACACACACACACATATATACACTCACCTAAAGGATTATTAGGAACACCTGTTCAACTTCTCATTAATGCAATTATCTAATCAACCAATCAC
>JABFDZ020000039.1:24263104-24273187 GCA_019775955.2 Pollimyrus isidori
CACCCACCACCACACCTCCAATAAAACTGGCGGCATGGCTGCTAGTTTTCAAACCAAAGATCGATTTGCGTCATAGGGCTTTAGTCTTAAACCTAGCTAAAGTGCTCAAAAACAGAAAAAAACTTCCCCTGTAAACATGACGATGTCATCAGCTTTCACCTGTTGATTTCAGCACGTACATCTACACACAATTCACAGCACACAATATGTAGTTCACAGCCTACTGAGCAAAAAGAGCCCACATATGGACAAATCCATTCAATTTTCTCTGAATAGCAAGGCTGCCCAGCCAAACACCTCATACTATGGGGAGTACCAAGCCTCTCTTCTGACGGAACTCTTGGCCAACCCACCAAATCACCTGCTGCTCTTTGAAACATGAGGAAATGAATAGTCTGGAAAATGACAAGTTCAATGGTATATCAGAAGCTCTACCACATTTTAAAGCTATGTCACCACGGATATTATCAATGGGGGGGGGGCCTGGGCTTTCAAAATAATGTGTCCTGCCAAGGGTACAACTCCATAAAATACTTATAATGTCAAGGGAAACTCACATTACCATGTCTGTGAGTGTGATTTTGTTAACAGTTCATCTTTGATTATCCATGTAAGTAAAACGTCCTGAAACGGGCTTTTGTTTGGTTAGCATCTTGTGACTGTCAGAGTTTAAATGAGGATACGTTTGGGCATGTTTGTTTCTATAAGTAGTTTGGGTGTTTTACTCATTTTACTTTGAGAAGGTCTGGGAAATGTCATTTTCAGATAGGGCGGCAGAGGATTTGAGATGTTACACTATTTAAGACCAACGTAGACTTCAAGTTCACGTTTGCTTTTGCAGGCCTTCAGGTCTGGTGTTTCTTTTGCCTTCATGGTCATTGTTCTCCCCAAAGACAACATGGCTTACTTACGGTCATGGCCCCGGCTCAACCCTGTGGGGAGTTTTAACCAGTTTTTACTTCCCACCATATGGTAGACAATGGTGGCGTGCCCTACAACTTAACACCGCTTGTCAGTGATTAGTAAAATATCTGGGTGAGAGGAGAGTGGCGCGGCGGAGGGGGCTGGGGCTGAAGCATTATGAGGCACCTGTGTGCTCAGTGGTCCATCTCTGAAGCCTGCTGCCCTGTGTTCTCCTGGACCATTGAGGTAATTGTGCACTGCTATCTTCAATGTTCATCAGTCTGTAACTGAACTCCTTAGTTAAAGTCCAGTTTCACAAAAAATTACAATGTATAAAACAACAACAAGACAGCAACAAGAACAGTAATAATAATAACAAAATTATTATTATTGTTATTGTATCATGTATCAGTTATAATATAAAAGTGATATTTCACCAAATCTGAATCAATCCTTTTTATTTTTCTTTTTGCTTTTCCAGTTTTCTCATTTCCACCCACAAATCCTTTTTTCCCCCATTGTTGAAATAATACATGAAATATATGTAAGGTGAGTTGAATATGCGTAGGGTACGTTTCACCTTAATCCAAGGCTATTATTGAAGACCCATAATATTATAGCTCACTTCTTAGCTCGGCTGGAAAACCGCAGAGCTGTGCGACTGCAGCCGATGCGTCTCTGTCACTCTCGATACAATGTTGTAGAGCTTTGGCAGCGTGCAAGACTGCCAGTTATCCTGCCCCATTTGAAAAGTGTTTGGCCAAGGAGAGTCCATCAGGAAAACTCACCGCCGTCATCATTCTCACTTTGTCAAGGTTATGTTTGAATAAGGCACCAAACGCTTGCCTGATCCAGGAACTGAAGGTGATTGGCACCTTGTGTGCTCAAGGTGGTTGGCAGAAATCGCTTTTCTAGGACTCAGCCATGCTTTACATTTCATTGTCTTCTTATAAGATAAACTACAATGCATTTTTTCACTGTGTTTTTTTCTCTTGTTTTTGAAGGTAACATTCATTGAAGATTTTAATCACAATAGATTTATTAAATGCCAAAGCCAACCACTATGTTACTCTCCTTAGTCTCTGAAATCTAATAAAAATATATAAAAATATTACAGGAAAACAAACAAAGGAACATTTTTGGCTGCAGATTTTGAACAGCTGGAAGTCGGTAAAATAAACTCAAACACTCAAATCCACGGAGTCCATCTCTCTGCACTTTGTGTCCGATTTGCAATCTCTGCCACATGACCTTGTATATTGTATATGGTATTTATTCATATTTTTCTTTATTCATAATTTTCTTTTATTCATATTTTTCTTACTTGTACTTTTATTTTTTTATTTATTTCTTGTATTCTGTTACTGTTTATCAAGGGCTGAGAGAAAACGATATTTCAATTCTCTGTGTGTCCTGTACATGTGGTAGAACTCACATTAAAGCTAACCTTGTCTTGATTACTGATGAACACATACATGAATATATTTCCCAAGTTAGCGGAAGAGTTGGTTACTTTAGAATATTGCATAACATTATTATGAATATATTTATCTGTATATATAATAAATAAAATATATAAAATCTGTTTATGTATATAAATATAATCAATATGATATACACTGTTGTTTAATTTTTAGTGACACAAGACAAATATTTTGATGTTTCTAGAATACTTACAGCTATTTTTTAAATCGTGCATATGTGCATACATAAAAAATATGGCCATTTAGTAACATGGTTGAAATTCTACCTGCTCTGAGAATATAAATTGTTTAAATATAATGTGCACCACCAGTGTTCATATCAAATAATATTGCATTCATAACCATTATAAACATGGCTATAAATATTTATCAAAAGGCACAGGACATTATGGCCATGTGTATTATGTATTATGACTGCGTTATAATGCTCTTATCTATGATGCATAAGAACATAAGGAATTTACAAACGAGAGGAGGCCATTCCGCCCATCATGCTCTTCTGGGAAGAACTTAACTAATGGCTCAGAGTTGTTAAAATCTTATCTAGCTGTGATTTAAAGGAAACCAGGCTTTTACCTTCAGTTGCACTAACAGGAAGACTATTCCATACTCTAACTACACGCTGTGTAAAGAAGTGTTTTCTAGAATTCAGTTTAAAATGTTCTCCCACTAATTTCCACTTATGGCAATGAGTTGTAGTATTAAACTAATATTGAAGTAGCCATTTGGCTAAACAACATCCAGACCTGTTAGAATCTTATAAACCTGGATCATGTCCCCCCTTAATCTCCTTTGCTCAAGGCTAAACAGATTCAGCTCAGCTAACCTCTCCGCATAAGACATTCCTCTAAGACCAGGAATCATTCTCATAGCCTTACGCTGCAGCCTTTCCAAGGCAGTAATATGATTTTTAAGGTATGGTTACCAAACCTGCACACAGTATTCTATTTGGGGGTCTTGCCAAGGAGTTTTATAATCATAGCATCACCTCCCTTGATTTAAACTCCACACACCAAGAGATGTGTCCTAACATCCTATTGGCCTTTTTAATTGCTTTCCCATAGGGTGACGCATCAACATACACAGCAAGGTCTTTCTTATAGTCAGCTACCTTTATTTCAGTGGAACCCATAAAATATCTGTACTTTATATTTCTGCTCCCTGCATGGATTACCTTACATTTATCTGCATTAAATTTCATCTGCCAGGTATCAGCCCAGTACCTAATTAAATCCTGTTGTAGCCTCTGTGCTGCTAATTTCACACTGCTACACCACCCACCTTGGTGTCGTCTGCAAATTTAACCAGTTTACTGTATGTATTGGTATCCATATCATTAATGTAAATTAGGAACCATAATGGTCATAAAATTGAACCCTGCGGTACCCCACTATGAACACAGGTCCACTGTGACATTGTGCCTCTAATAACTACTGCTGCTTCCTGTCTGTTAATCAGTTTTCGATCCAAGCTACCACAGTTCCTGAAATCCCTGCAGCTTTGAGCTTAAACAAGAGCTGTTTATGGGGGACAACATCAAAGGCCTTCTGGAAATCTAAGTAGATCGCGTCGTAGGTCTTTTTTGATCAGTTTCTCTTCTGGCTTCCTCAAAAAACTCAAGTAGATTCGTTAAACAGGATCTACCTCTCCTAAATCCATGTTGGCTATCCCTCAGAATGTTGTTTCAATCCATGCAGGTAATGTGCAGGCAATGTACCACTTGCCCTTGGTTTATAGTTTCCATTACTTTTCCAGTAATGCGAGCTAAACTGATTGGCCCATAGTTTGCTGGATTACTTCTATCCCCAATTTTTGAATATGGGTGTTATATTAACATGCTTCCAATCAGAAGGTACCGTCATCTCTTTTAAAACTATAGGCAAGACGCCTTCAGGGCCCTGCGATTGATTTATTTTGGGTTTAGCTAGGCTTAGTACCACATCAGCCTCAGTTATACACACATTGGTCACAGACGACGCTGTATTTGCACTAAATGGTGGCAAGTCACTTGTGTCCTCTACTGTGAACTCCCGTGTAAAAAAATCTTTACTATATCAAAATGCATTATAAATACAGTCACAATATGGTACAAAGCATCCTTAATGCTTATTCTGACCATCATAATGCATTATAAAAGTACAGTATTACAATTTTTTCTTTATGTGTTGTACACATAGCAAATAAAAAATTTGAAGTATGCATCATTTTACAGTTAAAAATTATAAAATATTTTTGGAACCTCAGCTTGCTTTCTTATTTATTTGTCTGTCTTAATACTTGTTTTTAGAAATATACATATTTCTTTGGGAAAAATTAAATATCTTAAAAAATATATAAAGTTAATGGAATAAAGAAGGACCTGATGAGACCTTGATGTAATACAATGGATTGCCATTTAAGGGGTCTTGTGATGTTCCTAATGCTGAAATCAATATGTGCCTCATGTTAGACCATAAATCCATTCATCCCCTTAATGTTTATTTTTTTATGATGCAAATATAATTTGGTTTGGAAATCAGTGATGCCTATTTACATTTTGTAGAGCCTTGTATTAAATTTTACACTTCAAGAAACACGCGTTCTTAACACTCAGGATGATGAGAAGAGCATTCTGTAGTCTCGGTGGAGATTGGACTGAATACAGAGGGCAAAGGTCTATAAGTCTATAACAAAACAGAGGTAAACATTTGTTTTACCAGGGTTTGGTTTTCTTCTTTCCTGAAGCCCCACTCAGAAAGGCAGATGTTTCAAAAACCAAACAAATAGCTAGTGAATAGAGTCAGAAGATCACTGCTAGATAAATGGTTAGCAGAATGTACTGCTTGAACATCTCCTAAATAAGGAATGTGTTTATTCAATATTTAGTCCACTGACTGTTTGTGCCCAACAGGGGGCCCCATACAATGTGCAGTTTGAATGGTAGAAAACATCAACGCTGTAATCTGGAAAAGCTCATGATTATGTATGGTGGAACTGTGAATATATGAAAATGTAGTAAATTTTTGCTACCGCAAGCAAACAACAAAATTTTAATTATGATTGTAAATTAATTTTCCTTTTTTACATTTGCATTTATTTCAGAGATGCTTTTATAGGAAGCAATCTAAGTAAGGCAAGTAACACATTACAGACATAGACGCTGTTAAGGACTGGAACCGGCATAAGTGCAGCTAGACTGAGCATCCTGTGAATGCTGAGGTACAACAAGACTATACAGCGTTAGAGCAGGAGCTACACAACATCTACCAAAGAAAGCAGGAACCTTATAAGGCTACGATTCAATCAGCACAAAGTGCAACATTAACATGCAGAGTAACGGCGTGATATCAAGCCAGCAGAGGAATTTCTGGAACGGAACGGTCTTGAGGGAGGTGGAGAGGGAATCTTACGACCGGATGTGGTGGAGGGGAGTCACACATAATGTAGGGACCATCTGGAGTGAGACTGGAGGGATCTCCAACTGGTACTGGTTTCCCGATGGAAGGTGCTGAGGCTGGACATAGGTCTTGAGTAGCCTTTTGATGGAGATCGCAGTCTGACAGCCAGGAGCAAGGACTTAATGTGAGGATCGATAGGGAGCCGATGAAGTGCGACAAGGAGGCTATCCGATCGGCATGGAATCAATGCGCATATACACTGTGAGAGAAACCGCATCTTAAACCAGCGGTTATTCTTGAAATAAATGGATACCATGGATGAGAAGGAGGACAATGTATAACTTCACACATTTAAATTGGCTGGAGAAATGCGGCACAGTACCTAGCATGGTCACATTACATGCCCATGGATAGGAGATCGGTTCTCTGATACAGTCCAAAAGGTGGCTTTCGGGGCTCCTCCGCAACCCTGACAAGGATAATTGGTTAGAAGATGGATGGATGGGAAATTCTGGCTGAATATTTCACCTAATCTGATCTGATTTTGAAAATCCCACCATTAGTGCACAGCATGATTTCAATATATTTTGTAACAGATTATATTTATTATTGGACCATAAATAACAGATAGCAAACATAAGACTGACAGTAAATCCTATATCAGGAATTGTAATGAAAATGGCTCATTTCAATTTACTTAATTTGAAAACAACTTCATAATACTCTACGCACAGCCCGCAAGCACAGCACATTTCTGTTGACAGCTATGAACTGCCAGATGGGGTTAGCTAGGAAAAAAGTCAGTGACCTCTATGAAATGAGAGTGTGCCGGGCCTGTGCGCGTTGTAGGACATGCACAATGGAATCAACAGATGGCAGCCTCATGCTGTTCACCAAGTCCTTCTGCAGGAAGGATTTACTGAAGCTCACCACGAAAGACGCCCATTAAATACAACTCCAAGATAAAACTACTGCACAGTGTATAAAATCAATAATTAGTAATGTTTATATTATAATCTATTCATATGCCATAAGGTTATGAAGCCACTTTTTACATATTATTTTTCCTGACTATTATGAATATGTAACTATTGGTGTGAAATTCCATTCTAAGGTATACATGCTTCAAAACACATATTTAAGGGACAGGACATTCCCTACAGAAAATATTTTCTGTACTACTGTATAAACTGAAAATATGCCTGGCAAAGAGAGTGTAACAATGAATGTTTTTGCTAAGGTTTATTATTTTTTTCTAAAAGATGCCCAAATGTCCTTGAGAGCCTCAAAATTGTCCATTCACACAAACTCACTTCCTCCTTTGAACACTGAGTTAGAATCACATATTCCAGTGCATGCTCTTATTCTGTAATTATATATAGATGCACGCACACACACACACACACACACACACACACGCGCGCACACACACACATGCACACACACACAAACACACACACACAGGGACCTTGGCACTCAAGGCCTCTAAACTCAGCCAAGTCGGACCTTGAAGTTGTGTGTTGGAATTTTTCGACTTCCTGCTAAAAATTGTTTGGGTCAAGCCCCATTTAACTCTACCAATATGGACAACATGGTGAAGAAAAACTTAGCTGCACCTCGATCAAAAACCCGGAACACAACAAAACAAGACAGACCTGCTAAGACTTGTAGCGATTGAGATACGTCTCTGATGGGCTGATACGGAGGCACACAGACCTACTGGCATGCTGATGCCTATGAATGGCTGCCAGTCGCGGTACCTCTCCTCCAAGTTCGACACAGGAAGACTCTGTTCCTGTGTTCTATGTGATTCCTTTGTGCTTTATCTGTAGTACATTTAGTGATGCAGTAATCAATTCCGTAAGACAATTTGCAATCGTAGCAGCAAACCAAAGAGGAAAGTAACTGTAGAACTTAAAAAGAAAATTAAAGACACTTGAAGTTGATGGACGTGTGTCTGCTCTCACTTTGGAGTACAGGAGTGTCATTTATTTGATGTTCATTGCCTTTACATGTGTGATTTTTTTCATGTGTGTGTTAGTTTTATATTGATTGTCAATGCTTTTATCATTAGGCCTAGTTAGGTAGATTTGTTTAAATAGGCAATAATTTCAGGGTCTGGAACAGATTAAATCCATTGACTTTATTTCTTATGGGAAATTTGACTGGCAAACTCGACTGGCCTTCTGGAATGAATTAAGTTTGTGTTCCAAGGAAACAGAAAGTGTTAGCGTAATAGATTGTGGTAGTACCCTGTGGTATGATTATGTGATTAATAGAATACACAAACCATTCAAACCATATACAGTGTATTCAACAAAACCCTTGATTGTTTGATGTGTATAACCAATAAAAACAATTGGAATCCAGTGCTACACTGCTTGGACACATAATGAACTCATGATGCATACTGATATGTTCAAAAATGTAATCCTATTACTTAATTATTTTAAAAGGATTGTCAAGGACACACATAAACAAACCATTTAAATAATTGATAGTTATTCATCTTTTATTTATAATATACTCCGCTTTTCCCATTGATTAAAAATATCAAATAGTAAGTGCATACATTACAGAGTGGCATACACTATTGATACATATCATATGTAATGCATAGCAGGGGATATGTGAACTGAGATATGTGGAAATCCAATTAATCTCTCTTTCATAGTCAGCAGAATATGTCCCATAAATTTAATGAAGAATCTTTTGCTAGTCCACGGTAGAGATAAAATCACTCAAGCCTTTGCTATTAGTAACACGATGATCCACCAACATTAAACGCTACTATTTCTGTTGCTACAACTGCTAGTGCAGTTTATTTAAACTCTTTTCTTTTGCTTTATTCAGTGATTATTTCTAAAACTCAGTAAAAAAACCCAATATATTAGAATAAACAGTATTTTACATGCTTTCATAAATTATACTAGTTCACTATCAAACACAAAAGCGCACATTCACCATGAGCACTCAACAACAACAACAACAACAACAACAACAACAATAATAATAATAATAATAAAACAGCCAAAATGGAACAGGTAACACTGTGACCTCACACCTCCAAAGGCAGGATGCAAACTCACCCCAGATGGATGTATGTCTTGCTTTCGTCAGTTCAGTCTATATAAAATACTCATCCTAATGTGCTTGTGTGTCGCACTGTGAGAGTGTCTTATGATGAACAGAAAGCACTGTGATCCTTGATTAGTGCCCTGTGCTTCCTGGAATAGTCTGTTACCTGGGTGCGACTCTGCATTGAATAACATTGATGGATGGATGGATGGGTGGACGGATGGACGGATGGATGGATATTAAAAACAACTCCAAAGACAAAAGGGGACCCAGCTTTCAGCTATTTAGAAGAAATAAAGAGAGGATTAGAATTGTTTTCTGCATATTACGAATTTGATATCCAAGGAGGCTGAAGGGCATAATGTTGTATCAGACAACAAATTATTAATTACAGCCTGAAGCCAGTGAGGTACTAATCCAATTAGTGAATCCTTTCCTTCAAGGAGACTTTTTCCTGCTAATGTGTCACTGCACAAAGGACGCTAGCATGGTAATTGTGGTATATCCATTTCCATTAGTGACAAATAATTATTTGACTGTATGTTCATTCAAGCAGATTGAGGTATGTCCTAGATCTGTACTTAATATGGCAAGAAATCCCATTTCAAAAGGGATACTTCAGCAATTTAATAAAATAATTATATACCTCGAGATTTCTTTAAATTCCTTATAAATTAGATCACCTGCTGCAGCTAATAAATAAAGCAAATAAGGAACCTAATATTATAGATGTTAGGGAATATGTCTGCTAACTTATAGACTAGAATTAGAGTAGAAATCCCACTGCTTCATTGCTGATATTCTGCGGAGGCATTCCATGCTGGTGAAACAGCCGAAAAAAACATGGGAAGAGAAATGATTCTGACAGAATTAGAAGCATTTGGAGAAAATCCAAAGAGACATTTGGAATGTGTTTAGGGCAGGATTTGTGTAAGCATCTCCTCAAGTGTTGTTAAATGGGTCTTCGCACAGATTTAACTCCATAATAATATTCAACCGAAAACAATAAATCAGAATGTATCCCCAAGCTTCAAGAGCTAAAATAAAACCACACAACTACCTTGACATATATTGCAAGTTGCGTTGTGCATGAAGATGCACATGGGGAAGATGGTGGTGCAGAGGGCAGTGCTGTCGTTCAGCAACCAGAGAGTTGCCAGTTCGAGCCCTGCTTTCTCCTGACCCCATCAAAGTGTCCTTGAGCAAGATGCTGAACCCCAAATTGCTCCCGGTGTGCAGGT
>JABFDZ020000039.1:24296373-24316383 GCA_019775955.2 Pollimyrus isidori
ATCTTAAATGGAGCCGATAAGCCCGGAATAGAACGAGGTAGCAACTTACACTAAGGTGGTCCCTGCACTAGCTGTAACTTGTCACTTATGTTAAGATGTCTTGCACTTTGTCTGTAATCTGTGAACTCTTAATTGCATTCCAATTCTTCTGCACAGGGTGTTCTCATGAAGTGTTCCCCCTGTACGTCTTGTAATTTTTGTGCAGTACTTGGAACTGTACTGCAAACATTTCCGGTATATTCACAAATACAGTTCCCATTCTAATTCTGAGGCATGGAAAGTGTCAGTGTAAAGTGACTCCTGACTTTAGATTTTTGGCTACTAGGACTCAGGTTTGACAGAAATCTTAGTCTCTCTATTTTCTGAGCAGTGCGTCAGTATGATCATGCCTAAAAAAAATAAACTAACACTACTATGAATTCTAGTAATTGTCACTATGATTGACTTTAAACATAGAAGCTGTCCTTGGTTCAATTTTAAACTGCAGTAGTTGATGATTTAGTTATTATACCTAGAGGAAAAAAAACTGTCATGCTTAAATAATATTCCTCTAGGATTTGATGTGAGCACCACACACCCGTAGGATTTCAGATAAACCTGCAGGATTTGAGCTGAAATGTCACACACGGTTTTAAAGAATTACACCATTCAGCGTGCTGTGAAGATAATGCCAAAACATAATGAACATTTCTCATTCTCGGTTTTCCTGTTCCGCTTGTGTTAATGTCAAAGAGAAGTTTGTCAGGCTTTTTGAAGTTGTCCATGTCATAGAATGCAGCATATTATTTTTATCCCAAGATATACTGCATGCAACCTCAACTGCAACCTCTGGAAAGTTCCATCCTACCTGTGATCTTTGTGGATGAACTTTTTCCTTTTCTACATTTTTATATTACATATACCTTGCATATATCTCACAGATAGATTAGCTTCTGGTTGTGCAAGCCAAATTCTTCGTATCTGCCTGATCTTCCTTCTGTTTACCTTCGAAAGACACATGGTTATGATGACCTGTAAAATAAACCGACCAGATGGCATCCAATGTTGAATGTGATTTTTTTCTAGATATACCATGCCGCCTTCTAATGTCTTATGATTCCAAAATAGTAATAAATTATCATGTATTTGTCGATTATTATTTACAGAAATTTGTACTTTGTGTTTTTGGGTCCCTGTTTCAGTCTTTCCATGTGTACGTGTGGGGTTTTTGCATTGTATCTTCATTTCATTGTGGGGTTTCCTCCAGGTACTCCAGTCCCCCCCCCCCCCCCAGTCCAAAAACATGCGGCTAAATGCAGTTGCTAAATTGTGCATGTTATTAGTGTGTAAGTGTGCCCTGTGATGGGTTGGCCCCCCATCCTGGGTCGTTCCCTGCCTTGTGCCAATAGACCCCAGACCGAATAGGATAAGTAGTTTCAGGAAAATGGGTGGATGGATGGATTTAGTTGTCATTGTTTGTCTTTATATTCTCAAATATGGAGTGTTCAGGGAGATCCGAAACTGCAGCAAAGCATTTGATGATAGTAGCAAATTTTCCAAGTAAGCCTCATCTGCCCATATAAATGCATGGGTCTGCCGTAATTTATCATAATCAGTTTAATAGTGTCTCCTGTTGACCTGCTCATCTGCTCTACCTGCTGCAGCCCTTCTGCATGTTGCAGCCCATTAATTTAACAAATTTTGATTGTGTGTGTTTTTGGCAGTTCTAATTTTCTTGATATTAAAGTATTATTTTATCAGGAATTGACTTTGAACTAAGGCCCCTGCGTGTGATAAAGACTGGATAAACAAAAGACTGGTGCCAAATATCTTCTATTAAGTGTAAATGTATCACGTTGCCTTTCAGTAAAACTGCAAAGACCCAGCATTGGCACAAAATGTAAATAATATTAAGGACTGTTTTTTGACTTTTCTGCTTAAATTTACAGTGACCTGGCATTGTTTAACTTTAAAAAAAAATTTACAGATGACTCCATATTTTAATGAATCTGCATTAATAAATCCTGGTTTAATCCTGGTTCTGCTAGCAGAAGGATACAGTGAGTGGCTGGTTGCTTCCAGGCTCAAAGCTTCTAAGACAGCAGTACATAAGAATAAAGTCAAGCAGGAGATGCTGGAAATGACCAAAAACTAGCCAGGTAAAGGGCAGAAGCGACTTCCTAATGCCAGAGAGGACTGTCAACTTATCTAGGGCCGGAACGATCATTCGACGTAATCGACAACGTAGATTTTAAAAGAAAACTGACATAATTATGCTGGGGAAATGTAAATTTCAAGCAAAAACAGTGAGAGGAAAGGGTTTGAATTGTTACATGATTAATGGTTTTTTTGAAAGGAGTGCTCTGTGGCCACCACATGTATATTAAGTGTATATTAATTTTAACGGAATGGATGGTTCTGTTCTGGATACTGCATGCCATAAGTTCTAATTTAAAGTAATATTTGTTATGTCCTTGCCTGATTACAGTTACGTATGACCTGTCACTGGGAAAACTAAACTAAGTTTGACATTTTCAGTGCAAACTTTATAACATTAAATATATCACACTAGTTGAAATGCTGAAATAAATGCTGAGATGTTTCTTCTTTTTTTAATTGCTAGCGGTCTTTAAGTCAGCATTATTATTGTACAATATGCAATTTATGCAATATGCAGTTTACTGATCTAATAATGGATAGAGTCAGCTATTTGTAAAAAGAACAAGTGAATGAGCATGTGAATGAATGACTGAAGAATGAAGGAAAGAAAGCGTTCAAGTAATTTGCAGACAGCACAAAAGGCACGGTTCACTTAATGCATACACTGAAATGTGGACAGACATTGAGAATAGTATTTTCACTTTTTTTATTGGATAAAAAGTTTTTTGACTGCTTTTCCTGAAAAGACCATAGCCCACATTTTCTAGCATGAACCAATTATTCCACAAATCAGTGTCTTTTAATTAAAAAAGCGGTGTTTTGTCCCTTCATGGCAACATACAGATCATGTAAATATGACAGTAAAGGAGGGAGGGTTATGTGTAAGAGCAGTGCAAGTCTCTTCCCAGAATGCAGAAATATTTAAATTTTCCTTCAAACTGTGTAGGAAAGCAAGTGCATAGGGATGTCCAAACATTTTATGTCTATTAAGAAATCTTGTGCCTTTTATTTTTTTTACATGTTTTTCAGGTTGAAAGTACTTTGGGGAGAAAAGCTTTGCAAAAGAGAATCTAATCTCATAATAATGCATAACCTCTCCTGCATTTTTGGTTGCCTCTGTTTCACAAACAGAAAAAATGGGATCTATAAATATATTTAAACTGGGAAAAAAATGCTCTGGCCGTTCTTTGGTTGTAGAACCAATGTGTTTTTTCGGAACTAGTGTAGTAGCAGGACATGAAAAGAATAGAAAAATTAAGGTTCATGCAAAATCTTATCCATCTTTATCCATTACCCAACTGAATTATTCATGTACATTTACAAAGATTATTCCTGGAAATACCATCATGTCTAGCGTCCCGCGTTACATTTGCTCAAGGGGAGAAAATACGCAGCGGCAAATTTACGTATTTTGAAAATGTAGATGTATTCATATTGCATTCGTTTAGTGGAATACAGGAGAAGTGGTTAGAAAATATTGTCTTTCATGTTTGTGTGCTGTCCTCTGTATATGTAATGCTACACTGGTGACACGTGATGAATCCAGTTCTAAGCTGTACAAACTACACCTTAGATACTTTCAACCTGCAAATTATTATTATTATTATTATTATATTTAAATTGTCAGAGTGATCTAAAATAGTCCTGCTACAGGATGCTTACAGTAGTAACACGATGTTATTGTCTGTCAGCTATATCACATATTACCTGCCAGATTTCATGAGATTCCAGAACGAGACGTCATGAAGAAGTACAGCCGTCAGGAACCCAAAAGCAGGTCATGCTGCTGAAAGACACTGATATGAGACAGACGATCCTGAATCTAGCGGCACCACTGATCCCCGGGCATAGCTTGCTGGCTAGTACACCGGACTTTACGCTGGTCATCGCAGGTAAGACAGGTGTAACATGAAGGAAGGACGGTGGGGGCAACGGCTTAGCAAAACAGCGCAGAGAATCAGGCCATGTTTCAAAATTCAGCGGCAACCCATTAGCTTCTTTTTCTGCTGACATTTTCAATCTGTCTGAGAAATTCAGCGCTCCCCAACTGCTCCGAAAACAACAGCATGATCCCCTTCCCCCAGCGAACAGCCTTAATGACCGCTGCCCAGTGGCACTCTCTCCTACTGCAATGATGTGCTATAAGATAGTGGTGCTGAAAGACATTAAGTGCATCATCCCAGGCAGTCTGTAACACCCCTCCCCCCACTGCTACAACAGGTTCATTGGAGATGCCACTTTTCCTAGTTTAACGGTGGAAAAATAGCTGACACGCCAGTGCATGATCGAATAGGATGGTATGTAGTGTTATAATTAGTCATGGGTTTGCAGCGTTACATGCTATAAGCCAATCAGAGTGCCATCTCCCATTCCTTAAGGTCTCAGGTATGCTTGCACCTTGTCAGATTACTACTATAATGCCAGATTTGGTAGGTATTTGCAAAGAAAGCTTCCCTGCTTAAGAAACAGATCTGCTCATGTGCAAAGTGAAAGTGCCTGAGGATGTAAGAGCCAGCACAAAAATCTTCAACACCCGACGACTCGGCAGTTCTTGTCATTGTAAATGACCACAATGGGAAGCACTTGCCTGCTGCCCGTTGTGACAAATGCAACAAAGTGCTATCATAACACTGGGTGCAAGTCTGACACTTCAGGGCCGCGTAAGTTCAGGGTCGAGGGGCCAAACTACACTGACATTTACTGCAAGTGCAAGCAAATCCAAAGGGACAACTGCGCGAAGAACTGAAACAACACAAAATGTGTGTACAGTGTACACATGAAACTTGAGTTCTAGTGAGTCTGAGAACCGAGGTACCACTGTAGGCTACATGTTAGTGATCTTTCACATTGTTGTCTTTTGTTATTTTTTTTAATCTTTTGCATTTTTCTATGCTACTGCATGTCACTGTGTGTAAAAACTACGCAGTGTGTGTGCACTGTGCACAGGCCTGTGTAGGCACGCGTTACTGTCTTGATAATGCATCCTTAAAATAACTGTGCAGTAATGCGCCATTGACTTTTGACCAAGTTTTTCTTAGTCAGTCACACTTTCCACTGGCCCAACACAGCAATGCAGCAGCGATGCATCAGTCTCCGCCTCACTTCAAGACCGACACGTGCACAGGTCCTCAGATGCCCACAAGTATGAATGTGACATGGAAAATGCTAACAAAGACACCAGCGTTGCACCCAAAAGGCTCGAAGCTCTCACAGCACGCTGTGCCTGATACCTCCCCGGCTCCAGTACTTCTCTATAGGCCACTGAGGATGGCTTTAACATAACTTACAATCCTCAAAGACTTCTACGCTTGTGCCGTGGAGTCTATTTTCACAGGCTGCGTACCGGCCCGGTAAGACAGCCGCTCGGCACTGGGCCGCTACGCACTGCGGAGAGCAGAGAGAGTCACGCAGAACGCTGTAGCCTCTACTCTCCGCAGGACCTCACATATTGCCTCCCAGAAGGGCCCCTCCACGCTCTCCAGTCATCCCGCATTGGCACTTCACTCCCTCCTACCTTCTGGCGGGCCATTCAGGACCATAGAAACACTAGTTTTCTGCATTTAGGGACAGTTTACATCCTACTATACTACTATCCTATTACATACTACTCTACATGCAGACACTGATTTAAATTAACAGTACTCCAGTGTCACACAATCGGATTCCTGCTACAGTCACTCACCACTTTGTTGGATTGTAATGTGTCGTTGTTCTTACGTACAGTATTGTGATTTAGAGTAATCTCTCTATATATATGTTTGAATCTATGAGTTAAAAAGGAGCTAAGAAGTAGACAGAACTAGAGACAGGAAAAAGTGCCGGCTGAGATGCATTAGCGTGCAGTTCCGTCAGGAAGGCAGGGAAGCAGAAAGGCGGACAGAGAGGACAGCAGACCAGTCGAACCCAGTGTCTGAAACTCCTTAATCCTTATATTCTCCCGACAGCCGTAATTAACATACGTTCCTATTGACCAACCAAGAGACCCCAGGCTTCTTATAGTAAGCAGCCAGACAGCTCTTCTGCCCAGATCAGCAAGTATCTTTGTCAGCTCAGCTGGATAACTGATAATCAACCAGCTGTAAGCTCAGGCTTCACTTAGCACCTGAATCCTGTCTAAGCTTGTTTATTGACCCAGTGGTCAAAGCAGTGTTTTTGGTTAGATGAAGTGGGTAGGGGGACACAACTCCCGGTAGTAGATGATAGGTGGGCAGCGTTTCCCTTTCAGACAGGGCTGAACAGCACATCTGGAGAGTGGGCTAGCAAAAATCCACCCCACCCCCAGTCCTCAGACTCCATAGGCATGAATACAAGGGTGATTTTTAATCCCAGTCCAGGTCTGCTTACTGGACAATGGATTTTCTAAACATGATTTTAGATTGTTACATAGTTTTAAAAATAGCCTTAAAGCTTACATCTACTGGAAACTCCTGTTTTATTTTGTGTATGTGTGTTAGGGATGTAGTGATACACTCAACTCGATATATTTTTAAAAAATCTTCAAATAAAAAAACTAAGGCTTACACGTGCAGCTTTTTAGCGTGATTTGCCTTTGTAATAATCTTCGCTCTGGCGGTGGTGAATTGAGCTCACTGTGGTGCCAGTGGACATGCTGAAGCATGTCCGTTGTGCTATCTGTGTATGTTATCAGTCTGTTACGACGTTTGCACGCAGTTTTTATCTTGTCTGTGCTTTTCCGGCCGTTTTCATTTGTGATCACCGGAAAGCTGAAATGCTGCCACATTGCCGGTTTAAGATCAGGCGCTGCGTCCATCCATTCATTTTCTGAACCCACTTAATCTCAACTGGGGTCGCAGGGGGGGGGACCAGAGCCTATCACAGCGACAATGAGCTCAGACGGGAACCCACCCCGGGCAATCGCCAACACACCGCAGGACGCACACACTCACAGCGCCAATTTAGACTCACCAATCATCCTACCCTCCACGCTTTTGGACCATGAGAGGAAACCAGAGCCCCCGGCAGAAAGGCGGAGAGTGTGCCAACTCCACACAGAAAGGACCCAGGACCGAAGGCAGGACCTGCTTACTGTAAAGCCGTTGCACTAACCACTACGCCACCGTGCCACCCGACGACATATCCTCGATTTCAAATTCGCTCGCCACCTCGCGTTCGGTCAAAACCAAGAACTGATGTACGACGTCAAGGTGAATACGCAGTGTCACCTCACGTCGAACTCCTGTTGTGAAATCAAATGTAATATTACGGCAGTTTTTCTGCTAAAGTACTGTGAAATACTCCTAATTTAGCATTTCCTTTTCCACATCGGCAGTTTAAATTGCCATACATGTGCATTGACTTTTAACCAATTCACGATTCGTTGTTACAAGCCTAGTGTGTGTGTGTGCCCAGGTATACCTTACCTTGTGGGGACTAAATGTCTCCACAAAGTGATGATTACACATTTTTTTTACCTTATGGGTGACAAAACTCATGGAAAAAACTAAAAATGCAAAATCTCTTGTGTTTTGTTTGGTTACTTATGATTATGATTATAAGGCTGGGTGGGGGTAAGGCTGTCATAGTTAGCATTAGCATTTTTCCCATAGAAATGAATAATCGGTCCACAAAAACATATGATTACACGACTGTGTCTGTGTGTGTGTATGTGTGTGTGTGTACAAAAACCATTTAATTTGTTTAATCCATTTATTCTTTGCAATGTTTCAGCGTTTCTGATCTCTCAGCTTGTTTTTAAATGCACTTAACCTCACTTTAACATGCAAATCACCACAAAAAAACAAAACTTCCAAATGTCCACGAAGTGTCACTAATTGCTGCTATGTCATAATACAGTTCAGCAACTTATTCCAAGACTAACAACACAATTTAAAAAAGGGAAGAAAAAACCCACTTACCTCTCATAGATCACCTCCTTAACCCAAATGTATCATTTATATGTCATTTCACCATCTCTCACGGAAGCATAGAAGCATTTTGTTGACAGTATGTCATATTTTCACTTATGCACACTGATTGAAAGCAGACGAATGTGATTGATTGCTCAAACTCAAAAGATAGTTCAACTTGATAAGGTTACTGGCAAACCCATTCATTGAATTTTCTTTTTGCTACTTTTATACCTTACCTGCTGTAAAATTCATTATTAATGTATTTAATTATAACAACAGTTACTAGAAAGTAATACTCTTGTAACCGATGTTAAGATATTGTCGAGGTTAATGTCATAAACATTGCTGAACTGCTAAAATTCTCATTCATTTTTTATGATTGTGTAATATACATTTTTTATGTATATTTCACTTACAGTCGTGAGGTAAAGGACTGAAAAGACAGACATAGGCATAGTTAACAAATGTAGGTTCAGCAGATAATGGATTAAACCTTTTTCACTAAAACTTACCTTATTTTTAAATAATAAATGAAGTTATAGAGACAAAAAAAATGGGTTTTATTTATTTGAGTATGTATATATTATTGTTTTATCTGGATAAGGGAGAATGTAATCTGTAAGCAGTCCTTACAAACAGATTGGAATTTTTTCTGTTTTTCTTTTGGGGGGTCTGTTCCAGCAACTGCCCCAGCCCCTGCATTTTTAATTAGTCAGGTTCCATTAAATATAAAGTGACCCTTGAGTTGTTTTACGATACCGTGGAACATCTCATTTCTGTACATTCTGTAAGGTATCATGCCGGTTTCCTAAAAATGAAATATTTCAGTACTTTGCTTTCTCTTCCTTTACGTTTATTCCAGCTAACGACTGCCATTCTGTAAGATCACGCCTTCGAAATTCTAATGAATGCCAAGCGGCAATGCACATGATGTTAAAATGATCCTATTAATTAATGGTGTAATTAAGGCTCTGTCACTGACATGCCATTTGTTGACAGCGATAGATTAGTTTCCCCAGCCTGTGCCAGGGACACATGTGGGCAAACCACGGGCATAATGAATGGCAGCAATTTAATGCGGCTGTATGAGGAGGGCAGCACCTGTCTGGCCGGGCAGGTTTGCTCTCCCGTGGGCGTGACCCAGCAAAGCAGTGGCACACTGGTGCATCACAGGCAATCACAACACTCTCATTTATAAAATGTAATATTTTCTTTAATATTCATACCTCAATATGAAATAGAGTCATTATGAAATATTTTAAATGCTACCAGAACTTCACCAACATGGAAATGGACTCAGAAGAATTTGTTAGAATGTCTATCTATCTATCTATCTATCTATCTATCTAGCTAGCTAGCTAGCTATCTATCTATCATTGACAAATGAAAACAATAACCTGTTTCTTATTCCATTTACGTTGATCTTGACAATTCTAATACAGCTAAAATATGAATTATTTTATTGCAGGTTCAGTTGCTTTACCCAGATTGCTATTACGTTTCTCCTTTTGCTAAGGATACTCATGATACTGTAAAACAGTACTTCATTCAGGGACAGTTGTGTTACATTAATGCCCAGTTCTCTTTATTGTCCATTGTTGTGTTTCCCTAATGAAAGACAATATGGCGAATGTCTGTATAACTTGTCTGTTATAAAATACCCAATAAACAGAAAAGACACATTGTGCAGAATGTCCGCAGTATTTTTTGACAGTACCGGCTGTTGAGCTAAAAAGATGTAGAATAAATCTTAATAACCACTGATTCAGAAATTGTAAGTACATTTCACATATAAAAATAAAAGCAGGTTTACCCACATTTAGCCAGAATAATACTGCACTGCTATTACAGTAATACGGCACTGTTATTACAGTAATACTGCACTGGTTTTACAGTAATACTGCACTGCTATTACAGTAATACTGCATTGTTATTACAGTAATACTGCACTGCTATTACAGTAGCTTTTCATCTGGCACAGAATGATGCTGAAACATTAATCATAATACTGCATCAGCGGTGATTAGGGTCTTGCCACAGAACACTGGGCGACCTTCGCGAGGAGGATCTGCACCCAGATGCTCTTGTGAGCCATCGCTCTGGCCACTCTTTCCAAACGCTGTGGACTTTCTCTAACGTAGGTGGAGGACTAGGTTCTTCATAATGGTAGGTATCACAAACTTATTAATGCAGCCCGCGGAAGTAATTATCTTAAGACAAATACTAATACTATGAAAAAGTAACGTTAAAGTTATAGACGATTTGCCAAAAATAGTATGCAATTTCCTTCTTTTTTCCACAAAAAATATGATATACTTCACCACCTCATCTGGCTCACCAATAATTTAAAACATCTTGGTCTATGTCTCATTTTTTATTTTTGTCCCTGTATCAAACGCGCTTTAATAATATCAGTGAAACGTGCCAGTAAAAAATACATGAGCATGAAGGTAAGAATGTGTGTTCAGTAGCCTAGATAATGGATATCTTAATGGAAACAATAATATCAGTGTTTATATAGTTTTATACTGGGCTGTCCGGGTCTTGTACTCCATCCCTGACTATTTTGCTCTTTTTACTCCCCTTGGTCCAAGTCAGACATATTAATTCAGCATATCTGACAAAAACAGTTAATCAGCCGCTTTGTTGAAATTTTCTCAAAATTTTAATTTCAGTGGCTATGACTAAAATCTCCAAAGTTATAATGCGGCAACCAATAAAATGCGCCACAGACTGAATCCTTTGCCCTTGAATAAAAAAGTATTAGCATGCCCAGTACTGAAGTATCTTTTTTCAAGACGTGCATTTATACCGTGTTGACGCGGTATAAAAAAATGCATGTATACATGTTTTTTTTTAATGCCTAGTGTCTATAGCAGGGGTGGGGAACCTGATCTATGGGGGGCGATGTGAGTGCGGGTTCTTGGGATGGCCTCTCAATCAGCCAATAATAAAACAGTGGTTCTCAGCCCCAGTCCTGGAGCTCCAATCTTATTGGCCATCCCAAGAACCCGCACTCACATATCCGCCCTCCATGGAAGAGGTTCCCCACCTTTGGTCTAGAGGGTAAAAATGCCATGTGGGGACCTATTCTGTCTTGCGTTTTTTACCGCTGCTTGGGAACTGTGCGGTCGAAACAAAAGTTTACACTCTTGTATTCTGTGGAACTCATTTTAGCAGGGTAATGCTACATTCTGATTGGTTGCCGTCGAACTGCGTCATAGCTCATTGCGATGAATTTGATGCTGTCGCCACACAAATGCCGAGGCACCCCCATAGAGAATGAATGGCTTCCGGTCGCTCTGACGCTCTCACTGCCAGCGAGGGATGGATAGAAGGGATGCCTGTATGTACAGAGGTACATAGACCTGGTTCCGGCAGAACATCAAAATCCTGACTCTCCATCAGTAATACAGAGTCCTCAAAGAGGTATGAAGTACACAGTCATGTAGGAATCAGTTGACTGTCCTTAAACATTTATAATGACCACTAAAATATCTTTAGACACAGCAGCAGCTCAGAATAACACTAAAAAATTGGGTAATGTGGTTAATATATGAAGAAATTTATGTTCCATTCTCAAACAGCTCTCGTGGTTTGATTTCATGCCTGGGCAATTAAATCAATATGCTTTGTGAAAAACGTAAAATGTGGGTTTCTTCAGGTGCCATAAGTGTTTAATGTAAAATCATGTAATTCACTTAGATAATTAACGCAATGTGCATTCATACTCATAATCTTATAGCATAGGTGTGGGAACCCACACAAATTCTATTTTCACATTTTGAAATGCACATTTGTAGGCAATTTGCATGATAACGACTGTGCTTGTTTCAGATTGCAAAATAATAACAAAAAACTTTTGTGAGAGATCTTTGTCATTTCTTTCCCCCCAGTTTGTGCTGGCTCTCATTTATTTCATGATGATCTCTGAGCACGGAAAGGCGGCATATCGAACACATTTGCTGAATGCAGAGGAAAACATTGGGATCAGCACAAACCTTCCGACATGCACACCTGCATTGATCAGTCACCCGACAGCCACCTTCTTATCTGTCTGTGGTTTGTCATTGCTAGTTATTTTTACTTAAGTAAGGCAGATTGCTCGCTGCCATTGCTGACATGGAAACTGTTAAGCTAAGCAAGAGCAGCGTTTTGCTTTGTAGCTATACTCTTTGATGTTCTTTCTTTTCTTATGACAATGCTCTTTTGTTTTGTTCCCTATGTTGCTATTTCTTTTTTATTCCGATACTGAGATTTTTCTTTTTTTCCATTTTTCATGTAATAGTTCAATATGAAGCTCTAAGTATAAAAAAAATCAGGCTTTATGAGCTATCGCTCTGGGACTTTGCTGGCATTTATGCGACTGGCTACTTTCAGCCGTCTTAATTTACATACGTTAAACGTAAATACTTTAAACTGAAAACGGCTCTTCAGAGCTATTGCCAGACATATTAATGTTACTTAACGTTGTTAGAGCTTGTACAAAATTAATGATATTCAGTAAATACTGTATATATTTTTTTTTTAAATTGAAATTAAGCTTAGAAATGGCTAAGGTTAACGGCGCACTCTATAATTTCCAGAAGCGCGTCCCTCGTGCTAAAAACAAGTTTCAAATCCTTCGTAAAAGGGGGCGGAGCAAAACTGGATTTGAGTCGGAAAAGCCGGCAGCATCATGGCAGCTGGAAACATCCATTAGGTGCACTTTAACCCCAAGAAGCAATTCTACGCCAGCCTCCCGCCGCTTGCCCCTGTTGACACAGTTTTTTTTTTGCTCCCCGCCTGCCTTCCCTTTGCCTCTGCGACGCCTCTCCTTCCTCCCCCCGCTGCTGTATCACTGTTGACTCTGCCATTCATCACAGTATAGAAAGAATTTCTTCTTATCATTTTTCATTATCAGGGGTATATATTCTTTGGTTATATATTTAATATGTGGCTGTCTCTGATGATCATTTATTGCCGTGTATTCTGAGCGACTGACTCAGGGTTATTATTATTAAATGGACTGCATTTATATAGTGCTTTTCTACTCTTAGGAGTATTCAAAGTGCTCTACAATTTATGCCTTACATTCACCCATCCATCTTACTTACACTTTTATGGGGTCAGGAGGAACCAGGGCTCGAACCTGCAACCTTCTAGCTGCTGAATGATAGCGCCACTATCTCCCCTATTATTATTATTATTATTATTATTATTATTATGCTTAAGATGGTTTGTTAAGTATTTTCCCTTACATTTAAAGCCGTTATGTCTCAGACTTTGCTGTGTAAAGTGCATTAGTATTGATGATATCTGGAATGTTCTATGGGGTTGGCCGCAGACAAATTTTCTTACACTGAAATGTTGCTAAAAGAGAAACACGAGGTATCATTCAGCGATTTTCATTCTCAGGTGTTTCTTGCGCGTGTTTATAAGGCAGCAGAAGAACTTAGTGGCCCAGAATTTGAGAAATGAAGTTTTACAGGGTGATTTGGTGTGCAGGCCGAGGCTCCACATCCACAAAGCTTGTGCTTTTAGCATCAAAGCGCCGCTCCTCACATTTGCATTTTTCTTGCTTTGTACTAAATTTGATAAAAAGAAAAACAGAGAAGGAAAACAAAAAAAAAACTATAAAAGCTTTTAAGTGAGCTCACACCTGCTGGGTAATACTCTACTTTCATTTCACGCAATGCAGTGGCGTAGGATCGCCGTAAGAGTTTGACATTATGTGTTACACTGGTGAAAGTCTGCATTTCCAAAAGTATATTAATTAGATACAATCAAACATTAACATGGGATTTTGATAAAATCACTTTAATCCTGGTCACAGGTGCCCATTACAGGTATCCACTGACTTCCTGCCAGTAACGTCCCTTGGATCTCTGCCTGGTTTTACTGTACCTTAGGTGTAACTTGAAAGTTGCTCCCAGTCGTGCAATTGGGTCAGTCTGAATTCCTGCTACTGGAGCCAGATTGTCATAACTTCCCAGTTGCTGCTGTGATTAATATTTTCCAGAAGAGCATATGATCAGCAAGTCCATGTAGCCTGAACAGAGCCTTTGAAGTCTGAATGTATGTTCTAAAGTCACAGGCAATTACAACATCCGTGGCGTTATTCATATATCACACAGGAAGTTATGGTCAGAGGGAATGTAAAACTGTTATTTTAGTGATTGACTTCAAAATGCGCAAAAATCATTGACAGACCACAACCATAAGTTACAAACAAGAAACAGAATAGTCACAGTGTCAGATCACATCTATCATTAGCCTATTTTCATCAAACCCTTTAATCACATCAAAGACAGCTGACAGTGTTTATTTGGCACCTGGTACTGTTGGTACCTGTAAACTTGTACTTTTTCGTGAACCACACCTTTATAAACTTTTTCCCTCCGTTACTGTATCAATAACAGATAGTTTAGGCAATGGCTGGTTTAGCTGCATATCAAACCATACGGTAATTTCATGCTGTGGGTGATATATCAGGTTGGTTTCCATTTTTTGGACATCGCACTGGGTTTTGTGCTCTTGTTTTTGCACCCAGGTGCACTTTTCAATTTTTTTTCCTGTCTTTTTTTTTTTTTTTGATTTGGCAATAGAAACATATGTCTGTTCTCTGGTTACTGAAACCTAAATTCTATTTCATCGTGAAGATGCTTCTGTATTTTTCATGAGAACACGATCACTCTCTGCCTTCTGAAACTTGTACGTTTATTCACATTTAGGGCAGGAGGTAAATAACATGTAACATTTTGTCTGCTGTTGTGACTTTCATGACATTTAAACAAACGAATACGTTCAGTGATGCTGCTGGTCATTCATTCGGCTTTCTGCAGCTTTCCCTTCGACTGGCACTGCTCGGTCTCTTTAATGCTGACTTCATGTCCAGCGCTGCCAACTGACTGCATTAGTTAGGAGTTACACAGGCCGCTCCCTGAATGGTAGGTGCACGAACACGAACCATTTCTCCTCTTCCATTTGGCGAGTCATCTTTCACAGTCACTGGAGGGTGATTCACCATTTGCCTTATCACATTTGCATTCCAGTGACGTGATTCACAGTACGATCAAGTCTTGACCTGTCCTTTTGTGTGTATGTAGATGTGTAAAAAAGATTCTAAATGTCATTTTTCAGTAAAGTGACACCACAGAAACAGGTTTTACCCTTGTAGACATTTTTTCCGAAATGAAAAATAAACACCAGTACTTCAGTATTCATTGAAGAAGTAATACTGTTTTACATTCCGTAATCAAAGTGATTTTGAGTCCTGTGAATGCAGCTGATATTACTTCTTGCCATCGTATTTAATTTTGACTTTTTATTTTCATCTGTGTTCTTCTTTTCCTTTTTGACATTGTACAGAACAAATAATCTGTCATACTGTTCACCAGCCATTCAGACGACTCGCAGATGGCCTGGTGCATTTTTTAGAAGCGTAACAAACATGAGTAAGGAGTGGAAAAGTGAACTAGAATAGGTCACCAAAATGCCATTCACCTTCTGCTGTATGGACATATGTTGGCTTCCACAGATGCGACACTGAGCAAAAAAGCAAGTGATTTGTTTTTTGGCACAACATGTGGAAACACCACATACTTTTTTAACAGACTCTGTTGGTAAATAATACAATCTATTTGCCTTTATTTTGTCTTCAACGCACTTTTTTTTTTGCTTTATAAATATCGCAATATCACAATTGCAAAAACAATATTTTCCGTGATCATGCAGTACCCAAGCAGGTCTCTATTTATCAGTTCAAATACCCATAATGTTGCGTCCCGCTCCGTTCGATCCTCCTGTGTGTGCCACGCCCACCTCGTTACCTCCTGTGATCGCCCATTGTTCTCGCCCGTGTGGCGTTTGCCGCACGCCTGCCTTGTGCCTGTCTAGCGTATTTAGGTCTGCGTGTCTTCCGGCAGACGCGGCATTAACGTTGTTACATGTCGTGGCATTGTGTGAATAAACTCTCGTTCCTCGTCTACCCGTCTGGATCTCCCTCCTTCGCCGCCCTGCGCAACCCGCGATCGCAACACATAATACATGTTTAGCTAATGGTACTTCTTAAGAGTCATGTATTATAAACTGGGGCATCGCACTGATTCCAATAAAGGGACTAATCATTGGTGGCAGATAATGTGCGGCACTCTACGGGTGTTTTCCCAGTCTAGGTGTGTGTGAGCGTGTGCCTCGTTCTTTCAGCCATCTCATCCCAAAATAAATAAAGCTATATAAATTAAAACCCAAAGTGCAGTTTCTCACTTTAAAAAAAACTCCTCACAGTGACAGAGCGAAAGTGATTACTGCTGCAAGCGATGTTCTACTTGCCATGTAAATTTGTTCAAACCCCATTTAAATTTGCTTTGAGCAGACATGTGGAAGCACCACTAATTCAAGAGGAGGGCTGTCTCAATATGTACAGATAATTCTGATGAGTTTGATCAACCACCCATTATCCCCAAAGTACCAGCAATGTTCAACATGATTTGTAATAACTAAATAAATAAATAAATGATAATAATCACAAATATTGATTTTGGCTGCTACATTTAACTCCACGAAACAGCATCTGAGTCATTTAATCTAATGCCGACGCCAAGGGCGTAGGAGGGAGTTTCATATGGTTGGGGGGGAGCACAACTTAAAAATTTAAATATACAAAGGTTTATTTTTTCATTTATTTTTTGTGGGGGAGGAGGGATGATATTGGGAATTCAATACTGGGGGGGTACACATCCGTCCTGTAGCCTACACCTCTGGCGAAAACAACAGCTTTCAGATAATATCGTGTCAGAAACCTCTGCACACATTGGGTACATGTATGTATTAATAATCTATTAATTATATGAAGCATTGAGATTAATCTTAACCCAAATATCATCACTAACTTCAGAAAAGGGATTGCATGACAAAACAAACATAAATAATAATAAGTAGTTTAAATAATAAACAGTATAAAAATCAATCAATCTATCTATCTATCTATCTATCTAATATTCAATTTGGCTGAATCCCCCCTCCCAAAAGAAACTGTACATTTAATGAATTATTATACAATTATAAATGGTAAACATAGGAAACACCTCTTAGGCAAAATTGTGCATGCTGTTGTCTGTCTCTATACCCCCTGACGACCCAGTCTGTCAGGCCACAGATTTTCATCGACATCACACCAAATATCATTCCTTGCAATACAACCTGGAAAAAATCTTCTTGAGTGTATAATCCAGGCTCTGCAGGCTTCCACGGTGATATCCTCACATGCCGCATCCATGGCAGCCAGAAGAGGCATCCGTGTACGTGACTGGCATTCATCGACCTTCCATCTCCATGATGAGTAAAACTCCTCAACTTGGTTAAGGAATGGGGAATATGGTGGTAGGAATTCCATCAACGTTCTGTTATGGGTCAAAAACCATTGCCTGATGGTGTTTGAGTGATGAAAACTCACATTATCCCAAAGTATCACATATTTGGTCAAATCATCTTGAAATGGACCCATATCATGGATGTAAGCCCTATGGAGGGTCTCCAGGAAGGTGAGGAGACGCTGTGTATTGTATGGGCCTATAAGGGGAATATGAGTTAGAACACCAAGCTCTGAAATAGCAGCACACATAGTGATATTTCCTCCCCACTGGCCTGGTAAGTCAACAGTAGCTCTGTGGCCCATGAAATTTCGACAACGTATTATGCTTCTCTTCAGACTGAAGCTTATTAGTGACACTCAAATTTCATCTGCACAATGTGTCAATTCCAGACACATTCACATAAAACAGTTTTTATTTTATTTTTTTATTATTAGTTTTATTTTTTGGAGATTTTGACAACTGGACTAATTATTTTGCATTCAGTGAGTTGTGCAATGAACTGACGCTGAATGATTATTTAGATGAAACTAGTATAATATATTTTGATCAACATGATATAAACAAGTGGAAATGTAGGGATTTGTACACAATCAGTTATATGAATGTACAAAAGCATTTGCATTTTGATCAAAGCAATGAGAAATGTTCATGCGTTGTGCACAAGTGACTAAATTATGAGGCGGTTGAACAAGTAGTTTTGAGAATTCACTTTCTGATCCGAGAAATGCGCCAAAGCAACCAAGAAAAACTTTCAAAATATTTTTCTTATACATTAGTCATAAGAATTTCTGGTTTCATGCATTTGTTTATTGTGATGTGTTATATCTTCGAATATCAGTCCAGAAGAAACATCTGTTATAAAGACAAATACTGTAGGTGAAGACTATGCCGAGCTCAGTGTTTATCGACAAAATTGCCATAATAGATGTAGCACCTCTTATAACTTGGCAGGGATATTTCATGAAAAACATACAGTTGATATAGGCGTGATGTCACAGTAATGCTAAATACAAGATGTTCAAAAATCACACCAGTGTGTTGAATTAAACAGCACCGGTCTGCCGCTACTTAGAGACTGAAGTTTCAACCTCTGTTTTAGCTTGGTTATACCATCTTGTTCCGTTTGACTATTCTGCTGGCCCCCTTTGGGTCTGGTTCCTCCCAAGGTTTTTTCCTTCTAGGGAGTTTTTCCTAGCTGCCGTCGCGTTTGGCTTACTCATCGGGGGGTCTTTGCGTGGCAGAAATATAAAGCGCATTGAGACAATGTAACGTTGTGATAATGCGCTATATAAATAAAATTGCATTGCGTTGCATATTCCATAATGGAGTGTAACAGTGGGCATTTTGTGCCTTAATCATGTCATTATCAGAAAAACAGTATGTTACATACACAATGGACTACAGTGCAAACAGAAACAGAAAATATATGTTATTGTGCCATAGAAACATTTGTATTACAGAAAATCAAGACGAAAATGTAAAGAGCTTTGAAGAAAGTGTTGTCTTTTAGCTACTTTTAAAGCTCGATACATAGATTTCTCCGTGGAGTAACTGAAATGTCAATGGCACCATTTAGGACATGAAAAAATGTTGCTTTGTCAATAATATGACAGTATTTAACCTTGTAATAATGACAAATTATGCCAGCAGTATCCCTTTTTGGTACACTGTTTGAGAAAGAAGCTATAAATGAGCGCTGTGGGTGTATACCCACGTGCTTGTAGTGAATTATGTGTGTGTGTATATATGTATGTATGTATATATTGACATATGAATACACAATATATATATGGGGCGGCATGGTGGTGCAGTGGTTATATATGCATATTATATATACACGCACAGACAGACACATACTTACACGTAGCAGAGTCTTTTAGGCCTGATTCACTCCACTTCATGTCTGTATTAATTTGGAACATTTTTTATAGGTTCACACCGCTGAACTTTTTAAAATCACTTGCCTGATGTAAGTGATGGTTGGGAGAGACACCGCTTACCCAATTGATTCTGTCTAATACATCAGAAGAAATAATTACACATGGTTATTGGAGAATCTCTCCACGTTATATCTCTCCCATGAACGTAAGTGTTCTTTGATACATGTAAGTGGCTTTGAAAGGCAAGCCTTAGAAGCTTTGCAGACCCACTTTAGTGGGGACTCAAGGACGTGGGGGGGGGGCGGTATTTCTGGTTGCTCTATGACTGTAAGTTGTAACAGTGACATATGAGGAATCTTTCAAGTCAGCGTAAAATGCAAAGTGCATCTCTGCTCTAAAATTATGACATAAATAAGATTTAGGGATACAAAAGGCTTTGCATTAATTCATTACATTTAAAGAATCTTTGGGTTATTTCCAGTTCAAGTAATCTGCCGCTGGACTATTGTGTTATGATGAAAAAATGTACCTCCGGAGAAATAAATAACCACAAAAAAAACAATTGCAACACACCAAGAAACATGGGTCCAGTCACAAGTACAATTGTTTACTAATACCAACTAAAAACGTCAACTAGCCATAATGATTTAGCCCTCATCAATGTCACTTCTAGGACATGGGTTTGAGTCTCATCAATGTCACTTCTAGGACATGGGTTTGAGTCTCATCAATGTCACTTCTAGGACATGGGTTTGAGTCTCATCA
>JABFDZ020000039.1:24335219-24358133 GCA_019775955.2 Pollimyrus isidori
CACCCCCAACCCCCACCCCCCCCCCCCCCCCCCCCCCCCCCCCCCCCCCCCGCGGCCGGCGGCCCCCCCCCCCCCCCCCCGAGGGAGATATCAACAGACAGCTTTTTCAGATGGTTTGCTCAAAGTGTTTCTGTGAACTTGAAACACCAGGCAGGAAATGGACATCTCACTGCACTTAGTATCTGCTGAGAAAATCCAAGGACTGCAAAGTGAAGTAGTAACTTTAATGGCTGCCCTCCATGCCGCCTTCTAATGCTGCCACACAGACGTCTTTTTTCAAACGTTTCAATGATACTTCCTGCTATTTAGCAATGAATCTTTCAGGGATTTCAAAGCAAATATGCTTCAGTGGTCTCCCTGCCTCTTTGGGCCGGCATGGATTCGCGACAACTGCCTATTCAAGGAAAGCTGGAAGAGTAATATTAATTATTTAGGTTTGTCCACTGCAGTTACAAGGAGAAGTGAGACTGGTCAGATAAATGAAAGGAGAGAGCTCTGTTTTGCATCCCTTTGTAAGAAGCAGATAGGTAGCATTGGGACCTTGGTGGGAATGAGCCTGTGATGATGGCTTGGTATGACATGGAGAGGGTTTTCAGAAAGCATATGGCTGGTTTTATAAAAACAAAGAGGGATTTGCTGCACATTTTCCACGGAGAAAAAGGCCCGAGTCAAGCTCTGAATAACTAAGCAATCCACTAATCTACTGACATGCTACCAGTACCACTGAAATATGAAAGTCTGAAGTATAATATAGGGAGGAAATACATTCACAGCTTAAAACCATTTCAAGGAGTGTTCTGTAGATAGCATAACTATTGACTAATGATTTCATTTCTTTTTCAAACCCTTAGCCTTATATAAACTGAGCCATTTCTGCTGAAAACCAAAGGATGCAGTACTATGGTATCATCCATAACAAAAAAAAAAATCAATATTTCTGTAAATGAATATTTTTTTGCCCTCTGATGAGTGTTTCCCAACTTTATCACTGGGAATAACATATGTAAGTAACTATGCATTTTTTTTAATGTTTAAGTGTTCTTTTAAGGGTAATTCTGCTATAGCAGATTTCATGATATTGAATACGGACATACAGAAACTACCTTCCTATATTCTGTGTTCTTTGATATTCGGAGGCTAGGAATGACTTATTATCATTGTAAGCAGGTGAGGCCGCCCCGCCTCATTGAAGGATAATATTAATGGCCGTGCCTTAGTTGATGCTAATTGTCACCGGAGACTGAGATCATTTATGCTGACACACACATAGATAATACTAATAAAGAAGAAAGTAAGCAGTCTACAATTACTCGATTATGTTTATAGAGACATTAATTAATTCATCAATTAATTAAATGTATAAAATGAAAGCTAAATACAATGGAATTGATTCATTCCTAAACATGAAGTCATGAATAACAACATAACAGCATAAATAACCCAACAATTAAGTTGAAGATGCTTTATCTGTCTTAAAAATATTTTTTTTATGTATATTTCATAATCTAGGACTGAGAACTTGTAATAGTAATATTTCCATTCATTAAAAGGGAATTATCTGTAATTATCTTATCACGCCTGATATGCCATCCCCAGTGATATATGTTGAAGGAGACCTGGAAGGTCAATCTCTGTGCATAATGAAACGGCAAGAGCTTAATGAAGGAGGTGAGGGGACAACAGCTGGGTTCGTCTGCAAGCTTCATGTCGGCATAGACGTGGGGACATGACGCCACACGTATCTGCTGGTGGATATTTACGCTTCCCGACCTTCATATTCCAAAGGCCGCTGTGTGTTTCTCTGCAGAAGTGTGTGTAATACATTATTGAGAGCTTATAGTCCTGAAGAATAAATAAAGCATAATGGGAAATTTAAATCCAAAAATTAAAGCAAACAAATATAAGAATGCAAAAATGATATTCGGAAATATCAACAGTAACAGTTTCATACAGCATCATTACTGGGACGTATCCTCTGTCCTGCTTCCTACCATTAATCCAGGTACTATTATCTACGGTGATCATATAGATTATCTAGCGGTAAATGATATGAGCGAATATATGGAAGTTTGCAGCACGATTCCTGCAAAGGCGGCATGCGTGAAACACGAAAATCCCTCACTCATTGTCACAGGAGACTGGTCATGATATTTTATCTACACTTCACAGTTACAACACTTCTAATCTACCCTCTGCAGATTGTAAATACAGAGATGTGAAACAGCGATATTATGAAAATGTCACCAGACAAAGGGAAAAAAGAACGTCATGGCCCTTTTATAAGATGACATTTTCCTTTCAAAAGCACAATGAACCTGCTGCAAATGTGTTCCCCCTAATTCGTTGGCTGAGTATCACGGTTATAATTAAGATGTCCATATCTGTATCCAATAAATTTGCTTTAGCGTGGTGCAAATAGGGAGAGAAATCTAATTTGGAGGATGATTATTGTCACGAGACCTTTATATGATTTTTTCCCCCCCCTTTCTGTAAATTATCAAATCTTTGGAATAGCACATACCTAATTTATCTTATATCAGAAATGTCCACTTGCATTATTTACTAGAATTAAATCTAATTGTAATAAAAATTAATTGGGATAAATTAATTACATGCCACAGTATGGAGAGAATTTCAAGGTGCATCCAAGGGGCGGAGGGGGGTCCAGTTCAGTGGCCTCAGTATCGCATCTTTGCTGTAGATGATGTCGTCCAAGCAGTGACTCCCAGCATGCACCGGGGCAGCTGGCAGTGTGAAGCGGCCGGTTTCAGGATCAGCAGCTCCAGATCTGAATTCATTGTTCTTGACTGGGAAAAAGGTGGATTGCCCTGTCCTGGTGGGCGATGAGGTGCTGCATCAAGCGAAGGAATTTAAGTGTCTCGGGGTCTCGTTCACAAGTGTGGAAAGAGAGGAGTGAGAGATGGACAGGTGGATCGGTGCAGCGCTGGCTGTGATGCAGATGCTGTGCCGTTTTATCATGGAGAACAGAGAGCTGAGCTGGAAGGCAAAGCTTTCAATTTACCAGTCGATCTACATTCCTACCCTCACCTATGGTCACGAGTTTTGGATAGTGACTGAAAGAATGAGATCGTGGATACAGGCAGCAGAAACGAGCTTCCTCTGCGGGGTCTCTGTGCTCAGCTGTAGAGATGGGGTGAGGAGCTCGGACACGTTGGAGGCACTCAAAATAGAGCCAGTGCTCCTCCGCACCGAGAGGAGTCAGGCGAGGTGGGTTGGCCATCTACATAGGCTGCCTCCTGGATGTCTCCCTGGGGAGGTGTTTCAGGCATATCCAAGCACGGGGGAGGCCCTGGTGCGGACCCAGGACACCCTGGAGAGATTATGTCTCCCGGCTGGCCAGGAAACGCCTCGGTATTCCCCCAGAGGAGTTGGCTGGTGAGAGGGAGGTCTGGGCATCCCTGTGTAGACTGCTGCCCCCACGACCAAAAACCAGATGTGTGGAGTTAGTGTGTCCTCCGAATATGCGCCCAGAGTATATAAGCGTGCAGTTTATATTTCCTTGAATGCTGTTTTTGTGACTATGTGGATATACGGACTAGCATTCCACCCAGCCAATCCTAACACAATGCCGTATGGGACCGGCTCCAGGCTCAATGTCACCCTGTACTGGATATGAGGTTATGGAAATACATGCATAGCTTTTAAAAATTCAGCAGCCGTAATGGACAAGAGTAATCAGTCTGTTTGTCCTGCCCATCCTGCTACAGCTGAAGCTGCTTTTGGTCTGCCTGTTTCATTGTCTGCCTGTTCCATTGTCTGGAATCTAGTTCAGTCTATCTGAATGAAATACATTACCCGACAATTAACTGAACAAGATACAAGCCAATTACATGAAGCAGAATTAAACTCTTACTTCTCAAGGCTCTTAATGTCATAAAGGGTATCTCATCCAAAATAGGACTTTTCTGACCAATGGAGAAACTGAATAACATGCTAGATGACTATTTGGCAACTTTAAAATATATTTTTGCCCCCCCCCACCCACATATTCTTTAGCCCCAGGTCCGATCCAAACATTATTTGGGGTACGTAAAAGTAAAGGATCCATTGTAACACAAAGTACTATATATGTGAAATGCCAGTTTGTGATTGTTCTGACCCTAAGAAGGACCAGTGCACCAAACTTGGGAGGCATAAGTGGTTTTCAGTGGAAGAGGCCAATTGCCTTATTCTCCATGAACAAGTACATCGCCTGTAAAATATCCCTCTGAATAATTAATAACTATAATCTGCTTCAGACAAAAGTATTGCCTAAGTAGATAAATAAAACATCATAATAATAATTATGACTTCAAACCATTAAAACAATTCTGTCATTAACTTACAGCAAGGGCATATATTTCTTTCTAGTCATGGCAAGATAATGTATAATAATTACTAAAAAATATAGTAGTCAAGCCAATCAACTTAATAGTATTATGAATTACGCATGTTGTAATAATTTGATCATCCAATATTAGCTTCTATTATGAACCAGAATATTAAGAAAACTTATTTTATTGTAGAATTTTATTGTATTACACATTTAACATCTACCTCACCTGCATACGTAAGACATGAGTTCTACAGTATGTTTCAATTTTTCAGGCCATCATAATAAAATGTATTCATTTACTTTGTTGCTGTCATGACTAGACAATGAATGATCATTTAATCATTTTTTGTTTTGTCTGTTTTGTCTGCTCATTTCAACAATCACCTGCAACAAATACAGACAAGATAAAAAAGACAAAAATAATTACCAAAATTAAGAGAAATTAATGAGCCTTTCAGATGAAAGAAAGAATAAGCAAAACATCAAAATCAGCAACAACAAAAAAACTCATAGGGAAGTTGTTTTTAACAATGATGAATTATTTGGTTTATTGCTGTAACAACTCCTCCTGTGCCCACAACAAAGAAATCAAACAACAAACATCACAATCAAAATAAATCAGATAAATAAACAAAGGCTGCCCATTTTGTGGCTGTTATAATAATGAAAAGGATTCGACAAGAAACCTTAGTCATAGCTGATGCATTTAAATTAAATAATTCAAAGGTGTGAGCAGCCAAATCTGACATCTTTGCAGGCTGTAGATTTCAAACAGGGTGCCAGGCTGCACTATAGCACTATAATGACAGGAATCTGTGACCTGAAGGCCTCTGTATAGGGTTAGGGTTACGGCGACTCTGCAGCGGCACAAAGGTACTTAAGCTCAAATCATCCAGTGAGATTTCCACCTTCATAAAATTCTCCATTGTACTGAATTACAGCCGCAGCGGAAATTGTAACATTTTTTGCATCTATTTCTTATTTTTTATTATGACAAAGTAGAACTGTTATTTACTCAAAACAGTCAGTACCCCTTCTATTATTATCCATGCTTTCACCCTCCAGCCATTTTCCTGAGCAGGGTCATGGGGGGCCCTGGAGTCTATCCTAGGCTGCAGAGCACACAAAGCAAGGGCACACCCTGGGCAGGACGCCAGTCCATCCAGGGTACTTACATATACACACTATCAGCGATTCAAAGATGCAATTTACTCAAGCTGCATGCCTTAGCACTGTAAAAGGAAACTTAAACGCCAAGAACAGAACATGGGAACTGCACACGCCCAGAGTGGAGGTGACTGCACACACCCAGAGTGGAGGTGACTGCACACGCCCCCAGTGGAGGAGACTGCACACGCCCAGAGTGGAGGTGACTGCACACGCCCCCAGTGAAGGTGACTGCACACACCCAGAGTGGAGGTGACTGCACACGCCCCCAGTGGAGATGACTGCACACACCCAGAGTGGAGGTGACTGCACACACCCAGAGTGGAGGTGACTGCGCACACCCAGAGTGGAAGAGACTGCACACGCCCAGAGTGGAGGTGACTGCACACACCCAGAGTGGAGGTGACTGCACACGCCCCCAGTGGAGGAGACTGCACACGCCCCCAGTGAAGGTGACTGCACACACCCAGAGTGGAGGTGACTGCACACACCCAGAGTGGAAGAGACTGCACACGCCCAGAGTGGAGGTGACTGCACACACCCAGAGTGGAAGTGACTGCACACACCCAGAGTGGAAGTGACTGCACACGCCCCCAGTGGAGGTGACTGCACACACCCAGAGTGGAGGTGACTGCACACACCCAGAGTGGAGGAGACTGCACACGCCCAGAGTGGAGGTGACTGCACACGCCCCCAGTGGAGGTGACTGCACACGCCCAGAGTGAAGGAGACTGCACACGCCCAGAGCGAAGGTGACTGCACACGCCCCGAGCGGAGGTGACTGCACACACCCAGAGTGGAGGTGACTGCACACACCCAGAGTGAAGGAGACTGCACACGCCCAGAGTGAAGGAGACTGCACACGCCCCGAGCGGAGGTGACTGCACACACCCAGAGTGGAGGTGACTGCACACGCCCAGAGTGGAGGTGACTGCACACGCCCCCAGTGGAGGTGACTGCACACGCCCAGAGTGGAGGTGACTGCACACGCCCCCAGTGGAGGTGACTGCACATGCCCAGAGTGGAGGTGACTGCACACGCCCCCAGTGGAGGTGACTGCACACGCCCAGAGTGAAGGAGACTGCACACGCCCAGAGTGAAGGTGACTGCACACGCCCAGAGTGGAAATGACTGCACACGCCCCCAGTGGAGGTGACTGCACACGCCCAGAGTGATGTCAGGTCACAGTGTCACTACTTACTTTTATTATACAGCAGAAGCATATCAAAACAGGAGTTTAATTTCTCTTATTGCAACATAATTTTAATTGCTTATGATATGTATAATAGCCAAGAAAAAAATGTCTTCATTGGGTTTCACGTGATATTTGCTTATCTTTGTGGTATGTAGTTATTATTGTGTTCAGCTAAAAGGTGGAAAAATTCTTCAGCTTTCAGATGCTAACTGAACTTTTCTGTAACAAAGAAAAAAAAACTGCTCACGTATTCATACGTATCTTTAACTAAAAATGTATAAATGGAAATGGAGATTATATATCACCCTTGAAAAGGTCGTTAAGAAAAGGAATCCTTTGTTAATTAATTAATCAATCAATCTTTTAATTAATTCATTTTTTGGGTGATGTGCCTATGAAGCACTAAGTGACATTTTTAAATTATTTCTGGATCCCAGTGACTTCTATAATACTACTGAAAATAAAGTTTCAAAGATTTCATTTAGGAGAATGTATTATTAGAAATGTTTTAGTCAATAAAGTAAGACTAGTTATGGAACAATGGCAACTTGAAATTGTATGTTAATTGTGATTGTATACCCATGTCAATGAGTAGAATAAACTAAATCACTTACTATTCATCAACCTCTGACCATAACTGCTTAAAATGAATGTAGCTGTAGATGCTGTGAGGCTTGTGTAATACTCTGCTGGAGCTGTTTGATTATGATAATTATATGTTTGAACAAAATGGGAGTATTTCATTCCATGCTTTCCTGGATATTACATCTGCTGGTACCTGCTGTAGTCTGGAAGCCCCCAGAATAACAGTGGTAATTCTTTGGTACTGCTGGATGCGGCATTTGTGTCTTTGATTTAGAAGAAGACTATTTAATTGGCTTTGATTGACAGGTAAGGACATTGTGTGCAGAAGATATTGGATTCTTGTAGAAAACGACAACAAATGTGAAAAGAAATGTACTGCTGGTTTAGAATATGTCAGGACAAGAGGTTCAACTTGTCTGGCTGATAACACTGTCATCATGAAGAGTGACATTGTGTTTCTATAATGATGGATGACGATCAAATAATTCAGCAAGCGATCAGGAAATATCCATTTCCTGGAATATCTTATCCGGAAAAGACTATAACTTGCCACTTGGCTGTTCACAGTTATTTATTATTTCAAAATAGAAGTCAGATCAAGACGAATACTCTATGGTCATATTATTTTGATTGATTTACCCTGCTGTGTGTGTATCTGTGTGTGTATCTGTTTGTGGGGGGGCATGTATATATTACATTGTGGGGACAAAATATCCCACAATGTGATAAAAACCTTCTATTTTGACATTGTGGGGACCATAGTCTGTCACTGCAGTTAAAAAGCTAAAAATTCTGAAAAGTCATGTATTTTGTTTGGTTACTTATTGTTAAGGTTAGGGCTGGGTAGGGGTTAAAGTTGTCATTACATTACCAGATGAATTATGCCCATAGGAATCAATTGAGGATACCTAGAAAGATATGAATACTATTCTGTGTGTTTCTGTGTGTGAGAGAGAGAAAGAGAGAGAAAGTTAGAGTTTGTATGTCAGAGTACATTCAACGGTAAAATATTGTTAGGATACATAGACAATACTGTATGCCTACAAACTTAACTGATCTAAATTTAAATGTAATATTAAACACACAGAAAGTACCAAATACACTATATAAAAGTCAAGAAATATATATAAACTGATATCACTTCAATTAATCATAATTTGCATATAATATTTTCATGGTCTGTATTGCTTTTCAGACGACAAATTAATTTATACAAAGGTTGTGGGTGTCCAGAGCCCATCTGTAAGTTTTAGGCAACCCATTGCAGGGCACACTCACACACCAGTCACACACACAGGCGATTGAAAACCTGTGGTTCACCTTAGCATGATTCTGCACTGTGGGGGGAAACCGAAGTACCCAGAGGAAACCCCATGATGACATGGGGATAACATGCAAACTCCACATACATGGAGCCCTAGTGATGATGTGAAGCCTGGAATCAGAGGTGTGACTCCACAGTGCCTAAGTACAGTGGTATCTCGGTTCTCTAACTCAGCAGAAGTCGAATTTCTTGAAAGTCGAAAAACCCGGTTTGACGTAGCACTCGATTCGATCCTGAGTCCGGAACGGATTAGGTTCGAGAACCGAGATACCACAGCATATATAAGTGAGTGAGTAACATAGATAGATAAAATATTTGTTCTATTAATTGTCTTCAGACCGTGTGTTTTGAAACGGATATAAAATTTCTATTTAATCTCATTCGACAAATCTCGCATTTATAGCGCGTGACCTCTAGGTGGCAGTGTTTACCATAGCACCGCAGTCTTCCGCAGATACTGCATTACAAGAAAACACACACTGTGCAAATACGCATAAATTTTCACTTAAATCATGAAATAACATACACCGTGAGTTTGTTTTTGTTTTGGTTACTGCATGACATGGCACATCATAAAAATCAGCGCAAAACATGAAACGTATATCTCTAAAATATGAACCCGGCAAACTGAGCCCAGAACTGACTGTATACTGTAGCTCGTATTGTACAGGACATTTACTAAGTAACAGAAATCGGGTTACCGAACATCTCCCAGACCGCAGAATTCTCAGTGTCTAACAGCTTTTACATATTTTCAACCAAAGGTTAAATTGTACGTGTTTAGTTTTAGGCTGTTGCTGGAATTTATGAATGTCACAGTGCACGGACATTAATTCTCAACGTTGATTGTCTGGTACCAAGATTTGTGCTATTCGGCAGCATAAACGTTGTAAATAAAGGCCCTTCGTGTGACAGACATCTACAGTATTAACCAAAAATTGGTATATGAAAAAGTGAGGGAATTGCGAATTCTCTTCGTGCAGACACCAGGGACACTATCACGGCCGACAGGAAAGTCCGGCTTCGTCTGCAGCCTGCAGCAACTCAGGAAGTGTTTTCACCGACTCGCACTTAGCATAAGTGACTTTGGGTCCAGCCAATGGCCTTGCTGCCACTCCCCTTAACGTGACGCGGTATAAGAAACCATCCAATAATTTCTGTAAGGGAGCGGGGTGTCTTGGTGGTGTAATTTACCCCCCCCCCCCACCACCAGCCGGGTTTGTAGAGAGTTACTGCATGGAATCCAGCGCTGAGAAGCAGCAATGTGCGAGGGACGAGAGTCTGTAATTGCACTGTTTTATGATTAGATTATATAGACATGTACGTACCTTTTACCATCACGGAAATCTGATCAGAGCTGGATGATGACACTTGGGATATCGCGAAGAGAAAATATATTTCCTTAATTTAGCAGAAAACAGGCATCTCTTACATTGGTAAATGGACATTGATCAGAGTGAACTTGTAATTCCTTTCTGCAATAGAAAAAGTGAGGCACGGGCTCCCTCTGCACTGAGAATAACATTAAAATAGATCCCACAGTCGTCGCAACATGGGCTTCTATGGAGTACGGTGATGCGGAGCGACTGCATGGACCCACTCTGACCAGAGGAGCACAGTGCGATCAGGTGATCCCGATTACTGAAGAGGATCGCAAGCGACCTGCGGCACAGGCGTGAGTGCGATCGCAGCCAGCGGTGCAAAGTTGAAAGCCAGAAGCAAGGCTTTAATTGATACACGCTTCGTTACCACGTCAATCTTTGACCCCCCCGCCCCTCCATCCCAGCACCCTCATCCACCCCCCCCTTCCCACACACACACACACACAGACTCCCTGGTCACCCCGAGCATCGCTTCTCTCTTTCCGATGGATCACCTCGCATTCCGTCCCCGGGTCGGTGTGGAGCCGCGCTGACAATGAGCGAGCAGCTCGACACGCTGCACTTGGACTCGCTTTGTTTTTGTCTTACGGTCGCTGCTTGCGGGAACCATAATCTTGGGGAATCATGTGCGGCTCCAATATCTGGCCACGGGAAGCTTGTCTTCAGCCAAACCTTCGCTGACAGTACCTTTTTATAAGCGGTAAGAAAATGCGCATTATACTGTAACTATCAATTTTTGAAAATCTATTTTTTTTCTTGTTAGTGTATAAGTGTGTGATTCTTTGTTGAGTGAAATATGACTATTAATATTGTTTTGCAAACGACGCGCTGTTTTCCTTAAGTTTATCAAGTGTTTGAGACGTCGCCGGGAGACTAGTTTTGTATTTTATTGGATTGCATCTTGGAAGATGATGCTGAGTACTTGAATGGTTACTCGGGGTGATTTGGCATTACCTTGGGGAATGGCTAACAGACTTAAAGGGGCTATTTTTCGAGGATGATGCGAAAAAGCGGCATATATTATGGAGGAAAACAGTTACCGGATCATTTGTGTTGCTTTATATTAATCGATATGTTCTGATGATTATAACATTTAAAATATCAAGTGCAATTTGATGGATATTAGTTTATAGAGCCATGCGTTTTTTCGTCATGTTTTCAACAGTGCGGTTGCTTTACAAGTAATAAGTAACATTGCTATTATCGTTTATTTATAGGGCGGTCTGGCAGCGGCTCCTGCAAATTCAGGGTTTGATGAATCTTGGTTTCTAGCACAGCTGCGCACGAAAGCAGACAACAGACGTTTGAAATAACAACTGGAAGACCATTAAGCAGTTGCTATGGACCCTAAGGATTTTTACCTGTTGGCCACCATGGTCACATTCTGTTGGCTAGATCCAGCTATTGCCCAAGAATTGATCTACCCTATTAGAGAGGAATTGCAGGAGAATACTCTCATTGGAAACATACCAAAGGATCTGAACATTTCACACATGAATGCTGCCACGGGAGCGAGTGCTAATCTGGTTTACAGGCTGGTTTCTAAAGCTGGGGATAACCCCTTGCTCAGAGTTTTGAGCAGTACAGGAGAGATCTTTACAACTTCCAACCGCATTGATAGAGAAAAGCTCTGCCCCAGCCCATCCAATGAGGAGAATGAATGTTCTTTTGAAATCGAGGTGGTCATCCTTCCAAATGACTATTTTAGGCTAATTAAAATCAAAATAATTGTGAAGGATACAAATGACAATGCTCCCATGTTCCCGTCACCTGTCATAAACATCTCCATCCCTGAGAATACGCTGATTAACAGCCGGTTTGCAATCCCTTCCGCCACTGATCCGGACACCGGCTTCAACAGCGTGCAGCATTATGAGCTTATAAATGGGCAAAATGCCTTTGGCTTGGATATCGTGGAGACGCCGGAGGGGGAGAAGTGGCCGCAGCTGATCGTGCAGCAGAACTTAGACAGGGAGCAGAAGGACACCTACGTGATGAAGATCAAGGTGGAGGACGGGGGAAGTCCTCGCAAGTCCAGCACGGCCATCCTGCAGGTCACCGTGACGGACGTGAACGACAATCGGCCGGTTTTTAAAGAGAGTCAGATGGAGGTGCATATCCTGGAGAATTCCCCCGTGGGCACGTCTGTGGTGCAGCTGCAAGCCACAGATGCAGATATCGGGCCCAATGCTGAGATCAGATATGTTTATGGACCCCAGGTTTCATCAGCCACTAAAAGGCTTTTTACATTGAACTCCACCACAGGCCTTATAACAGTGCAAAGGCTACTGGACAGAGAGGAAAGTGGAATCCACAAAATGGTTGTGTTGGCCAGCGACGGCAGCTCGAGTCCGGCTAGGGCCAGCGTTATTATTAATGTAACGGATGTTAATGATAATCCTCCAACTATAGATCTGAGGTATATCATCAGTCCAATTAATGGCACAGTTTTCCTGTCTGAGAAGGACCCTATTAATACCAAAATTGCCCTAATTTCAGTGTCAGATAAGGACACAGATGTCAATGGAAAAGTCATTTGTTTTATTGAAAAGGACGTCCCTTTCCACCTTAAAGCTGTCTATGACAACCAATATTTGTTAGAGACCTCCTCCCTGCTTGATTATGAGAGCACCAAGGAATATAACTTTAAAATTGTGGCTTCCGATTCTGGCAAGCCAAGCTTAAATCAGACGGCTTTAGTCCGAGTGAGGTTGGAGGATGAGAATGACAACCCCCCCATTTTCACTCAGCCTGTAATTGAGCTGGCAGTCATGGAGAACAATAAAAGGGGCTTGTTCCTAACGACCATCAGCGCGATGGATGAGGACAGCGGAAAGAATGCCGAGATTGTTTACCAGCTCGGGCCCAACGCCTCCTTCTTCGACCTTGACCGGAAAACGGGGATCTTGACGGCCTCGCGGGTCTTCAACAGAGAGGACCAGGAACGGTTTCTGTTCACGGTCACGGCAAGAGACAACGGGACGCCGCCGCTTCAAAGCCAAGCCGCCGTCGTGGTCACCGTGCAGGACGAGAACGACAACAGTCCCAAGTTCACCCACAACCACTTCCAGTTCTTCGTCTCGGAGAACCTGCCCAAGTACAGCACGGTGGGGGTCATCACGGTGACGGACGCCGACGCCGGAGAGAATGCAGCCGTCATGCTCTCCATACTCAACGACGACGAGAACTTCATCTTAGACCCCTTTTCTGGAGTTATAAAGTCCAATGTGTCTTTTGACAGAGAGCAGCAGAGTTCTTATACCTTTGATGTCAGAGCAATGGATGGCGGGAGACCTCCTTGCTCCTCGGCTGCCAAGGTAACCATAAATGTCATCGACGTCAATGATAACACCCCCATTGTTATTTATCCCCCATCAAATACTTCGTTCAAGTTGGTGCCCCTGTCTTCTATCCCTGGGTCAGTTGTGGCTGAGGTCTTCGCAGTGGATGGGGACACGGGCATGAATGCCGAGCTGAAATACACCATTGTGAGTGGCAACAACAATGGCTTGTTTAGGATCGACCCCGTAACGGGAAACATTACCCTGGAGGAGAAGCCGTCCGTCACTGACGTTGGCCTCCATCGGCTGGTGGTTAACATAAGCGATCTCGGTTACCCAAAGTCACTCCACACACTGGTTTTGGTCTTTCTGTATGTGAACGACACTGTGGGCAATGCCTCACATATTTACGACCTCATTCGCCGAACCATGGAGACCCCCTTGGATAAGAACATCGGGGAGAGCAGTGAGACCTACTCCAATGGGGACTACTTGACAATCATGATCGCTATTATGACGGGGGCCATGGTCGTTATCGTGGTGATATTCGTCACCGTCCTGCTCCGCTGTCGCCACGCCACGAGATTCAAGGCGGCGCAGAGGAAAAAGCAGGGCGCCGAGTGGATGTCGCCCAACCAGGAGAACAAGCAGGGCAGGAAGAAGAAGAGGAAGAAAAGAAAGTCTCCCAAAAACTCCCTGCTGAACTTCGTCACCATTGAAGAAACCAAACCCGACGACCCCATGCGCAAACCTATTAATGGGACCATTAGTCTTCCGGCGGAGCTGGAGGAGCAAGGTATGGGACGCTTCGACTGGCGCACCACACCCACGTCCACCTTTAAACCCAGCAGCCCCGACCTGGCCCGGCACTACGAGTCCGCCTCGCCGCCTTCGGCCTTCCACCTCAAGGCCGACACGCCCGTGACTGTCAAGAAGCACCTGGTGGTTCAGGAGCTCCCGCTGGACAACACCTTCGTCGGGGGCTGCGACACCCTCTCCAAGCGGTCCTCCACTAGCTCAGACCACTTCAGTGCCTCCGAATGCAGCTCCCAGGGTGGATTCAAGACAAAGGGGCCGCTGCACAGCAAACAGGTAAAAGAGCACATTTACTGGTCTATAAGCTCAGCATACAGTTACTCGATGCAGCCGCACTGAAGTGCCAGGGTATGCTGTTTGCTCGACTTTGTGATTCTCCCAGGATCTGTCTGTTACAGCCCCGTTCTTAAACATATAAGCCAAAACCTGAAAACGATGAGGCGATTCATATGCTTTTGTACATTGTTTTAAAGATGGATGAATATGTGCACATTCTGCTGTTAGAAAGACCAAACATTTTAATTTATTATTATTGTTTAGCTATTTTGTATTATGGTTTAAATCTTGAGCTCCTGTTGTAAATACACAGACAGGCCAGTTGCTGGCTACGAGGGCCCACATGGGCTGTGTTAGTGATTGGAAGAATGAGAAACTTCATGGCAAACTATTCCGCTACCCAAAGCAACAAAACACATGTAAAGGAAACATTTTTTTCTGGCCTTTTCTTACATTTGTTTCCTGTAGGAATTCATAAAACCTAAAACCGCTGCTCGAAAATTGATACATCTGTGTGTGTACCTGCTTGTGTGTGTCAGTCATAGAGATAATTGTATTTGTTTCTGTTTATTACATTTTAGTGTTTCCTTTTGGTGCCTAAATCAGCATTGCCAGAACATGTACGTATGTCTGTGTGGCCATAAAAAAAAACTTAATCTAGGGAAACAATTATGATAATGAATACTATGAAATAATTCCAACTTAACAGTTGCCTCATAGCAGTGTATGATTAAACATGCTATAGAATTAGCGATGAAAAAAGAACCATAGAAACTCTTAGAGTGTTCATTTTTATCTACTTAATGATTCTGTATCATGATTTTGCAAAAGCACTATTAATTTGAAGATTTTACAATAGTGTGATAGAACACACAGGAAGGAATATTAAGGCAGCCCATAGATGGCAGTGTTGCTCTTCAAGGAGTGACCTGGCACTGTGCCAACATGCAGTAAGCCTGCTCTGTAATAGGAGTAGCAGAAGGTGCTGGCTGCTCCAAGCGCTCAGACATTCTGATGTCTAATGACAGAGCAAACCCACAGCAGATAAACAGTTACCCCCATGAGTGATAATACCTGGCCGTTATAATGGAGGACTGTGCCGTTTTTTTACTTAAGTGGACTAAAGTTGACCCCAGTGGCCATATTTGATGTTGATATTCTTTTTTAATTGTGAAAGACAAGGAAAAAAAAAATAACGTCTAGACGAATGGCATTGTGGGGCGGGGAATTGCCATGAAGGGGATCGCACGGGAGGTGACACTGACCTTTTTGTTTGTAGAGAGCGGGATACAAGGGGACACATTTCATAAGCCACCTTGGCAATCTTATAAAAGTATGTTTTATCTTTGCGTTAACAGAGTTAATTTTGACAAGGCTATTAGTTTATTTGTGAGCTGTTGGAATGGAAGTTTTTTTTTCAAATATATTTGCACAGACTTGTCAAGGGTAAAAAACTATTCCTTAATGTTATTTAAAAACTTTACGACGCAGTACGTAAGACGTGAGAAGTATACAATATTGACTGGCCTTAAAATCATTGTGCGTTTTCTCAAGGTTGTAACATTATTTAGTTCAAACTACTGAAAGTGATTGATTGTGCTTTCATTCTGTATAAAGAAACATTTGTAACAGCAGTTTGAGGAATGAGAACGTGTCCTTGTTTAAGTCAGTAACATATTTTGGTTTGAGTCTGTAAAACCCTCAGTGGGATTATACATTTATTCATTTTTCTATTATTATTATTATTATTATTAGTATTGTTATTATTAAATGACTGAAATATGAAAACAGACTACGTGTAATACTTTAAGGCAAAACTTTGGAGAAAAAAAAACATACATTTATTGGAGAAATCTGTAATTTGTAGCTTAAACTCACTGAATGTTTGTGTTCACATTGATTGAGTGAACTGATTTGGTCACTAAAATGGCTGTTTTTTTAAACCCTGCCTGCACCAGGCTGGTGTCGGCTGCCTGACATTCCGGTACGCAATCTCACCATCGCCCTTATTGGCTTAATGGTGCTTAAAAATGGGCTCATGTTTTAAAAAGACAAATTTCAGCGTGTAGTTTGAAAGCGTGCCAGAGCTGATTTCTGCTGACAGAATTCCTGTAAGGCCGCTCTTCCTAACCTGCTCCTTTCACAGTTTGCCTTTGTTGCGGCTCCTATCGGCCTCCTATCCCATCTCATTTCCACACACTTGTTGTGTGCTTCTAACAAAGGTTTGTTTTGACCAAATGAGTAGGGAAGGATGTTAGGTGGTTAACCGGGGATAGCATATATCCACAAGTGCAACTGAAAAATGCAATCTAGCGCTCTGTAAGTAAATGAGAATGCTGAATTCGAACAGTACAATATGATAAACCTAGACAAGCATTCTCAAGGTCAGATTTAATTGTTCCACACTGCACTGCAAAACTGTCAACTTCCTAAATATTGCATATCATTATCACATGTTTTTTAAACCCTCTGTGAAATTTGCAGTGGTTTGTGAATTAGTCTGTACATGCCTATTGTGCTGGGGGGGGGGAGGCAGGCTTGAAATAGCATTAAGGCACATTTTAGGTCAATAAATTAACCTATTACACTGAACAGCATGAACGACATTGAATTGCAGTGTCTATCTTAAGTCAACCCTAACATTAGCCAATAAATCTAATGAAAAAACAACTTACACAAGTCAGACCTATCTGGGACAGTTTAGTAGATAATATCATTTATTTTCTGTTTTTCCAAAGATTAGTTTTACATGGTAATAACGGATCTGGGTAGATGGCATTGTTGTGAAGGATATATGTTTTTTTTTTTAATTAAAGGGCCATAACAGTGTTGTACTTAAGGGAGCTGCTGCTTTAGCTTCCCATGTCTGGGTGTGTCCTTTGCAGGGTGTTGCCAGTAGGGTGGCCTTAGTTTCCTATACAGGACTGACCGTCACTTGTCTCGTTTTGTTGGACAAACTCAAGTCCAAACCTGAAGGTATTATTTAATTGCCCTAAAATAATTTTAGTCATTCTCCTAAAGTATGATGAATTATGATAATGGAGATGCAATCACTTTTGAATAGTGTACAGGTATTCTTGATTTATGAGTCCCTTCCCCTTAATGCACAGAGTGACCAAAGAGTCTGTCTAATTCATATTACTATAGTACATGAATGATAGTGTTTGTATTCAGGTAACTTAATGTGCAACGTGAAACAGTATATCTTTGTTATTGCACCTGACCTTATTTACACGACCCAAATACAGCCACTGTCTATAATAGATTATTATAAAAGGGCTACGCTTTACTTTGAAATGGGAAACTTTTCCCAATAATGCAGAGGAGATTCCAACATTAATTCATCCATTTATTCACTGTTTCTACAACACTGCAGACAAATGAAGCAACCTAACACTCAACAACAGCTTTTTGTATTTTCGCGCATCTTTATTTGGAGCGAGAATGTTCCCGACGTCACTTGCCATTCTAGCTCTTTTCTGTTAATTTCACGGGTATTTCTTTCTTGGTTAAATGTAAGCCTCACGTTTACGTCGCTTGTTAGGGGCATGCAGTGGCTCAGTGGGAAACCCCGGTGCCACATGTCTAGGGTTGGGGGGTTACCATCCTGACTCTGCTCTGTGTGTCAGTTGGCATGTTCTCTACATGCTGGTTTAATTGGGGGAGTCTGGTTTTCCTCTGCAGTCTAAAGATATGCAGTCAGGCTAACTGGTGGCTGTGAATCGTCTGTAGCGTTGTCCTGTGATGGACTAGCGTGCCGTCCGCGGTCAGTCCAGGATCTGCCCTTTTCTCTATGTGGCACGCTCCAAGCGGTCTGGCGATGGATGGGTAGATGATTACACTGATTTTGTTGATAGTACCATGTAACCTTTTGCACATGTTCAATCATCCCAATGAAAACTATGTCTATTAGCAGTGTAATTTTCTAAGCATATCAGGTTGGCTGTCATGTCTATGTTTCTGCTTTAAAGGATTTTAAGGGAGACTTAAGAAAATCCACATTTCCTTATTAAAGCTGAAAAAAAATGCTTTGGATTCCAGCCGTAGTTCGTTATCAGGTCAGTGCTGTTGAATATCTTTCAGTTTTTTTGAGATCGGCCATGGGAAGCAGAGAGCACACAAATATAAGAATTAATCATTTATATACTCACTGACATCTCAGTCCTTTAAATTTCTTTCTCTGATCCACATTTGACTCTTTGTAGGTTACTTGACCCAGTCATGTCATAAATTTTTTCCAAGAAATATTATTTGTTAATTATCCAAACACACCTCCTTGCTAGGAAGCTGTTCTGCATCATCCCAAACTAAGAGGCTTGAAGAAAATGTTTCTTGGCTCCTTTTTTCTTGTTTGAAACAGAGGGGAAAATGGTAATGCTATATCATGTGTAATTTTATTGCAGTTCTGCCCTATACTGCTTTTTTGTTGTTAGTCCTCATTGGATGGGCTTTCTAAACCATGAAGGCTTTGATATCCCAAGTCTGTCATTATGTTTCATAATTTCACCCTCTGTAGACCCATTCAAAGTCTAGGTATTAGGTATTGTGTGATGTGCCTAGGGACCTTGCCCTAGATAGGGTCATTGTGTCAGAAGCATTTACATTATTATTGCCATAGTCTGGTGATTCAGAAAATACTTGTATTATTAGTTAGGATACATACTATATCCTAATTTGACAAGTAACAAAATTACCTTGAGCCTTAGTAAAATATTAAATTCAATATCTGTATTATACATTGTATATAAGCTGCTTTATTTTGCCTGGTAACCATGCTTCATGTGTTGTGATATTCTGTTATTGACCTGTTTCAATCCCTGTAATCAATCTGAAGCTTGTATTGGGCTAAAATGCGGTAATCTACAAGTATAGATTCAAAGCAGAAAAATAAACAACTTTAAAAGCATTGCTTGAATAAGTGTTTCCACCATTACAATTTCATAATAAATGTTTCCAAGTTGTTGTTTTTCTCATCCTCATTCTGTTCAAATTTTGCTTCTAGTTGAAATATCTCCACAGGTTACTCTAGTCAAGTATCTAATTTTCACACAATGTACTGAAAAAATAAAATAGAATACATTTAACTCTGCACACTTTCTCAATGTTATTTGTGGATCCGACTGTGTACATTAACCACCAGTCCTGTTGAGCCCATTAGGCTACCCTAAACCGGACCAGAACCAAGTACGATTCAGAGCAGCCAACTGACCCAAGAATACCCTAAAGAACCTGCGTTCGTCCATACCGGCAAACTGAGTGTCCAGTGACTGGAGGGCATTGATGTAGTTTCCAGCCTCCCTGGAGCTTTCGGGGGAATCAAAAAAGTTAGTTCTGAAGTACTCAGGCAGAGCACATGACGAAGCAGTCCAGTCGTTTCAATGGCTTGGCACCTTTTCAGGTAATTGCTGTGGAGATAGAAAGATGGGAGAATAATTAGATGACCTTCAGTTTAGCGTCTCAGTGTAAGGGACTGACTGCTGGATCTGGCAGTCGCTGCCAGAAGGTTCTAACACTTCCCCTGTCAGATATTTGACCATGAGGGTAAAATCCAATGAGCTCTAAATAACCCTCTCTAAAAGTGTTAGGGTTACCAGTAACCACCTGGTCTCACTGCCACTTGTAGGTGGCATCTGAGGAATTCATTAATCCTTTTCCAGTTCAGTGGACAGGATTTCTACTGATTTTATATCAAGGCCAGTGAATTACCCATATTTTTTTATTTACAGTGTTATATAGCTAGCTTTGTCGGTAGCTCGATGCAGCACATACCCTAATTACTTAATGGCATCAATAAAGATTGTTCCAAATAATGAAAAACTGAGGATCATTCCTGCTTGATGTCATCGGGCATCATCATATCTCCTCTGGACACACTGGACCCAACCTCTAGCCCTAACACATCTCAACAGCATTTCACCTGAAACACATAGGAGTTCCACTATGTATGTTGCGCGAACACCATTTGTTTGTTTGTTTCCTTCCCTGCACGATATTCTGTTTCCACATTATTCTGTTTGCGTACTGTATACTGCTTGCATGTATGTTTGTTTCTACCTGTACTGTCTTTGTACTTTGTCTTTGTTTTGCACTATATGTGTCTATGCACTTTATGTACTTTCTGTATATGAAACAAAACATCCCCATGGGATTAATAAAGTTACTTTGTACATAGATACATTTTACAAGACAAAATTAGTTATAACAATCAGGAAGTAAAATGCTGAAAAAAATACTGTGAGAAATATATACCTTTTCTGGGGAAGCTGTCTAGACTAGGTAGAAATTAACAGTGGTCACTTATAATAAAACACATGAGCTCTGAAATTAAGCAGTGTTCATGGTATCTATGGTAGCTAAGCATGCCTCCATAATAAGATGCCAATGTTTTTGAATCCATCTACATTCTGAAGCAGAATTGAACGGGATTCAAAGTGATGGATGGGCCTGGATTATTTGTTGTGGTTTTGTATGTTGTGCTTGTGAACAAACCATCTACTGTGTAACTTAACTCACTTCACCATCTCTTTTTTATTCACTGAATCGTCTACAGGTTGGCTGACCTTTTTGTATTGTGTGAAGGGTTAAAGGGTCCGTAATTTTTCTGTAAATGATTTTTAATGATACCAAAAGGGAATCAAATGTGACCTTATTTAACTTGGTTAAACTTGACTCCTGCTAAAAACATTGCTCTTGCGTAATAATCTAGCACTAAATAGTAATATGTGCGGTAATGTGCTTCACAGAGTAACGTGTGCGGTTAGGTATGAGTAGTCAGACCCACCAAGGAGGAAAAAAAAAAAGACGGTAAGCCTGAAAGACCTGCACCATAGTACTGCTCAGTCTGCTTGACGTCATCATTTTTCTAACTCCCCTTTCCTGAGAGTGTCCGTAACGACAGGACTGCTTCTCTTATTAGTGCAGGAGAGCTAATATTCCACATCATTTCACCCTTTCTAGCCGTTCCTCATTCTTCTTCCTATGTTTTTGATATGGTCAGTAACCTGGGCTAGAGGTGTTCAGTTATTTACTTGCTTGTTTTATGCACCATACTGATGTGCTAAATTAATGTGTGCACTGTGCGCATATGTTCTTCACAAGGTGAAGGAGCTGTCATGTTGAAGGGGTTCATCGACGTATAAATGACACAGTGAGTGCGTCTGTACATTCATCAAACGGCAATGGTCACTACAGGTGTTGTGCTCCTTATACGGTATAACCTTGAATATCCCAACTTGGCAGGGCAGCTAATACGTTTTATAGAAAGCAGAACCCTATGGTGCTCTGCACATCCTGGTTGAGCCTGAAAATCGTAACCCTAGTTCCCACCCACAAGAACTCCTGGGTGATCTGTCGCTGGTGTTTCAGCTCTAGTACCCACTTCTTACATTCCACTTTTACACTCTGGCAACCGTGAAAGGGAACGGAGAAGAGGAAAGAAAAGACGTTCCCAATAATGTCTAAATGTGTGGGCTGCTTGTGTCAAAGAGATTTAAAAATCTTTTGCTGCCTTTAGGCAGAATTTATGAGTCTCTGATTGAAGTGTTGCGGTTGCCAGCAGAGTCTGCGGTTTTTCAGGTTACACCAGGGGTGATGAGCAAGACGCTCCGGTTGCGTTTCAGATGTTTACGACCAGCAGGCAGCTCTTGCGGGCGAAACCGACCTTCTGCCAACGCAACTCCTGCCACACTTAATAGGCAGAAGGTCTGTCAGGTAATTGCTGTCAGCTGGAAAGATAACAAGACAAACCATCAATTATATTTCTCAAAGTAGAGATGTCCCACGGTTGTCAACAGAGGGGGCTGGCTCTACTTCAACCGGATTCAAAATGATGGAGCAGCACGGTTAGATGCAAAAGCAGTATTATTTTTGACATGGTACTTACTCCTTTAACATGTCTTCCAAATACAAATATCACGTACGAGATAACAACTGGGTGCCTTGTGCTTTAGCGCCACCGCATACAATTTAACGTTAATGGTTTTAGGCAATTTCTGTGAAGGTAACTGCCATATCTTTGTGGATATATGCGCCACAGTAAGGATGCAAAGAAATGTCAAACGGGGATAGATTGAAGATTTTGTTTTAGTGTGTCTATATGTGTGGTAGCAACATCTTTTCTGTATTTACTTAAAATTGAACTAGCAGATTCAAAATAAGTCTGCAGGACTGTTGTGATTTACACTGTTTTTTTTTTCCCAGGTATCACTTTGATCGGCTAGATAATCGCCATTGATAACTACATTTGTTAACCAAATCAATCTATGATAATGATAATGGATTTTAAAACAGTCCAAAGCTGTTAGTCATATCTCTGGTGGCTGCAATTATTAGCAGATCTATAATTTAGGATTCGCTTGTGGGTACAGGCTGTATCTGGTGTACAGTTGTTTGGTAGCATTTACTGTTAGTAAATTACTGTATTAATTAAAAAAATCCATTCTGCTGATTACTATCTTTTTTTATGTATGAAATACTCTTTGCAAAATGTCGAGAAATGTGGAATCGCGGTTAATTCGTACTGCCATAATATAATGCAGATACACACTGCGTGT
>JABFDZ020000039.1:24374735-24389586 GCA_019775955.2 Pollimyrus isidori
GAAACACTAGACTATATGAAAATAAACTGCTTGAATTCACTGTTAAAGCTTTATTGTGACGTCAGCATTTACTTAAATTAGCATAAACTCCTATGATAGCAGATGTTTTTCTTCAATAAATAATAGGAGCATATTCATATCATTCTTTCTCAGTACACCAGTATGTGTGTGTGTGTGTGTGCGTATTATCTCCTATATGTGTATTATCTTTATATTACATTGTGAGGACCAAATGCCCCACAATATAATAAAAATCTAGGGACCACTTTACAATAAGGCTCCTTTTTGCCACTTGTAAATGGTAGTAACTCAATAATAAAAAGAAAACTGTTATAACTTGTTTTAAATTGTTTATTAAGAATTTACAAAGTATTACAACCTAATTAGTAACCAAATTATAAACCATTCCTAAACTCTTTATATGGGTAGTTTTATTATAAAGCGGCACCAAAATCTGTTTTTTTGATGTTGTGGGGACCATTTTTCAGGTCCCTACAAAAATTTATGAGATCAATTAAAAAAGTAAAAATGCCGAAGGTCTTGTATGTCGTTTGGTTACTCATGCTTAAGATTAGGGCTGGGTGGGGGTTAAGGTAGTCATGCTGGGATTAGAATTTTCCACATAGAAATTAATGGAAAGTCCGCGCAAAGATATCATCACAAACCTGTGTGTGAGTGTGGTGTCTGTGTGGAGATTTATATATAGTATACATATATTCATATATACACATACATACAGTAGCATACTGCATTACTGCACAGTCTTCAAAGCTATTTATCTAGGCAGGAAGTTTATATATTCTCTGTAAAAATATTTTAACATTATAAAAATAAATATCTAAAATAAATATTTAAAAATGTGTGCGTATATAAACTGTCAGTGTCTTCGACTTATTTTCTCAACTTTTCTGTCTTTGCATAGAGAATAATTGCAGAATCCTTGCCACATGCATATGTACCGCTGGGCTTGTGGACGATAATGGTCAGGCAGGCTGCTGCACATGAATAATGTTCTGCTACTCATTTTACTGTTGTATACAAAGTCTGCACAATGGAGCAGTCTCTTTTTCAAATAAGCATTTATTTTTGTCATATGGAATACACTATTTAATTGAGCAGAATTGAACAAGGAAAGTCAGATATTATGTTTTAGAAATATAGACATTAAAAATCAGCAGTGAGGAGAGTATTCTGCAAGATTTTTTTCCAGCAAGGAAAAATAATAATTGTGCTCCTAATCATAGTATTTCTAGATTAAAATGAGTGTTGCTTTTGTTTCTGTTCTGGGTTTACGTGACTTAAGTTCAAAAAGTTTAATGATTTTTTGTTTTGTTTTACCCACCTACACCCCATTGAAATGGTGCATGAAAGGAGGAAGTCAAAGAACATAACAGGTTATCAGAATATACCTCATGTTATGATTTGAGGAAATGTGGGTCCTTAATGACAATACCTTCCTCATTTTCTCTGTTTCTTAATGACTACAGTAGAACATGCTGTATGCTTTATTTTATTAATTTTTCTAAATTAATTCAGCCCACAATATGGCCGAGTGAAGGACTACTTCGATTGCACATCACATGGCGTAGCTAAAGTATTTTTTCAATACAACCTGAGAGATGACTTGCTTCAAGCTCTTATTGCTGCAATGGCAGAAAATAAACCTATTGGATCTACAGGTGCAGGTCTAATTGCATTTGTGTGCTGCCCTCAAAGGGGGGGGGGTGGGTGGGGGGGAAGAATCTTGACACCATCATTTCCAGTGGGGCATAAAATCCAATTCACAATTAAGTTGGCAAGGATCCGTGAGGTGTGAAAGTCAATCTTCCAGCAGAGAGAATCATTTTGCTCCCTGATCCCTTTCTCAGGAGGCAGGGAGGAAGACTCTACCATCCCCATGTTTTCTGCCTTTGAAACCTTTCAATCAAATATGTCTGTCCCAAATTTCACTTATTCTACATGACGAATAGCTGGCTGTATTTGGCCTGTTATAAGGGCTGTATTCTTGAGAGACAAAGTAGGTATTCTTGTTGAGTTATTCAACCATTTACAAATTAGTATTTCATTTACCGTGGTCAAATTTGCATATCGTTTAATATAAATTTTAGACCCAGGTACGTTACAGCTTTGCCAGTGATACATTTATTTAGTATATTCAGCTGAGTGCAAGTGTAACAAGTGCCTCACAATTATTTCAGAAGTATAATTCAATAAATAGTGCATTGTTAAAGAACCAGTTTGCAAAGTTGTCAACCAGCAACTGATAGAAAGCCATAGTATTCAATTAAACATTGTGTTCATGTTCATTCCCAAAGTAAAACTTCAAAACAAAAGACATACAGATCCAGTAGCTCAATGCCACATTCTCACACTTTGCTAATGAACCATTTTTCCACAGATTGGCTTTTGAGTCAATGTGGAAAAAGTCAAACATAAAAGTCCAACCATTACATACAAAGCCCAAGTACTTCAATAGTCCCGTCTTAGTCTGATGTTGTACAATAATAACCCAAAGCAGACTGTGCAGAAATGAATAATGCAGGGCAGCAAAAGAAGCCTCCCTGCTGGAGGAACGTGGAGCTTTAAAACCAGCCCAGAAATCATAAAATGCGGGATTTTTCTGTTGCACGAAACCTTAATGGCAAAATATCCAGCTAAATCTACATGTGATATTTGATATAAGCAATTAACTCTTGTTATACACCTTGAAACTGTTTGCTGCATCCAGTGCATCATATAAAAAGGTCACATCAGTTAATACTCCATTACTGTTATTAGGGCTCAAGCATGCAGTGCGGCTCCAGATTGTATTTGCTAAGGTCTTTCTGCTTCTTCTTCTTCTTCTTCTGTATTAAAGCACTAAAGGGAGCAGAGCCTGTTTAGGTGTGGAAACACCAAATTTGGTGGACTGGACAGAACTCCGCCTGCTACTCAGGCAAGCAGAATATCCCAATCGGCTTAATGGTGGTGCTACAGCATGATGTTTTACATTCTGTCCTAATTTGCTAAAGCTAATTTGCAAGACGTGCAAAATGTACTTTCTCGAACTTGCCTTAGGCTGTTCATCCGATTCACGCAAAATTTGAACTGCAATATCTTGAGACCTTGTACACAAAAAGTTGTCTGTAGGATTTTGATCAGGGCAATTATTCCAGTGCTACTTAATGGGCTGTTTCTTGTCAGTGGAACACCAAATTGTTACCAATTCTGAGACTCTTAAAATTTCATGAAAATGGCCCAATATGGGGGGGTGCTATAATTCAAAATTGCTTGTAACTTGGAAACCATTGAACATAAAAACGTGACACTTTGTAAGCGTGTTCAGGGCCAGATGTCCAAACAAATCATAAAGTAAAAGTTCATCTGCTGTTGAAACACGGCTGAGGAAAGCCAATCAAAATTCAGCGGGCTGTAATAACCTCTGTATATGGTCCAGAATCATGAAATTCGGGGTCTTGGTGCAATGTTTCTTCCGCTACTTGGGCCAGAAAACCAACACAGGTTGGTTCTGTAGTGTCCACAGCCCACAGTAATGGAGATATTATGACACCACACAAACACGAGGTGCTTCCATACTGAATACACATTCATTTACAGATATTTGACGTTAAATGTGGCCGTAGCCTCTTATTTTTACCTTTGTGTGTGTGTGTGTGTGTCATACCATCCATGTACAGTAATAAGCACAATGTTTACAGCAATCGTACAGTGCATGTATAACCCATCATGGAAAATAGATAGATAGATAGATAGATAGCAGCTATTAAACAGTTACGTGTCATCTTATGTTGCTAACCTATTACAGTTTATAATTCGAACTCATGTACACGTCAAATAGGAAATGGAATGCGTGCAGTAAATTACATTGTGTGCTGACTAAAACCGATAATGCTAATATTAAAGTAGTTGGCTACGCACAACTAATTAGGATCTTTAATACATAATCAGTGACATTATGCTTTATATTAATAATGACAAAACTGTCACGACACCAATCGGGATCGAAATGGCTGCTCTGTGCCCAGTCCGCCTGTTTATTTACTGACCTGAATTTTCTTTTCATGACCCCTGGTGCGGGTCCCCTCTCCTTAGTCTGCAGACAATATACCGTTTGGTGCTCTAACAGGAAGCCCACTGAGTTCATTATATTTAGGCCGTGTAATATGATATAGTCAGATGAATAGGGGCAGGGACAGAGCCGTCCACTTACACTAATAGGAGAGTGAGACAACAGGATGAAGGGGTGAATGATGAAATGAAAACAGTTAGAGGGCCGCAGTCCTTGAAGAACAGCAGCTGGCTGTCGGCCACAGCCGCTCGGCGGGCCAGAAGCGGCCCCGGTGGGGCCTGCTGGAATCAGACGAGGAAAAACAGCCCGATTGGATGGGAGGAAACAGCCATCCGCATAGAGGTGAACCGCTGGCCTCCCGTAACCTCCCTTTAATGTCCCCCGGGGGAAGCTCACAGCTCCCAACTATGTGCAGAGTCCTCAGGGGAGCCATCCGTCTTCTCACCTCCCTTCCGACAAATTTCCCACCCCATACTGTACTTTCGACATTCCTTGGAAAATGAAATAGGCATCAGTAAAAAATTATATATATATATATATATATATGCCTTTTGAGGACAACAATCATTATCATTTTTACATAAATCTATTCAAGAATTGAACATACATTTTGACATCTTGCCATATTTCCTAATCTGTTATTGAGGTTGAATTTTAAATTCTATATACTCAGAAGTGTGTGTGTGTGTGTGTGTGTGTGTGTGTGTGTGTGTGTGTGTGTGTGGGGTGATGTTTTTATTACACTGTGGGGGCCAAATGTACCTGACTGTGAAAGCAAGTTGCCACAGTTTATCAAGTTAGAAATATAAGTATGTGTTTCAATGCCAAAAAGCTGTTAACTACGTGGTTATCTATACATATTGAGGATTTCTTTTGGTAAAAGTGTTATTAATAGTAACAGTGAAATGTCACAGGGAATCAATTCTAGCATTTATGCTTTTGTAGAATGACGTTTAGTATTAAGGATGAAAGGCTTTCTTTTCTGCTTAATCAATAGACACTCTGTTGTTCCCATCAACAGTTTTGGTGTTTCTGCAGAGTAACAACTACTGTAACAGTTACAATCATATAAAATCATACATTTTAGCTAGCTTACCGATAATTTATTTGCTTGTTTATTATAAATAATTTATTTTTCTCTTTATGTTGCATTATGTATATGTGTATGCATTGGCATTTTATGAACAATTTTCACAGTTAACACCAGGGAAGGAACTACAGCAATTTTTGCTTAAGTAGGCAATTTATCATTGCCTTAGAAACAGTTTTTTAAAATATCAAAGTAGAATAAATCAATTATGATATATTTAGAAAGCCAAATTCAATCCATAGACATCGGTCGCATTAATATTTTAAAGTGACACACTTTAGACTTACGAATCACTTATGTTTGCATATTTTCTATGAATATAAGAATAAAATGAATTTCCATGTTTTCATTATATTGTAATAAAAGTCCCAATTTTGAGTTCTCTCAGCTCTAATGGCAAATTCATGCAGATGTGAGTGATTCCAAAAATCAGTAAAATAATAGAGCTTTATAGGCAGTGATCAAAGAAATGGGACTGTGTCTGCTCTTCTCTAAGTTCCCTTTTCGCTGGAATTATTGGCATTATATGAATTTCAATAAGCTGCCCAAGGAGAGCATATCCTAAGGCTTCCATAGATCGTGCTTGAATCTGCAAACATTCTACAGGGTTATACGTCAATTATGCTTCCCATTTAGTCAAGTAACCCCCTCCCACCACACACACACACACACACACACACACACCCTGCACCCCACCCCTTGCAGCCTAGGAAATAAATCCAGGTTTTACATAAACTTCATGTCTCATGGCTCATCGCAGTGGAGAATGGCAGGAATGAAGTTGTAATGACATGCATTACACTCACAATGGCTAAATAGAAAGTCTAGGCTGTCTGCGCAGCTGCAGATGGGAGGTCTGCGCACTCCTGTAATACCAGGACACGGCGTTTCTCGGCCCACCATGGGCTCCGCCTCCAAGACACGCTCTTTGAGTCACCAGCAAAGGTGACGACGTATCGTTGAAAGTCACACATTAAACAACATTTAAAAAGACACTACAATGAATCAACATTTAAATTTTGATTTGTTATAATCACAATGTTCTACATCTTCATCGGGTACAGCATTGTTTCACTCTTGCATTTCCTAATTGCTATGCATTTTCATGTTTTTTTTTTGATGTGGTTACGTGACACAAGAGAAAGGCACTTCACCTAAGAATAATTTAAAAAACACTACAGTTATGTACATGGAATTCAGTTCAGTCCATCCATCCATCTATCCATCTATCCATCCATCTTCATAAGAACATAAGAAGTATACAAACGAGAGGAGGCCATTCGGCCCATCCAGCTCGCTTGGGGAGAACTTAACTAATAGCTCAGAGCTGTTAAAATCTTATCTAGCTCTGATTTAAAGGAACCCAAGGATTCCGCTTGCACTACGTTATCAGGAAGACTATTCCATACTCTAACTACACGTTGCGTAAAGAAGTGCTTCCTTAAATCCAGTTTGAAATCCCCTCCCGCTAAATTCCACCTATGGCCACGAGTTCTTGTATTAGAACTAATGCTGAAGTAACTATCTGGTTGAACAGCATCCAAACCTGTTATAATCTTATATCAGTAACCACTTGTCCTGTACGGTCACTGGGGATTTGGAGCTTATGGACACATGGCAGGATGGGGCGCCAACCCATCGCAGGGCACACTCACACACCAATCACACCTACGCAATATTTTGTGACGCCAATTATCCTCGGCTCGTCCTTGAGCTGTGAAGGAACCGGAGAACCCAGAGGGACCCCCAGGGCGGCAGGGGGAGAACATGGAAAGCACCCCCCCCCCCACGGCGCCGCCCCATGAATTCACTTATACCAGCAAATTTAATAACTCTAAGATTAATTATGACGGATGGCTTCTAACCAATATTAAAATAAATAAGTTCCTTCTGTTAGCTCAGAATAAATTTCTTTGTCAATAACAATTTTCTGGTTGACATTGACAATATCCAGTATAAGCTCAAATGTGTCAGTGGCAGAGTGATTGATTATAACTTATGTCCCCATATTTTCTTTGTACGGTTTTCTTCATATTAAAATATGTTCCTTTAATTAATCTTAGTAGGGGCTCCATTCAATACGGCGTTATATGTGATATTAGACGAGTGTTATTTCCCATAAAACACATAGGTATGTGTAGGCATATACTGTATTGTCACCGTGCACCAAATTTATCATGGATTGCTCCTATAATGACTCAGCTACCATTTGCATTTTTCTTTATCGAAAATGTTCTGATAAGCGAGTGAATAATAAAATAATGTCACACTGGGCACGTAATCATTACATCTTTTAGCTGCTTCCATTGCTGATGTTTTGCTTCCTGTTTTTCATTCGGTGCCACTTTATAATTGACACCTCATGGTTGTCCATCCTCTGGAATCACCCCAGAACATCCGTCTGTGGCCTAACAAAGCATCACGGGTTTATTATCCCACCAGCTCGTCCAGTAACAGCCACCACGTCTTCCCCGTTCTTTGAAATTACTCTTTCACTTCATAGCCATTTGCATCCGTGCTTTTGTTTTGATAATTTCATTTTATCAGTGAAACCCACATGTGCCGAATTTTACTTCGAGCATAAAAATTACAGCCTGTGACCCTCTACTGGATAAGCAGTATGGATGGATGGATGGATGGATAAAAATATAAAAAGATACAACTTATAAGAAAAGATGGATAATATATTTTTTTGCTTAACATAGTACACTGCAAAAAACTTTTCAAATTTAAGATGAACTGTTTCTGTTTTGAGACAAGATGGACTATAGCCAGCAAAATTGTCTGCCAAGGCTGTAAGACTATTGTTATTGATTTCCTAACGTACCGTAAGACAATATGCCTAAATGCAAACAAATTGATCTTATTCATAAAATGTGTTTAATCTTGCCTAAATGTAAGAAAACATTACTCACTTATATATTCATTTCTTTACAAAGTTTTGTTTGCCTGTGTTTGCCAAATTCTGATGTCACATGATGATATTTTATGTATAAAGATGAGCGTAGTGTGCAGGCCTACGTCACATGATGATATTTTATGTATAAAGATGAGCGTAGTGTGCCGGTCTACGTCACATGATGATATTTTATGTATAAAGATGAGCGTAGTGTGCAGGTCTACGTCACATGACGATATTTTATGTATAAAGATGAGCGTAGTGTGCAGGTCGACGTCACATGACAATATTTTATGTATAAAGATGAGCATAGTGTGCAGGTCTACGTCACGTGACGATATTTTATGTATAAAGATGAGCGTAGTGTGCAGGTCTACGTCACGTGACGATATTTTATGTATAAAGATGAGCGTAGTGTGCAGGTCTACGTCACGTAAAGTGAGCTCACAATCGCTACTAGTGGCATCTCTGTTAAGGAATGTACTGGCTTTGCATATACGCGAGTGCCGCTGGCCTGGAATGCAGAGAACGCAGGGAAATGCACATATTTCAAGCACTGCTGCTATCTAGGTTCATTACAGTTCTGGTCATTTTCGCAAGAAGACAGTGATTTATGCCCTGGGCTCTGTGTGCCACAGCCTCATTACACACTGTGATATTGTAAATCAGCAGATAATTACAGCATACATCTTGCACCTCTAAGCACTGTGATTTACTTGATTTTTTAGGACCGTCATCATGACCAGCATTACATATAGTATTTTTCTCCATTTCTACAAGCAAATATATATCAGTATTATATATCAGATTATACTGAAATGTAAGGCACCAGGAAGTGGAATTAGGAAGTAAAATGAAATATGGACATCGTGCATCACATTTATCGGAGAGGAACTTACCATAGGCAATATTATGGTCTGTAAATGGCGATAACCATTTTATTCTTTTTCCAGACTTTGATTCCAGTTGAATTGATTTTATGGTTCAGTAGAATACATTGTTGAGGCGTTTGACATTTAGAAATCTACTGCCATTTTTAATGATTAGACACAAACAGAGATACTATGTTCAATGGTATTGCAACGAGCCTTTGCATGCAATTAAATGCAGTAAAAAAAAAATCATCATTTGACAGCCCTATTCAAAATCTGAGGCATATTCCCCGTGGACTTAATATGGCCACTGAGGCATGCTGAGGTATTTGGCTTCATTAGATAGTTATTATGACATTGCAGTAACTCCAGGCTAACTCAATGTGTGTGTTTCCTCAAAGCACTTCTGACCACTTCAGGCCATAGTGGTCTGTATGATGACTGGATAGCCCTGGTATGCACTCTTCTGAGGAGTGGAACACAGCTGTACTAGAAAGCATGCAGACAGCTGGCAGCCTACAGGCTTACTTTGCACATCCATTATCTAGTGGTGATAAAACAAATTTCACTTAATAAACGACCAGATTATAAAGAATTGGCTTACCTCTGAGTTTACTGTGTTATTTCTTTTCCCGTTTACCCAGGTACCTTTCGATACTTAAAAAGGGTCTTATATTTTTGTTGCCGCCTACAATGCTTTTGTTTTTGGTCACAGCTATTTAACCTGGCACAGGGTTTCCCAACCTGGTCCCCAGGGACCCACGTAGCCGGGAGCAGTACCGATACTAGCCAGCGTGGCACGCTAGGCCTGTATCACCACCGGCACCCCCTATCCCAGGCACAGTGAAACTGCCTGGCAAGGATGTGCCCCCTGAGAACTTGGTACCCCAGGCTGGTCTCTATGTCGCCTATCAGACTGATCAGCCCTGTTTCTGAGAGAGCAAAGACATCGACTGTCAGCGGGTCTCTTTGGGCCAGGTTGGGAATCACTGGCCTAACAGCCAGTTCACCTCCCATATCACGTAGCTGTTCTTGCCCACAATGCAGAGGGCGCAAGCACTTCTCGGGGTGTCAGCAAGTCAATTTCACTTTGCATGGGACAATTCACAGCATAGAGTCATGGTCCCTTTAGAGTCTGGTGACCTAGACAGCCCTGAGGATGAAACCTTAGTACTATTCCCTCCGTGTAACATAAAAGAATAACAGTGGCATCTATTAACACTTACAAGTCTGAATCACTAGGTAAGTTAACTTTTCCAAGGGGACTAAACTTCATATCAATACCAGTAATTTGAATAGGTGAGTAATGTAGTTCAAAGTGTAGGATATGTATATTTCTACATTTCATGTTTTCATTCTGTTTTCCATGAAGGGAACTTTACCAAGAGCCCGCACTGAACTGAACCCTGAATATCTGGACCTCAGATCCAGGACCGAACTGAATCCCGAATACTGGACCCCCTGCACCCCTTTAGTGAGTATAACTGGGCCAACTTCTTCACAAAGTCTATTCTTGACAATCTCCTCCATTTGACAAGTTGTAGTTGGTATAGTGGTAATCCATTGTGTTATTCTTTCAGGTGATTTACCATAGGCACATTATTGTTAAGAGTTCCATTATGTATTTATGTATTTGTACTTGGAAGAAATATGAATATTTTAAAAATAACTGCTGAAAATGTATATTGGATTATGAAGTACAGTTGTATTAACATGTAATGCCAGTTGTAGCTGATGACAAACTCATTGGAGATAACAGAGATATGGAATTTCTGGGGATTTTAGGGTCAGTCCTTAGATATGAGTTATGTTTTCAGTCTGGCTTCTCAAAGGGATGCTATCTACAACCCAAAGGACTGAGCTGTTTGATTTCGCAGCAGTAGCATATTTTTAGAGTGAATAATGTTGTGCTTTTTTCAGTGGTGTTTGACTCCCTGGGTCAGGAGTCTTTGCTTTTGTTCATGAAACCATGTCATGGTCGGGTCCCTGAGAATGGCCCTTAACTCTGAAAACTGCTCCAGAGCAGTTAGAAGATGATCCCAGGATTTATGCTCAGTTTTGTACAACTTTTTGTCTTATAGAAGAGAAGGATGGGATACTTGAAACCTACAGAATAGCTAGGTTACTGTGCTATCGGAGATCCTACTTATCTTATCTCCTGTGTTTGTGTGTATGCATGCACGTACATGCATGTTAAGCTTTCTTCCCCCTACATTTGATAGTTATCCTCTCCTAGAGAATTGCCTTTGAGGACCAGCCTCAGAGGCTTGCTGATTTTCTGTCAGGGCAGTGAATGAGAGAGGTGTGCTACATCCGCTAACTCCCCTTTCAATGATCACCGGTAGCTCAGAGAGTGATCTTGTCTCTACCCAGGGAGGCGTGCTCTGCAGAGGCGATATCCAGCTTCTGATAGGCTAGTAAGTAGTTCCATTTCTAGCCGCAAATGCAGTTCAGACTCTTGTCACTTGGTCATTGGGCCATAAGATACCTGCCATGTCCACTCTATTTTTGTCTCCCTGGTCTGTCCCTCAGGCCATCCTCTGGAGTTCTTCCTGCTTGTTAAATTGGATTTAAAGTGGAAGTGGACAGTAGTGATTGTGCTGCGATATTTTTTCATGTCAGTGCGTTCCAGATTCGGCATGTCGCTGGGACACAGGGTCATGAAGCCAAGAATGTTTTTTTCGCAAAACTTTTTATGTTGCATGTGAAATATTATATGCATAAAAGGTTTGTTATATACTTAATTTAATAATATCACAACACGTTCAATTTGCCATTTCAGTTTATATATTGCTGTATAAAAATGACCGTATACTGTGTTGAATTTTTACAATTATATTCTTTTGTTGAGTATTATATAGTTCGTAGTTACACTAGGCTTTTCTATACCTTCATAAAGGTATAAATAACCTTGTGCTGAAAGTCTTGCTATTGACCAAAGCTGGTCTGGTAGACTGGCGTTAAAGGTGCCATTGTATACAGTATCTATCAGCAGTGGCAGTTTCTGGCAAGGACAAGGTAGGCACAGGAAATATCTTCTGAGTGCCTCCCCCCCCCCTCCCCCAGGGTGTGACTTTGGCTATGACCTTTGCTGTTTGCTGTCTATCCATTTGCACGTGGATAATGTACACAAGTATGCAAAAAGACAATAAATAGACAACAAATGTAATCTTGCTTTTTTGCCTCGTTATATTTGACGCTATCAGGTTGAATGCAAAGTTCAAATAAATATAAGGCAATAGGATGCACATCATTGTGTGAAGACATCTATGAGAGACCCAGTCTGACCAAGCCTGCATTGTCATCTACCTGGATTTGATTTCCTTGTTCGGTTAGCGGTGCTATCGGTGGCCACTCCTCAAGGCCTTGCAAGGGGAATGTGCCTTTTTTTATCTCACTTTGATGGATGGGCTAGGCTATTGCCTGCAAGTGGCACTGCCTGCCAAATACATAAGTCTTAAAATCTTTGCCTCTGACAGAAAGGGCATTGGAGAGAGAGAGTATTTATGATGGAAGCAAGCTCAATAGTAATGTTTTTCGATCTGGCCAAGTGCACCAACCATAACGCCCCACATTAACGCTTTTTGTGCAAATGCAATTATTACCCTGACAGTTTCCAAATTGCACCACCAAAATGGGCCAACATTAATTTAATATATTTATTTCATTTTGTTATACTAAAGTCAGCAAACAGAGGAGATGAATATTGCTGATATAGGGTTTATTTGTTTACTGCTCAAACTTAATAGCTGTCGAAGAGAATAATTAAGATATAAATGTGACTAAATGTGATCACTGGGAATCTATTTCTGGGAAGCAGCCTGGGGTATGCCGCGTTTTTGCTTCTATCTATAGTGCCTAAGGTGGCTGCTTCAGAATACTGTGGGAGGCATCGACACTGGAAGGTTCCTCACGAAGCCTTTGTCTTTGCTGTGGGCGCCTATATTCTTTTACTGATCGCTCCTTATCAGCCACATTCAAATCCCCCCACTTCACACTCTCCGTTCTGTCCTTTTCAGTGCCGTTATCTTTTTGTTCTGATGAGGGAACAAAGGGCATTTTTAGTCCATGACTGTCTTCACCTACATCATTCTTTTGTATCGTTTTCTGCACAAAAACATGTGACTCACTGAGTTTCTGGTTACCCAGAATTCATAATCACTGGTCCATAAGAACACTAACTATCCATCCATCCATCCATCCATTTTCTAACCGCTTGTTTTGACCGGGGTCATTGGGGAACACAAATTGTTAATAATTTATACTGGAACTTCATTTTACTGGCATTCCAATACAGTCAATCCTTTCATCCACCATACTGCTTTTTCAGTACAGGGTTGTAGTGAATGGGATTATGTTGCCATTACCATAACATCATTTGGACTTTTTATTATATAAACTCTAATAACTCAAATTTCTGTTGGATAATTCTTTGATCTGACTTAATACAGCTGTGCTTTTCTTATGAGTAAATTATTCAAATTGAAAGGGCCACAGATGCAGTTGTCTGATGTTTTTCGATCGATTTAGGTTTCACTGTGCATTAGATTTGCTTGACCTTATTATAATAAAAGGTATTTTAATAAGATGTTTTTTCAGTGTGCCTATTATTACAGCTTAAAATCATGAAATAATAATAATTCTGATAAACTTGGTCAGACTGATGTAAAAAGACAATAACCTTAATGTTATACAAAGCAGGCAAATCACACCAGAAATGGCAGAATGACAAAATGAGATTTTTTTTTCCTGTTTAATAAAACTTCAGTACAATAGGTTTCCAGTATTTCCTGAGGGTTCTGTGTCATTATTTATTTTATTTTACCATGGTTGCTACTTGATGCTTTGAAGACTGAATATTCTACCAATAGTTTTTGAGTTTTTACTTGAGCAATGTTCAGCGTAATAGAGCATTTGACTGCTAAAAACCATTGTGTGGCATTTTGACTGTGATTCGGTAAGGCATTTAACAATTCCTTGCAAGCTTGTGACACTTGTACTTTGTATCATGTTGTTACTGTTTGCCTGACAAGGAAAATAATGATGGATTTCAAAATGAAGCATGCTTATTTTTAATCTTAATTTCAAAGGGAATTATGAAGATAAATGACATAAGCCCTCTGAGCACCCTAGCATTATAATTTGATTTCTGAAATAACAGTTTCTTGGCTAGATCTAGGAGTGCATTGAAACGCGTGACATAATCTATGCTTTTAAAAATGCAGTAGAATTGAATATGAAAATTAGGTTTTTCGATTTTTTTTTTTTTATCACGTATAAGATCCCAAGGCAAATTGGTCTGAGGTGGGCAGCCAGAGTAAATACGATTCAGAGAATCCCATGATGACTAATATAATGGACCTTGTTACCCCGCCCAGATCGCGGAGACCAGGGCCTCGCCTGGGGCCAGGCTTGGGGTGGGAGCTGGTAGGTGGCCGCCTGCTGGCCAGGGCGCCACCCGTGGGGCCCGGCTTGATGTAGCCCGAAGGAGTATCATTGGTCCGCCCTGCAGGGGGATCCGTGGGGGTCGTGTGAAATATTAATCGGGTGGCAGTCGAAGGCAGGGGCCTCAACAGACAGATCGCCGGCTACCGAATCTGGCTATTGGCACATGGAACAAAACCTCTTTGGTGGGAAAAGACCCTGAGCTGAATTGTGTGGGAGGTAGAGAGTCACCAACTAAATAGTCGGGTTCACCTCTGGGACTCTGGGACTAAACTCCTGGAGAGGGACTGGAGTCTATTACAATCCGGAGTTGCCAGAGGCAGGGGTGGGTCTACTTATAGGCCCCCGGTTTTGTGCCAGTACATTGGAGTTCACCTGGGGGAATGAGAGGGTCACCTCCCTTCAGTGTTGGGCATTTCAGGTTCACAAGCTACAAATCCAGACCAGGATTTTGTTTTTACCAACCAGTTCAGCAT
>JABFDZ020000039.1:24389634-24399719 GCA_019775955.2 Pollimyrus isidori
CCTCGAAGGCCGATATGAGCAATGACAGTGAAACCTGGAAAGGTGTGGCTGGGAGGAATGGCCTGCCTGATCGGAATCCGCCAGGTGATCAGTTATTGGATTTCTGTGCTGACCACAGTATGTCCATTATGAACGTGCACCTGGCACCAGAACACCAAAGACTGCAGTCTGATGATCACTTTTATAGTCATATTGTTGGATCTGTGTCCGCATGTTTCGGACACTCAAATGAAGAGAGGAGCCGAACTGGTCAACTGATCACCACCCAGCAGTGAATTGGATCAGATGGCAGATAGGCCTGGTAGAGCCAAACTCATACTGACGGTGTGCTGGGAGCATTGGGCAGGGCCCCTCTCTGGGAGATCTTTGCCTCGCACGTACTGCAGAGCCTCTTTTGCATCCAGAGAGAGACAGGCCACGTTGAGCCTGAGTGGGCCAAGTTCCCGGACTCCAAGGTGGTGGTCTTTAAGGACAGGGACCAGAGGGTGTGTTTCTGCTTTAAAGGGATCATATTCCTCGGCCTCCCTGTGAAGGTCTATGCCAGGGTTTTATAAAGGAGGTGCCACCCACTGGTCGAAGCTCATATCCAGAAGGAATGGATATTCCATCCTATTTGCGGAACACTGGATCAGATCTACACCTCACAAGGATACTGAATGTTTTGTGGGAATCTTCCCAACCAGTCTACATGTGTTTTGTGAACTTGGAAAATACATACAATGTCACTGATTCTGTTCATAACTGTTCATAACCATTCTGTTGTAGTAAAGAAGGAGCTGAGCTGGAAGGCAAAGCGTTCAGTTTGTCAGTTGTTCTACATTCCTCCCCTTACTTAATGTCATGAGCTTTGGGTAGTGACTGAAAGAATGAAATTATGGATACGAGCGGCAGAAATGAGTTTCCTCCGCAGTGTGTCTGGAGTATGAAGCTTGGACATTCAGGAGGGGCTCAAATAGAGCTGTTGCTCCTCCACATCGAAAGGAACCAGCTGAGGTGGTTCAGATATCTGTATTGGATGCGGTTTCGAGCATCTCCAACAGGGAGGAGACTCCAGGATTGATGGATGGATAGATGGATAGAGAATACAGTACATACAGAGATTGGTTGAAACAAGATAAGGCTTTTTATTTACTTAACCCCCTTAACTAAATATGAGTTTTGGTTCTCTAAGTATATTGTTTCTTCATGACTGGCAAGCATGTATGGAATGTTAATCTAGGAGTGAGGCAGTTGTACAGAAGCACTAAGGAAACTGAATTGAGCGATAGCTACTCAACTACAGACACACAATGAAAACCATGTTCACTTCACTGACTGCTCTGTGTTTATAGTGTAACATGGATAACGGTCAGCAAACCACTAGTTAAAGATTTCTCAGTTTGTGGTTAGCAGTAATCATTTGCAGTCTAAGAAACTTTGTAGGAGATGGTGAATAAGCTGCTGATTCCTTCAGTAATCAGTCCAGAATAGTAAATGAAAAGGCCCACAGATTAATAAGGCTACATGGATAAATTAATAAATAATGAGAGTCTATAAAGAAAAGTGCAGTCTCTTGTGGTCAGCCTTAGCAGACCTGGTGGTCTTTGAAGGCATCATTATCCGCTTCCATTGGTTTATTGACCTAGAACTTGCACCTAAGGGGATGTAATGTGTAGCAGTGGAAGGCTTAACATATAACTATGAACGGCTGAAATAAGACTTTGAAGTTTTGATTCTATTTCAACATTCTTTCTGTTAAGATTTTTAACAAATTTAAGTCTTCGAAGCTGTGCCTCGAAAACGGTGGTCCACATCAGCAGGAAACACAGTGTAATCGACGTGGACATGCATTTCTAATCAAGGCGTCTTGCCAAATAATTCTTATCCAGGAAGACCTCAGAATTGCAACCCTTCCAACGATTTGTGATTGAGAGCACGCTGCTGTCTACCATTGCTTCCTCTAAAATTTCGACCATTATGAATTAATTCTTCATTAAAATACAATACAAAATTGTCTTGCTTTGGAAGACAATAGAGGATAAATAAAACCAAATTGAAGCGCACTAACTTTTGAAAACATTTCCGTGATATAACAAAATAAAGGTTTTTTTGTTTGTTTGTTTTTGGCAAACTTCTTCATTAAATTTTTAAAAGGAGTTTAGCTGAAAGGAAGTAATACAATATTTCTGGCATAACCTAATGAAAATGACCTCCTTTTTGTACCCATCCATCTCATTGTGGAAATGAGATTTTACTCCATAATAGGTTTCTCATCCTTCAGCACTGTTTCACTCATATTTACATACACGAATAGAAATAAGATGGACATAGATTAGCACAGCAGATCAAAGCTATATAAACTCTCATATTCTGTGTCTCTGTGTAATTATTATACTTTGCTATAACTCACACAATAGGGGCTGAAATTAATAATCACGGTGTGGCCTCAAAAAGATTATAAGATCCATAGATAGAAAGAAATAAACATATTATGAATATTTAACATTTATACCCATCATCTTTCTGTGCTCTTGAATAATTATTGTAATTCTTAATGCTGCGGTTCTTGCTGAATGATATACTGCTCGAATGCTCTTACATTAGGTTACACCAGATCTAAACATTTCAGGTATTTTCCATAAGCATTTTAATATTGGAATAGTTTTCACAGGGCTGTAGACTGTTCTCCATGTGTGATACGCAGACTGAGGCTGCAGGCCCTATTGAATAACCTGCCATAGGCTCAGCTGCTGTGTAATCCTCCTGAATATTTAACTTAAATTATGTAGCAGACACTTGCATATACTGTACTTTTGGTGACAATTGCTTCACCTATAGTAAAGAATGCTTTGTTATGCTGATTCAGGTGCCACCGACAAATAATCTGCTATGGAATTTCCTAGGTGGGATCCTGACAAGTCATCCTCCCGAAAAGCAGATTTCAGCAGTGTGCCTTGCGTCTCACACACGTGGCTCTTTCTGGGTCTCCTGAAGTCGCTACATGTAGTTTTGGCTTATCCCACAAAACGCTTAAAAGGATGAATCTGTCTGGCAATTAGGCCAGCTGGGGCGCAGCAGTGGCACACTTGGCGTTGCGTGTGCCTGGTTCCACTGAGACTCCCGAAACAGGCAGTGAAAAAGTGCAGACGGGGTTTCAGCCTGAATCGGAGGCCGTGCTCTCAAGTAATCAGTCATTACACACACTTCTGTAGTTATTAGAGACTCCTGACCACGTCACCCTTGCACTCCACCATAAATTAATCTGTTGTGTACATCAATTAGCATACTGTTCAGGAGATGTGCATCACGGTAGCTTCACTGGCATTCAGCAGGGTGGTCTTACATGACCTAAGCAGTCCTGCCGGCCTTTTAAAAGGCTTAACCAGGTAAAGGCTGCCCAGGTGAGTACAGGATATCGCCGGAGCAGCAGGTTAATTTTTGGCCAGCGTGTCCACCGCTCGCAAGCGGGGTTTCCACAGAGGTTGCAAAAAGCACCGTTCCGCCACAGGAAGACGGGACTGAAGCGGGCCAGACTGTGCTAGAGGGCAGCACACCTCAGAGCGACCTTTCCTGTGAAAGCGCTTGGTGCAAGATACTTTTGCTTGAGGCCATAGGGCAAGACAGGTTACAGAAGACACTTTTTGTACTTTATAATTTAAAGCAAGAAGCTTTGCTTTGTTTGTAGGACGTTTTTTTTTTTCCTTTCCCCTGAAGTGCTTTTGGCTTTGGTGCCGTCTTCAGTTCACTGAGCTCTGCACCTTTGTGGTTTCACCCGACCTGCTAGGAACGGCCGCATAGACACTCTCTCTGTCGGGTTACTGATGTACAGATTGCGGTGACAGAATGTTGGAGGTGGTGAAACTGCCACTTCAGAAAGGGGAAACAAAGGCGGAGGACATTGGCACGGCATTGTGGGTAGCAGTGGCAGATGCTGTTGCCTGAATCCGATTCATTTAGCCTGATTGTAACGGTGTGCCAGTACAGGAAATTGATAGCTCTGCATTTGCGAGCGTTGCCTTATTACGACATTTTTTAAAGGGGCAATTCACCCCGAAACCGGAAAACATACAATTTAGAGGGACTTTAGTGTTATCTATCCAGCTAGGTTATTCTGCCGGGAGTCGCCTAATGTTGGCGATATCAGCTGTTGAAGTGTTGGTCTTCTCTCAAATATAATGGGACTGAATGGCATTCTTTCTGTGGTGATAAAAGTGCCAGAAAATGCATTAGAAAAATTCGACTGCAACCAGAAATCATGACCTGGTTACTCATGCTAACTCACAGATTGTGCGGTGAGCAGCTTAATGTGGGATCTATTCTCTTCTACTGTTTCCTTCCACTCCGGCAGTGCTGAAAAGCTCGCCTCGATGCTGCGTATTCGAAGGTGACAAGGACCCATCCCGGGTTTAAATGACAGTACTAATGCAGAGACAGAATGCGCTTTAAAGCGGCTTTTCTCCCCTCACACTACATAGTGAATTCTATTACATGAAATAAAGTGGCAGCATAAGTAGAAGTAAGTTTGATGTATATCTTAGTTAGACACAGAGATGCGGCTCCTCAAAAGGAGACTGTTTAGAAACTGTTACGGAGGTTTATACGTTTAAGATTTTTACATAATATTTTAAATAATGTTTGGTATTTTATATGATATATTGTAGAGTTCAACAGTATTGCTATAAATATATAATGTGATAATAAATATCAAGGTCTAAACCAGGCAGCAGAGAGAAAAGGTGCCAGCGAATCACACGGCATGAACACACACACATGCATGTCTTTGTGGGGACTCATTTCCATGGGGAAAACGCTAATCGCGACATGACAGCCTTAACCCCCACCCAGCCCTAACCTGAACCGTAAGTAACCAAACAAAATACGAGACTTTTGGCATCTTTAGGTTTTTGATTGCATTCAGATATCATTGTGGGGACCTGACATATGGTTTTTATAAAATAGAGCTTTCCCATATGGGGACTAGGAAAGGTAAAAAAAAAAAAAAACGGATATTCATCACGTTGTGGGGACATTTGGTCCCCACAAGGTAAGGTATACCTGGAGTGCACACACAGACACACACACATGCTGTACTGAGGAAGAATGTTACAAATATGTTCTTATTATTTACTGAATAAAAAACATCTGTTATCATAGGACTTTAAGTAAATGCTGACGTCACAATAAAGCTTTAACAGTGAATTCAAGCAGTTTATTTTCATATAGTCTAGTGTTTCATGTACCTGGATCAAGAAAAGGCTCCTCAAAAAGTCTTATAGAACTTAAATCTTAAAGAACCGAAATCTTTGTTCATTTTAAAATATCTTGCTGAGCAGAACTTGTGGCAGTGTTTGGGCTGTGGGCGATGGAGGACGTGTTTGATGCATGCTGATGATATGTGTCCATTATTAAAAACGAGAGGACAAATGCAGGGTTTGGGGGGTGATATCTGTGAGAACCTGGCACATTGGAGTCTGTATTTACACAGAGGCTCATTAGGAAGGTAAATATGTAAATCAGGCCTGACGTTTATCTGAAATTTTATGCATTCTGAACAAAATAATGTCAAAATAACGGGGTTTTATTGCGTGGTGGGGTACATTTGGTCCGCACAATGCGATGTGACCCTAATACACACACACACTAAATTTGGCAACACTAGTTCGTGTACCTGCATGGCTTTGGACTGCGGGGGGCGAGGGGGGCTGGGGGGGCGGCAGACAAGCAGGAAGCTTGTATTCAGCACCCTTAACCATGTCTGCTCTTTTCTGCCTAGAACAGCCACCAGACAGCTCCCATAAGCTCGAGCAGGGTTGGCATGAGAGAAGGGCTCATGGATGCATTTATTTTAATGGTTTATTATTAATATTGACATATTGGAAATCCTAGCCTAGCTATTAAGTAATGCATTTTGATATTCCTTCTTTAATATTACTATTCATTTCATAATGAAATGTCCCTCATACAGTTAGGGATAATAACTTCAATGTTTAACTGTTCTTTTAGAAAGTAAATCTTTTAATATGACCTAGATTAATAGTGATATGGCTTTCACATCAGAACATGATAAAGATATTTTCAAAACATGTACTAGGAGCAATCTGTCTACTGGTTTTACGTTTAATCTTATAAGCCAAGAGAATTTATTGTCCACCAGACACATTAGTACTATATACATTCAAATAGTTCTGGAAATTTTGGATTCTTCAAAGTAACATAGATCCAATCATGCTGAGTCTCTAGAATAATCCATTATAATGATTCCCATCACAAATGAAAACAATGTTCGGAAATACACCTGAAATAAAATCAAACCATCCATCCATCCATCCATCTACCAATTATTGATCTTCCACACTGCTTATCCAATAGCTAGTCGTTGTAACCCTCTACCAAGAAACACATGGCACTGACAGGAGGTACTGTACATGGGATCCGATTTATGGAGCGTTTCCACTGGCTACAGAACCCAAGCTACAGCAGAGTGGGAATGTGAAGAGACTCTAGTTCCAGTGCGGTTCCCGATGGCTTCGGTTCGGTTCGGTTCCCGATGGCTTCGGTTTTCCACTGCAGGAGGCTCAGCTCGGTAAAAGCGGTGCCCAGGTTGGGGTGTGACACTTCCATACAACCAAAGACCCTTATTTACTGTTCACATGGTGTCGCAGTCACCTGACTGCCTGTCAGGATTATTTGAGGGTCATTTATAACCCAAAATACGTCAACAGTCTGATCAACACAGTAGGAATTTCAATGCTGATCTTGTTTCAGGTAAGTCTAAAACCCAGTGTCAATGGTCAGTAAAACATTTGAAAATACCCTTTTCAGAAAAAAAAAATATCTGTAAAATAATCAAGGTCATGTGCAGATAATGAGATTCAAGCGGGAGCATAAACAGTTACACTGAATGTGCCAGTGCTAGATTTCATTCTGTAATTTCTGAATGACTGTGTGGCTGTTGTTGACTAAAGCAGTGGAGGACAGACAGGCAATTTACTAGACAGGATTCTCATCCTGATTTTGTTCTAGCAATGTTACAGATGCACTGAGCATTTTCTGTGTGGGTGTCAGGTAAATGTCGTCATTAATCTGTTTTGGTACTAATTGTCTGTCATTTGTGCTAAAAGAGACTGACGTGTGGGACCAAGGAACTGGGTTGAAAAAAAGCAGGAATGAAAGGAAAAAAATTATCAGTGTTAACACCAATATCTCATTATTTATAACAGCTAATCGCCAGCACAGTATACATGGGGATGGGGGGTATTTCTCCATCATGTTTTGATCATTATCCCAATTTCCCATAGGAATCCATCTTCCTGAGTCACTAAAATGCGAGGGCCTACTCACAGACCCCAACTAACTGCAGCACGTCACTGTTCTGCGAACCTTTCACCCAGTTGGCTGTATTTAGGCTCCACAAACATAGCCTTTGACACTAAGTATTAACGGTACCACTATACATTTTGCCTCCACTTGGAGAGAGACGGAAAAGAGAGTAAATTGTGTTTAGCGACAGACCTCAGCTTCCTGGCTGTCGTCCATGATTCTTCACACAATTTCCTTCATTAGATTCACATACATCAATTATACACATATTTCCTGCCTGTCTAGAACCAAACTCTAACAGATAATTGCATTGTATATATTATTTTTCTTCTTAACATACTTGCTGTCATTGTTATTTCATGATATTGATTTTAAAAAGTAGTCATAAATACTTTATTTCATCAGTTAACTGATAGTGCTGGATAAACTCGGTAGTTTTTTTTCTGCTGGAAACTGAATTATGGAAGTCATGTTAGAGATAAGCTGCAGATCAGAGAATATAATATGCATTCAGCACAGCTGTGGTTTTCAATATATTTAGAATTTATAAATCGCTAGCTGTTGAGGAGGCAGGCAAGTAGAAAAATACTGTCCTTCAAAAGTGTGAAGTTTCACTCACATGTCAAGCAGAGACCCATATATTCAAGGATGCATATTCTCAGTGCGTTCTCAACCATTTGAGCAATTTCAAGGCTTTATGGGACAAAAAAGGAAAATGTTGTGTGAGCTCCTAAAAAGCGTGGACTGCTGAGATACACCAACAAAGTACAATTCTTAGCCATCAGGAACATTGATTCTCCATCCCCCTTTTTTCCGTAATAAATATAAAGTTTTGGCAAGTGTTTTTTGTGCAAAATAAAATCTGGCTACATTTAAACAATATATTAGAGTGATGCGCTATAAATTCAGCAGAGATACATATTTGTATTTCATCAGTTAATAGATACGATAACTTCATTTTACACCTTAAAGTTAGAGAAAGGAAATACAAAGTTATTCATTTAATATTATGAAAGGGACGAAGCAGAATACTTTTGTGAAGGTATTGCAGAGGCGTAAAGTTTCTATTTTTGGAACTTTTTCTTTCACTTTGCTAAATTTCTGAGCCAAATAGTAACTCTATACTGCGAAACATAAGGTTGCAGTTTGGTCGAGGTCCAAGTTGAATTTCCCCAATGATCGTCTATTTAAACTTATCTACCCAACTGATGATAAAGCATTAAGAATTAATATAAAAGTAATACACACATGGAAAAGTACACATACAAAAGCAATAAATGTGAAATAAATGACAATCCCGTACTCCAAATCGAGAGCAGACACAGGTGCACCACCATCAAGGCTCCTTATAAATTAGTTTTTAAGTTCTACAGGTACTTTCACTTTTACTCATCGGCTTGCTGCTATCACTGCTCACTTTCATGGGGACCATGATTACTGTATCACAATATGTACTGCAGATAAAGCACAAAAAAACTCACTCAAGAGGTACCATAAGACAGAGAGCAAATTATAAGCATCGGCATCACTTCCTTGTGACATATTGCGTATGCTATGGGTTTTTTTTGCATTACCTCCTATGGAATTCAATTTGAAGTTTATATTTTGAGAAAATGAAAATTTGTCTATGCTATCTGAAATACGTACCTGACAATTTTTGATTGCATTTCATTTTCATATTGTGGAATATCAATGACACCTTCCTGAAAATCTCTATTGTAAAATAACATTACACAAATAGAAAGTATACATCTTTACAGACCATGAATAGTTAAAGGGATTTTGGGAAAAGCAGTGAGAAGCTGTGAATGTTGAGGGACTGAGACTAAAGCCAGGGGGCCACTAGAGATTTTGGGCCCCCAACCCAGACCAATCCAATTATCTTCCAATTAACTGTAATCGTGCTAAGTCCCCCCCATAAGTACCATTACTTTATTAATCCTCATGGGGAAATTATCTTTTTGATTAATCTGTCTTGCTCTCCATAAGACACACAGACAGGTAAGCTTTGGGGTCACAGTACAAGGTCGGCTACCATGCACCATACAGTCACCATACTGTACACCATGCTCATACAGTCACCATACACCATGCGCCATACAGTCACCATACACCATGCACCATACAGTCACCATACACCATGCTCATACAGTAACCATACACCATGCACCATACAGTCACCATACACCATGCACCATAGTCACTATGCACCATACAGTCACCATACACCATGCTCATACAGTCACCATAGACCATGCACCATACAGTCACCATACACCATGCACCATACAGTCACTATACACCATGCTCATACAGTCACCATACACCATGCACCATACAGTCACCATACACCATGCACCATACAGTCACTATATACCATGCTCATACAGTCACCATACACCATAGTCACCATACACCATGCACCATACAGTCACCATACACCATGCACCATACAGTCACTATACACCATGCTCATACAGTCACCATAGACCATGAACCATACAGTCACCATACACTATGCACCATACAGTCACTATACACCATGCTCATACAGTCACCATACACCATAGTCACCATAGACCATGCACCATACAGTCACCATACACCATGCACCATACAGTCACTATACACCATGCTCATACAGTCACCATACACCATACAGTCACCATACACCATGCACCATACAGTCACTATACACCATGCTCATGCAGTCACCATACACCATGCACCATACAGTCACCATACACCATGCACCATACAGTCACTATACACCATGCTCATACAGT
>JABFDZ020000039.1:24399819-24426767 GCA_019775955.2 Pollimyrus isidori
CATGCACCATACAGTCACCATACACCATGCACCATACAGTCACTATACACCATGCTCATACAGTCACCATACACCATCCACCATACAGTCACCATACACCATGCTCATAGTCACCATACACCATGCGCCATAAAGTCACAATACACCATGCACCATACAGTCACCATACACCATGCACTATACAGTCACCATACACCATACAGTCACCATACACCATGCACCATCCAGTCACCATACAGTCACCATACACCATACAGTCACCATACACCATAAAGTCACCATGCGCCATACAGTCAACATACACCATACAGTCACCATACACCATACAGTCACTCTACACCATGCACCATACAGTCACCATACACCATGCACCATACAGTCACCATACACCATCAGTCCACTGAACCCCACAGCACCTCCTGACTGGTCAGTGTTCATGGTCACATTCTAATGCTGCATCTGGGTATATGTGCTTGTCAGTAGCATATGACTTCAGTCATGAGAAGTGGCCTATTTGCTTCAGCCAATATGTTTCTGATATCATGATGCATCCAGTCCCCTGCTAATCCACAAGTAACAAAATATGAAAATGCACTTGTGTATTTCTGTGTGTGTTTATGTATTACTGTGTATATGTGTGTGTGTCTGTGTGTGTCTGTGTGTGTGAGTCAGGGAGAAACACTTGCTAGTTTCCCAGAACCAGCCGAATCCCTAAAGCCATGTGGTGCAATAAAGGAAACACTGGCTGTGGGAAACACTTGGATATTGCCCCACGTGGGCCACTTCCAGCTCTTCAAGTCAAGTGTCAGGACCTCACTGCACCTCCCACTGCCTTCTGTGGTGGAATTCAAGGTGGCGCATATTTCCTGCATCACTCCCACTGCCTTCTGTGGTAGAATGCAAGGTGGCGCATATTTCCTGCATCATTCCCACTGCCTTCTGTGGTGGAACTCAAGGTGGCGCATATTTCCTGCATCACTCCCACTGCCTTCTATGGTGGATTGCAAGGTGGCGCATATTTCTTGCATCACTCCCATTGCCTTCTGTGGCGAAATTCAAGGTAGTTCATATTTCCTGCATCACTCCCATTGCCTTCTGTGGCGGAATTCAAGGTGGCGCATATTTCCTGCATCACTCCCACTGCCTTCTGTGGTAGAATGCAAGGTGGCGCATATTTCCTGCATCATTCCCACTGCCTTCTGTGGTGGAACTCAAGGTGGCGCATATTTCCTGCATCACTCCCACTGCCTTCTATGGTGGATTGCAAGGTGGCGCATATTTCTTGCATCACTCCCATTGCCTTCTGTGGCGAAATTCAAGGTAGTTCATATTTCCTGCATCACTCCCATTGCCTTCTATGGTGGAATGCAAGGTGGCGCATATTTCCTGCATCACTCCCACTGCCTTCTATGGCGGAATTCAAGGTGGCACATATTTCCTGCATCACTCCCACTGCCTACTATGGCGGAATTCAAGGTGGCACATATTTCCTGCATCACTCCCACTGCCTACTATGGTAGAATGCAAGGTGGCATGTATTTCCTGCATCACTCCCACTGCCTTCTGTGGTAGAATGCAAGGTGGCGCATATTTCCTGCATCACTCCCATTGCCTTCTGTGGTGTAATGCAAGGTGGCGCATTTCCTGCATCACTGCAGAGGATTGGCCATGCCTCCTTCATCACAGCGGGGGTTATTTTAGTTTTGTGAGCTCATCAGGTGGCACCTGGATCTTACATTTTCTAATGGTAATATCAGCAGGGATGAAATTCTTTTTCACGGCTGCCAATAGTGTCTCTTCCCTACAGTACTGATGCTGTGTTTCCATGAAAGGTTTAGCTAAAGGCATTACTTAGCAACATACCTGAATTACAAGGAAAATTTGTCCCACATAGTTTATTGTGTGTATTTCTGTGCAGAAGTTTACATATAATTTTGCTGTGTGCTTTGCATATAAAGAATCAGATTTAATTTTTTTTCCCAGAGAGAATTTAGCTCTTTAGGGTTTTCCAAGCATGGTGGATCGATGCATGTGAATTACTTCAGGAAATGAAGACTTAGTCCTACATCTGTTCAAACCACATCACAGTGCATTGACAGACTCCGGCAAAGTCATTGAACATATGCTCTGTAGGTGGATCAGCAGTTGTTTTTTAATTTCTTTTTTCGTCTGTCAATCAATTTATTTACTTATTTGCTTAATTGGCATGATATGTGAAGTAGTGCTCAAAGAAACAGAAAGTCCACAGCTTCTGGGACAGACTTTGGATCTCCCATGACCCTGAATAGGGTAAGTAGCTACAGAAAATGGATAGATGGATATCTAAAATAAAAGTGTTAAGTAATATAGCTGCTGCTAAATCAATTCCGTCAAAATTAGTAATGTGACACACTGCAACATGTCAGATCGATTGTTACAGATCTGTTAATTACATCTGCATGGGGGAGTGGGTGACATAAGGGACAAACTGGTAACATAAGGGTGAAGAAATGCAGGGAATGCAGCTACATCTAATCTCTTACATTTCGTCTCTGAAAAGGTTATCGATGGATGGCTAAATGTCTGCCTCTTCACGTCACTGGGACAGGCCAGCCGTTCCATCTGTTATTTCATTTTCATCGTCGGCTCGCTTAATTAATTAACGTAATTAATTGACTTCATGAGATATTGTTTAGCCAAAATAGGTGTGCCAGCTGTTGACGTTAATGTAGGTATGGGTTCATTGAATGATAACTGCAAATACCGGAGGAGAGGTGTTAGAATGGCAAAGGTGACTCTCACAGACAGAAAATCACAACTTAACATCACCATAAACACACTTTGACCGTAATTTTTCTTTGGCGCCCTAGGACAATGTATGCTGATATTTGACAGTATACTGTATGTCTGATTATTCTTGGATAATGACAAGAAACAAGTAACTCGTGAAAGATTTATTACTTGTGTGACCTACAGTACCTAAACAATTGTGGCCAGGTTATAGTTTCAGACCTACCCATCAAAGACTAATGCATGATGCAGAAATTTACCTGTTAGTCCCCACAGTGTCTGCCACACAACATGAATAAAATAGCATGCTTTGAATAATGTGTCACCCTCACCCAACAGTATACCTGTTAACTACTATATTCCATGCAAAACTGCAAGAATTCATTGGATTTCATAATAATGATACAGTTCCTAATGTATTTTTAATATTTAATATGGCGTAAGGGGAAGAGGCTGTGACATTTCACACGTTTTTGGCTATTATCCGTAAACTTGGTTGTGGCCTACAGTGTTATTGAACACAAAACAAGAAAATGAGTACTATCGCTCTTTCTTCACCTTCTCTGCTAACATATTACTGTGAAAAGTTACAAAGTATAAGAGCAAAACAATAATAATGGATAGTTTTTGTGGTAACTATAAAAGCATTGTTTATCTTTTGGGCATGCAAAGTCACGTTCACGAACCAGTCTACAAACAGTCTTCTACAACCATCCAGAGCTGCTTTCCGAAAAGCATTATAATACTAAGTAGTTTGTTATACTTACGATCATTCATTAATTAGCAAGCATCTCACGAAAACCTTCGTAAATAAAGCAGTTCATAATCTTGTTCTTAAATGAATGATCTGAACCACTCATTATTTTCTACGTTGTCCTTTATTCAAACTTTTGCCAGCTATTTACAGCGACTGTCTCTGCCATCTGAAGGCACCATCAAAGAGGAACCAACAAAGAACTACTGTGAGTTTGTTTGGCAAATCTGGAATAACAAGGGATTTTAGGAGACGGGAAACACTCACAAATCTCACTCATTCTTCGCCTGTGTTGTTTGTTATCTTGTTCATTATACGCCATGATCGTTAGTTATCAGGAACACGCACCAGGATGACTAAAACTGGAGCCTGTCCCAGACAACACAAGGCAGGGGAACTTCCTGGAAAGGATGCCAGGTAGTCGCAGGCCACACACACAGATTCACATACTATGTGCAGTTCACCAAACAGCATATTTTTAGACTGCAAGAGGGAACTGACGTACCCAGAGAAAGTGTTTGCAAACATGGACAGAACATGCAAACCACACACAGAGCACTGGTGAGATTTCATCTTCAATTTGTGAGGCGATACATTATCGTTCATATTGCATTGTAAACGCGACGTGGCAGCTACAGAATTAACCCATCTTTGACATCCTTACTATGTTAAAGGGTGACAACCTTACTCATTTATAAATGCATGACGGATTTTGATTTTCAGAGTAACCTAGATTAGTGCGGCGTGGTCTCCTCACCTTGCAACACTGTCTTCTGGCGAAATTGATTAGTTAATGGTTAGTTATGGCTGCCATAGGCAGAGGAATGGCTTGATATTTTACATGGTTTGAATGGAGCGTTATGGTTTTTGGGCGTAAATGAAAATAAGTGCACAGAAGAGCAGGTTCTTCAAGCTAAATGCTTTGTTTGTCCTTTTCTTTTCCTCTGTTAAAAACAATAAAGCTCATTGTCAGATTTTGCAGTCATCCACAATTTGTTTTCATCCTATATCATTTTCTATCTTCAATTCGAAATCAACATGCAAACCCATTGCTACCTAATATTACCTCCTGTGCCGAAAGTCATAAAAACCTCATTTTTTGTGCATTCAGTATTTTTTTACAAAATTGCTGAAGTTAAACTTAAATTATAAAGAATAAACAAAATAAACCACTCCACACTCCAGACTTTGCCATACATTCTTGTACGCTGTATGGCCACATCTTCATAAATCATTTTCCTTGTGTGCTACATGGCCAAAAGCACGTGGTCGTACATTCATAACGTTCGGACGTGTCCAACATTATGAGTCCATGAATACAGCACTACAAGTCGGTCAGTTCACTGTTACTATCATAACCTCTGCTCTCCTGGGGGCGCTTTCCTTTCGATGCTGGAACATTGCTGGTGGGATTTGTTGAGTGTTGGGTGATCAGGTCTCTTTCTGTGAGCCTGTGCGGCCACTTCGCACCCGAACTTGTTCTCAGAAGTATTGTCCTTCACAATCACTTCACTTGTGCTGGGCAAACCTAGCAGGGCATAAGTGTGGCAAACCGACTTGCTGGAAAGATGGCATCCTTTGGCGATCCGAAAAAAGGAATGCCACTAACTCCTCCACCCGTTCTGCTGCTAATAATCGTTGCAGGAGATTGCATACCTGTGTGCTTAATTTTACATCTGTGTCAGCAGTGGGTATGGATTAAATAGGAAATTCCTCAGATTTAATTGGGGTGTTCACATACTTTTGGGCATATAGTGTTGGATAATTTGAACACATAGACTCTGCAGAATATTTAATGTAATGAATGTTGATTATAGTTCAATTTTGCATGTGCTTTGCTAAAATCATTTTCTTTTTATGAGATACAATGTTGTGCCAGAAGTATATGAGTGCTCCAGATCATCTTTTGAGCCGACTCGGTTTTTCAAAAAATGTTTGTGTTTGCCCAAGCCAGGTGGGCAGTAATTATTTAAATCCTGAGGCGACATACACTGGAGACATTGTGTAAATTTTCTCCTCCCCGGTATCTTTTATTTGGCATTTCTGTTTAATGTCTCTAGATAGAATTCCAATGATCTGTGAAACACAAAGGTGCCTTCATTTTAGAATCAATAAATTGAATTATGAAGGACATGAGTTCTTGTATAAAGTATGAATTGGCTAAAGTGATTAGTGAGTTCTTAAGTTGCCAGTCAGTAAGAGCATTGGATATGTCCAACAGATAGATAGATAGATAGATAGATAGATAGATAGATAGATAAACTCTATTTTTGACTAAATACAAAATAAAAATTATTTATAAAGAATTATTATGTGATAATTTTATTATGTAAAAGACAAAGGAAATGCTTCGAACCCAATTGTAGTGCCAACAATGATACTCATACCTACTTGGGCGAATCCCATGAGGCATAATGTCAATTAGCATGTTTGAACTTTAACCATGTTAGCTGTGTTTACTTAAGCTAGACATCATGGTTATCCAGCAGGAATCCTCCTACCTAAACTCTTATTGATCATTACCTCGTGCTCAGAAATGCTGCTTCATGGAAATTCCCCCTAAAGTGGGAGTCTTTGTGACAGAATGCTTGGGTGCCAAGTCTGACTTCTGAATTCTGGAGAGCTACTTCGGTCTTTATGGCGCGGCAAGACAAATACACAGTGTGTGACGCTGGGCAATTGTCAGGTATGGAAGCCTGTGAGGTTTAATAGACTTAACTACATTTCTTTGCCTGGTGAGTGAGAAGACGAATTACGTGCTTTTAATCGGTGCTCAGTCCCAGGGTAATCTCTGTGGCCTTTTAAATGAAAAAGGGAACCCAGGCATAAATGTAGTATTCAGTTGTATGGACAGTAAACAGTGTGTTGGGGCAGACAGTGATTGGCAGTCTGCTTTATATGTATGTGCACATGTACATACATCTGTGCGCATACATCTGTGCGCAAACATCTGTGTGCATACATCTGTGTGCAAACAGCTGTGCGCATACATCTGTGCGCAAACATCTGTGCGCATACATCTGTGCGCATACATCTGCGCGCAAACATCTGTGCGCATACATCTGTGCGCATACATCTGTGCGCATACATCTGTGCGCATACATCTGTATGCATACATCTGTGCGCATACATCTGTGCACATACATCTGTATGCATACATCTGTGCGCATACATCTGTATGCATACATCTGTGTGCATACATCTGTGCGCATACATCTGTATGCATACATCTGTGCGCATACATCTGTGTGCATACGTTTAGCACATGTGTGTTTAGGCCTTTTAGCTGATCAGTGGCGTGGAGTCTTTGTATTATGCAAGTCGTCTGGTAAACTGCTGAGAAAACCCCGAATTGCAAGCCACGCCAGAACAAAGGGTATTGTTTCTGCACAAAGGGCTTAATAAAAGAGATCTATGTAAAATACAGGATTTTCCTATATTACCTTAGTATAAGATGGCAAACCTCTTGGTGGCAAGGAACAAATATTAATTTGTAAAGAGTCATGCTATATTCCTGCTGCAGGAGCAGCGTGTCATATACAAGATCTATGTCACACAGAAAGGCTATTATAGCAACGTCAGTCAAACTCCATGTGGCAGGATGTAGCATTTGCAGTGGGATATATCTGTTTGTCACCATGGCTAACGATGTGGAGAATCATGCGGCGACAGTGTTGAGCGCATTACTTCAGAAAAGTCACCAGTGCAGATTCCAAATTCAACGCCTAAAAATCTAATCAGTAACAAAATTCTTTGTCTGACTTGAAATGTGGAATCTCATCTGATTGTAGTTGGATTACTTTTATACATTGACCTGATCTAACTGCTGTCAGGGTGTAAACAATTTAAACAGTGAGAAACTTCAATAAACTGTCGACAGGGAAGATTGCTTAATACCAGACGTCGCGTCATAAAAATGAATGTATTTCCAAACAATCACACGGTGTTTTAAAAATGGACACCCATGCCCAACAAACACACAGCGAGGTATCCTGAAGTAGGATAGCCACATGTTAGCGTTTTGGTGATATATATGCCACGGAATGAAGAAAGCGACAGCTCATCAGCCACATCCTTCATAAAAGTTGATATTGGGACCAACTAAAACTGGAAACGCCATGGAATTACTGGGAGAGCGGAGGCACTGGCATGCAGTGGAACATGTGATTTCGTTCAGTCACCAGCATGTAGAGCTTCCACTATCATTCGCAAGAAAAAACAAATTTTATATTGTCAAATACTGAAAATACTAATAAAATCATTCCTGCCAGATATAAATTGGCCTCATTTTCCCGTCAGATATTTCATATATACATATCTCCCCCCCAACACACACACACTCACACACACACTTGTTTTGAAATGTTGTCAGAAGGGGCCAGAATCTTTGTTTTCAGAGTAATCACAGTGTGGCAGCATCGCAAGATTGTACTTCTCCAGCATAGCAATGACAGCATTACTTCTGCACTCTCTGACTAGTGTTTTTCTTTCAACAGTGAATTAAAAATTATGTCTTGGGATAAAATGTAACATAATTACACATGCATATTAATGTTTCTCTCACCCGTTATTATCATTTTGATGAAACTTTTTTCCGCTCAGTCTTTTTTTTCTACTTCATCCTAAGTATAAAATAGCTGATTTAAACGATTAATTATGGTGGAAAATAAATAATGTATTCATTTATTGATTTTTTTTTCAAGCTCAGCCATATATATTAACATTAAACTTTTAGTTATAGCTAACACTAAATGTTATATTGTGTAACCTTTTTGCTACGAGTTCACAACCAGTGAAATTATTGCACTAGTTGTTAAATACTATTTCTGGCAGATATTAACCTTCACTTATATGTGGCAATAATAATGCTCAGGCTAAGTAGAGTCTGTATTATGGTATTATTTTAGGAACAGTGATAGACAGTGTATGATGTGGAAAACCTTGCAGTGTTTAAACAGTAAAGCCATTTGTTATATTTTAGTTGGTCTTATGAGTGATACCATACTGTGAATGTTTTTAAGATTTTTAAAAATTCCCAAAGACCAGAAATTAACACAAGAATTGAGTTAGTCAAATTGGGGAGGATATTGGGACATTTGGAATGTATCTCACTCTCTCCTCATTTGGGAAGTACAACAGTGAATGTCAATTTGATGGAAGGATTAAAAAAAAGCCAAATGATTAAAATGGGATCAGAAAAGTAGGTCCTAATCATCAACGCCATTGTGCTTTGGAGAATGAACTTAATTACTCTTTGAGTTTCTCTCTGCCTTGCAGGTCTGAGTCCCATTAAACTGCTCATTCTGGTGACTGTAATGTGACTCAAATTGGGGGGAGGGGGGGGGGGGGTTTGAAAGCTAGTGTGTAACTAATATGAAAACATACATGTAAAAATGAGATAGATAGATAGATAGATAGATAGATTGATTGATAGATAGATTGTTCAGAACTTCCTTAAGATTCTGAGAAGAAGGGTTGTTGATGTTGATGTGGCAGGAAAGTTACAAAGCCAATCTTAAAGACTTCACTCTCTATCAGTCCATGGTCAGGCTTAAAGGGGAGATGCAACATTATTATCCTCCCCAGGAGTGATCATCCGACAAGAAGTACCCTAACAGCAACATGTGCGGTACTCTAGGAGATCACAAAGATCTCACGGCATGGGCAGCATTTTTAAGTTGCCTTCGCTCTTGGGGAATGACGAAAGAAATCAAACAGTTTAATCAGTCTGAGAAAGAGTAAAGACAGAATGTTTAAGTCCTTCACATTAAAATAAAACAATGAGTTACATGCAGGATTAAATAAAACGCCTTATGACAAGGCTTTCACTGTGCAAGAAGATGTGCACTGAATGTTGTCTGTCATTCTGCTAAGACTGAGGAGATCTAGGGTGACAATGACCTTGAAGCAATCGGATCCACAAGGTCTCTACTCAAAGTGCAGTCAAAGAATCAAAGTGATTTTACTCGATTCACCACATTAGAACAGCTCTACATATGTTAGAAAATATATGCGTGAAAGAAAGCTAGTACTGATTAGACCGTCCATGTTCTTGTTTAATAAAATGCAATTTTTTTGTGTGTGTTGTTTCTTTAATGATGTTTAATTTGTATTTAACCTTTTGTGTCATTTTAGATTTTTTACATGACATTTTAAGTCAAAATAATACATTAGCAAAGATAATTCTCCTTAGATTTGCCATATTAAGGGTTATTCTACTTCATAAGAAAAAAGTTGTAATTTTCTGAATAGCCTGGTTGCTGTTTCAGTTTGTTAGTTCATTCATTCCGACTGGATTTCTCTTTTTTTAATGGACAAATGAGGAAAGAAAACAAAATACTAATGATACTTGATGTTTTATTCGTAACGTAGGTTGCTACCAAAACTGGAACTTGGAGGAAATGGATATTGAAAATTCAAACAGATTTTGACCTTGTGTGTTTTGCTGCACTTGGAGTCATAGTTGTTTATTAAATCTCCCATTTTTAAAATGATTGGATTTTGTTTAAGGAAAAGTAACCTTTGAGCAAGGAGTTAAGATGTAAGCCATAAAGTGGTTCATCACCTCAGACCTGTCTGCTATCAGCTGGAATTCCAAATGCAAGACAGTCATAACCCCTTGGTAGAAATTAACATACAAAATGTGGTTATGATTCCTTCGTCTTTTACTCCTGCGTATGGCTTTTTATTGCTGAAAAACATCATTAAAGTTTTGCGACTGTCCTCAAAGCTAATTTTCCCACGAATATCGGATATTCATATAGAATGCTTTTTAACAATAATTATGATTTGTATGAGCCAGTAAAGTAAAATGTAAAGTAATCATAGTTAAATAACCTTCGATTATTTTTGGACACATGAGTAGTATGTGGAACTGATTCACAATTAGCCACTGGCACTTTCATCGCCATTACAGTTGTTTAAAATATTTTTTATATTTCTTAATCTCTGTCATATACTTTTCTGGGGTGCATTTCCTGAAACTCTCTTAACACTATGTGTTCGTAAGTACTGCCTTAATGTTGTCTCTTAATGCTGTGACGTGCATCCCAACAAATTCTTAGTTTATATCTTCCGTAGATTTTCTTTTGTAAGGTTGGCCTGAGCCTCTCTTAGCTGTCTCTTACCGCTGTTGTCGGCTCATACTGCTCATTAAAATAAGATTAACATCATTAAGGGTACAGTTTAATAACCAGACATCACTTAACTGAAAAATAACTGATCCATATGATATAATACATGACGGCAATCTTTTTTAGCTTTCGTCCTTGCACTCTGAATGCGCAGCAAATTGGCCTCAGCAATGGACAGATTCATAATGAAAGCTCTTTTGTTATTGAGAAGAAAGGGGTGGGGATTATGACAAAATAGGAGTGAACGTGTTTCCCCTATTTCCGATGCCTCTGGAATGCACACTCCTCTGTAAATGTGCCATGGTCACAGTAAATCAAATCTTTGGTTCATAAGTAGAGAAACTGAAGCACAATCGGACATTCTCTTATGTTATCTATCGACTATAGTGCCATTGCTCACCCCAGTATCAATGACAAGCACACATCTTGGTACACACAGCTGTTTTATAGATCAAATAAAAGAAAATGGTGATACTACAATATGGGAAGGCGGGTTTGTGCATCCAATCGGCGAGAATCATATTTACAGTTATATGATTCAGTTTGTTAATTTTGTATTTTATTTCTAGGATCTCCCCACTTCTGTTTAATGCATATTTTTGAAGGATCTCTGCAGTGGTACATTTATAAGGAACATAACTTTCCCTCATGTAGCAGTTAAGCAGTGGCTTCATGGAGTGAACAATCAGTTAACTATCAATGTCAACCAATCAGGTGTTATGGTTCCTATTAAGGATGCACTTACAGTAAGGAGCCCTCCCTTAAGCAATATCTCAAGAGATTATTCATGAGATAGACATAGGAAAAACATGCCTTCTGTATGCTATACCTTTGGAGTCTTTGTAAAATGTTGAGTCATCATTATTGGGAGACTCTTTCTCTTAAATTCATCCTTGAAGCGTATGGCAGTGACTCAATAGATGTTGTTGGAAGAACAAATATGTGACTGCATCACAGCAATCCATTTATCACATAAAATTAGGATTGGCAGGGTTGGCATGCGGATAACAGCAACGAATGAGGCCTGGTTCAGATGATAATAGAGATCACATTACATTATGATGTTAAATTTTTCATGGAATAATTTTGTATGCGTTGGCTTGTAGTTGTTAAGATGTTGCTGTTTACTCAGAATGAAATATGCTGGCACGGCCAAACTAACATTTTAGTTGATATAGCTTCCAGTATTTTGGCATCTCTTTTAATGTATGCTTAATACTTATTCATGGACAGATTATTAAAAAATCACTTGATTTCACAGACTTCGGCCATGGAAAATTATTACACTCCTCGTGCTGATTATATACTGTAATTGTATTACCACTGACTTACTATTCTAGTTTTCCTTTCAACTTTTATCAGATTTTACAGCACATACCTTACTAAGTATTGGGATAAATGTATTGATGATTAATGCTTGCGCAGTTGTACTGATTCAATGAAGCTGTGATTCTTCCTAATACTGAGAGATTCCTCTATGTTCTTGCACGTCTGTGCTTCCATTGACTGCACACGTCCTACAGAATCACAGGCACAGTGTCTCTATGCTTTGCATACATAGTATTTCTTTTCAGAAAGGCAGAGACATTTATTTGTAATTCCAAACACGTTATACCCTAAGGCTTTTGCTACTTTCTGAATTTTATCATAAATTAGAAAAGGTAAAAGAATGATTTGATGATCTAATGTGACAGATGAAAAGTAATGATACTCTGTAGATATTCTGCTTGAACTTTATTAACGCCATCCATTTAAATATTTATGTGTTCTTATTTATTCTTTTACTTTATATCTCTCAATACATATATGTTGTTTACTAATTTGTTTTTGCTGTGTATATATTTCATAAGTATGCAAAGCAAACACAAAATCAGACGTTAGCTTAATATTTGCTATTTCAGCTATTCAGTGTTGAACTTACTCTGAAGTTACTCTAACATACATGTAGATGCATGTCAAAATGTCCCTTACAAGTCAGAAATGTCTCACACATTGTTTCACAGCAGAGACATTGCTACACAATGGACACATAATGTACTGTATTTAATATCAAACTCGAACAGTACATTTCCGTTACATTCAGGGGAGCAGAAAACCATTTTAGAATACTTCAATACAAATAGTGGGCTATGCTCCAATCAAAGAAAATTCAAAGAAAATCAACATTCAAAGTCATTAAAATGCTTCATTGTTTAATTTTGTAATTTTCCAAGATTAAAGACAGACAAAGGAAAATACATACACCAAGGAATTATTTCATTAGTTGGAGTTTTAAATAATGAGTTGCAAAATAGAGTATAAGTAAAATGTGGATAAGAGAAAAAAATCTGAAGCCTTTTACTCACAGAACACACGCATATTATACTATTAATTTACTTTTTACTACTAATACTATTATTGCTTGCAACTGATCCAAAGCCGCGTAACATCATATACACCCAATGTCATGTGACATGGCAGCACATGACCATTCGCCAGCACTAATTCTGCATGGACAATTTTCATTGTTTGTCTGTGGATGATTTGAGTTAATGACTTTAATACTCACTTGTATCAAAACTTAGCAATGCATTACCTAAAAAATCAACAGTAAAAAATATAGCTGTAAATGGTGAATCAAATCAAAACAAAGATCTTGTCAAAAAAACTTTAAAACAGTGAATAAAAAATGCAGTTGATCATGTCTGTATGTGGGGACATCGGTTTGAAAAGCATGAGATCCATGACATACATACATATACACCAATATACATTCGGATATACACTGAGAGATGATGTCCTGCCATGTTTTACTATCTGTTTTTACTGCCACAAGTTTACCAACAGGCCACTAGTGCTGTGTTTATAGCAAGATACTAGAGGGTTCTAAAACTCCTTGTGTTTCCGCCTTTCCCAAAGTGATACTGATGTAATTCACTCCAGGCAAACGTCTATCACTCAGACGGCAGAACATATAATAAAGAGGGGAAAAACCCAGTAACCTACATATAATAAGATAAGTGAGAAAAACAGATGGACGGATAGGCGATGGCCGCAGCCCCATCTTCCTCATGTCTTAGCATGTCATAGCATATATATTCTCTTTCGCCAAATTTGAATCTCCTTTATTTATATATATATATGATTGTTGGGTTCTTCAATAAGGGTGTGTGTGTGTGTACATGTATGTGTGTGTGTGTGTAGTCCAGATATACCTTACCTTGTGAGGACCAAATGTCCCCACAACGTGAGGACCTTTCCTGGTCCACATATGGGAGAACTTTTTTATATGATACTATTTATACTGTTGTGTAAAAATCTGTGACTGCAATTAAAAAGCTAAAAATGCAAAAACTCGTGAATTTTGTTTGGTTACTTATGGTTATGGTTAAGGCGGGGTAGAGGTTAAAGGTGTCATGGTTAGCATTAGCATTTTTTCTGTGTGTCTGTGTGTGTACACATGTATGTCTGTTAGTATAGAGTAAGTAAATACATTTTGTTGTACTTGATTCCTGTAAAATGGCCTTATAGTATTTCTGATGTATTATCTATAAGGATACACACATACCCACACACACACACATGAACGCACATACACACATACATATATAAAGAATTTCACGCCTCAAGACATGTTGAACCGATTCACAAATAGGCTTGCTTAGTCTTTGAAGCTGACACGTCACAACTTTGCAAAAATGAAAGTGGATTGCTTGAATGGTAATGCTGGTAAAGAAGAATACACTGTTACATTAGGCAGATGTGGAGTAATCCTATCATCTGTGGATGGATTTCCAAAAATAAATATCAATGGCAGTAAATGGTTTGCTGCTTACTACAGAAATGATTCAAAGTCAAAGCAATGGAATCACACAAATGACTCATCCACATATGGAAAATGCTGCAGGAGTGAGGAAGGCTTGAATAATTTGGATCTATCACAGGTTTCCTAATAGCAAATTAACACATAAAGATGCATAAGGTGACATACATAATAGACTTGCAGTGTCCAATATCGAATTTCATTTTTAGTATTTGTCCATAGAGGAATGCTTTTATTTGCAATGCACACTATAGATATGGCTTTGAAGAGCACAGGCATCTTTTGAAGTCTTTGAAAAGAAATGGACTGACTCACCCCTCATTATACTCCAAGTGACATGAAAGGGGTTCATTAGCTATTTCCAGGCAGGTAATAGTTTACACCGATACAGGAAGGAATGTCTAGGAGACACGCAGAAATGGATGCCATAGGTCAAGAGGAAAAAATCATTTTTGTCATGAGCAGTCAGTGAGCATTGAACAGTAGACTAAGCCAGGGTGGGCAATCTTATCCGCAAAGAGCCGCAGTGTATGCATGTTTTTGGGGTAACCTTTAGGTCAGCTGTTCAAACCCAGGCCGTGAGGACTCTTCAGCCAATCAGTCTTCTAATTAGTTAATCTAATTAGGGAATTGCAGCGAAAACCCACACACACTGCGGCTCTTTGCGGATAAGGTTGCCCCCCCCTGGACTAAGCTATACAATTTCATGGAAGAAGTAAAGGTGGAAATAAAAAAAAATACACAGACTCTGATTTTAAGTTGGCAATAGTTAATGGTATATGTATCATTTAAGAACAATACAAACTTTCTGCATGAATTTTTTCTCTTTAAAACTTTTTCTTGGCTAGTCTGTTTCATGCTTGTATGTTACTAATGCATGGACTTCTACAGACTTCATTTTCATGGGGGGTGTGGTTTTATAATTTCAAGAACATGAAGTTGCAATGAACAACAACACTGGGGTGGAGATCAAAAACGTTATTTCTTTAAGAACATTATTTTTGGCCTGCTTCCTAGCAGTGTCGTACAGGTACAGTTTTGAAATAAAATTTTGGGACAATTTGTGACAATTATTATTTTATTAAGTAAGAAGGATGGGCTGAATGGTGTCCTGTCACTAAAAATTCTCACGCGCTTTTCAAATGGCGAAGATTCCTTTTAGGTTCTTTTCTGGAATAATGGTCATCAATCATCTTTACACTGACTCAATAGCAAAGAGGAACAGGTTGAAATTTTAAATAAATTATACATTTATTCTCACTATTCATAGTCCTTTTGAATTTCTGGTACCTGATTAAGTGGACACATTGTAGATGTGAAGGGATATCATTTTTTTTTTTTTAATTTCAATTAGTAAAATCAGTGGCTTTTAATATATGACAGTTCACGAGGAAAAAAAAACTGGTAAGATCGGGAGGAAGGAAAGACATTCGGATGACGAAGAATGAAACATTGCTCCTGTCTCAATTGGCAGAATACGTCACATACTTTTTTTTTTTTACCATCCTGTTATAATTATGCCATTTCCTTTCAGCAATTGTGCACATCCCTGTGTCATAAATGCCAATTTCGGGTTCACCTTTACAAAGAATGAAAGGAAAAAACTACTGCCTTAGGTAACAGGCTATTAATGAATTTGTGTTAGCTTGTCCACTGCTTGTGCATAATATCTGGTCCACAGCAAGGTTTCGTGAGCTTGTTGTTCCATTTTTTCTAAGTAATAAGGTTATATTATGTACTTGTAATGTACATTATAGGTGAAATATCTTGTGGAATGTTTTGCAAAAGGAAAAATGAACCCACCTAACAGTATTAACATTAATATTGAGGACCCGATAACGAATATTTCTACCCTTTGCCTTGATAAAAGCTACAATCATTTTTAAAATAGTTTTACACAATCCTGAACTGTGCATAGCGCCTTGAAATCTTATTTGCACTCTGTACACCTTAACCTCCTAAAAAGGCCCAACTAAATTCCGATCTTGAATGTATGTGTGAACAGGAAGCAGTTTCCCAAAACCAGCATAATGCCATGTCGTTAGTACGTTCTGCCTTAACGAACTCACTGCAACTCAAATTTCTTGAAAGTTGAACAAACCACTTTGACCAATAACTCGATCTGAATATCAGAAATCAAACTGTGAATGCTGACCTAATATAAATTGTACATGCCAGGAAAGTCATACCACAATGCAATTCTTGCTTGAATGTCTTCTTCACAGACTGGACGATTAATAAAATAAAGCAGCGCAACATTACAGTAACTAATAATAACTACTACTGTACTGTAATGTACTATTAGATCATTAGAGCATTTATGTCATTTATTTGAACTTAATTTTACCAGGTAAATTCACTGAAAACCTGTCCTCACTGCTTTATGTGATATCCGGGAGAAATAGCAGATTACGCATCGGAACTGCCTGATATACAAACGTCATGCATGTAACTAAACCCTTCAGTCAATAAGAGCAAAGGTGTGTTGTCACAGAGGCGGTTCCAGTTTGTGCAGTCAGGTAAGCAGTCGTAATGCATCTAACCATAATGTACTGCGTCAGGATTAGAATGTGTTGCTTTAAGCCAGCGCCGTAAGCAAGTCAAACGTACCCAATTATCCGACTGGGGAAATAAACTGATCACATGGGGATCCCACACGAGGTTAACAAGGGGTCATGGCACATGGAAAAAGTGGATGATCGGGGCAGGACAGGGATAATGTTGGGATAAGAGCTTTATCGTTTTAGAAACCATTAAGAAAAAAATGCTCTTCTTGTTTTATCCTATTCATTTTGTGTTTATTAATTTTCGGGGGGCCGAGAACCAATAGTTTTCTATTATTTCTTAAGTGAAAAATTCGATCAGAACTCAAACTTTTTAGGATTCGATCCGGAGTCCGAAACAGATTAAATTCGAGAACTGAGGTACCACTGTATATGTTCCATAAGGTATTACTTCATATGGTTGGTCTGAACCTCTCTTAGCTGTCTCTTATCGCTGTTGTCGCCTCAGATTTCTCATTAAAAATAAAACTAACATCATTAAGGGTACAGTTTCATAACGAAGCACCACTTAATTAAAAAAAAAAATAATAACTGATCCATATAATAAAATACATGACTGCAAAATTTTCGGTAAAATTTTGGCTGACACGACTACAATCTCCATTAGGTTTCATCCTTGCTCTCCGAATGTGCAGCGAAATGGCCTCAGTAATAGGCAGATTGATGAAATATAAAAAAACACACTGTTCATCATTTATTTATTTATTAACTGGGAGGGTATTGGGGCGGTATTGGGGTGGACGCAATTTCTGACGTCCCTGGAATTTACACACCTCTCTAAATGTGCCAAAGTCACAGTATATCTAAACTTTGGTTCATTAGGTTAAGAGGCGTCAGTCTAATACAGTTTCCCCCAAAAAGCACTCTGGAATAGTCCTTAGTAGGCAATACTGAAGCAGACACGACATTCTGTTATGTTTAGACTGTTCAGACTTTCTCCAAACATAAACCAATTCAGTAGCAGAGTGAAATAATGAAAAAGAGTGAAAGATGGCTGATCACACAATATTTCTTTTTCTGTTGCTTAGGGGTCCGAGTTCCTTGCTTCCTACACCAGTTTCTGCATCTTTGATCATTGGCCTTAGATATAATCGATTTGCCCTGCCATAAATCTCAGCTTTGTGACACTTGATGATGTACAGTCTTTGTTGCCAGAAGTGCTGCTTCACATTTTTGTGTCCAGCAAGCACTGCTTCTCTATGCTGTTGCAATCTGTCCATGTTACCAATGCCTCATGCCGACTTGATAACTCACATATACGTTTTGTTGCTCGTCTCTTTTATACTAATTCAAATACATAAATATTTGAAATACATAAATAAATATATAGAAAAATAAGCGAATGATTGAACAAGAAACCAAATAAGCAAACAAATTAACAGATGCCTGACATCTGTCACGACCCCATTCTTGGTTATTCTCTGCCTTGTGGATTGCAGACCCTTGCAACCTTGCACAGGAAAAAGTTGGTAGGGAAAATGAATGAATGAATGAATGAATATTGAAATAAAATTATATTAAAGCATAAACCTAAGCATCTGTGTACTGTTTTGATTGAACATATTCAAATATTAAACATACTGACACTGATTTATCCAGAGTGACAGGAACTTCAAAGATATATTTGCACAGCTTATTTTTTTCTGTTAATGTTGCTAAAGTCACATTATTGCAAAACTACTACTGTCTGCCACTAATTTTCTTCTGCCCAACCATCTGCTGACTCTTGAGGAACTAATGATTTTAGTTAAAAGAGACAGCAAAGCAGCAGCATTTTCAAAGTGCTCGCTGTGATCTGATAAGTGTTAATGCTTTATGTCAGCATCGCATTTCCTGAATTTCGACAACTGAAGTTGTTCCAAGTCACACTTGCAGTGAGATGCGAGGGGTGCTGAAGGCGGGCGGGGTGGTTTCATGATCAAACTCGTTGATGCCAGTGTAAAGTGACTTATTTATATCTGTACCATGTCATCCTGTTGAGGGCTGCTTCCTATTTCTCTGTGATATCACTCATTCTTTTTTATGAAACATTGACAGCACTAGAAAAATGAAATGCACATCCCTTTCCACAAATTCTGTGAAAACTGAAAAGCTGTTTGGCCACCTTCCCCAGCAAGAACTTGTGCCACATAAAAACACTGAACCTTCTTTGGTTTCAAGCATCATACACTATTTCCAGCACTCCTTAAATATTGAAAAATGCTTTTGTGTGATGGGATAAAAATTCCATTTTGTGGCAGAGATAAACTGCAGGTGACTTTGCCTTTTGCAGTAAACTACCCCTCTTAATGCTTTGTTTTTTATTGTCTGTGTCGTATTACTTCCCGATGGGTGTCGCACTGGCAGCCAGCTTAGCAAGTCAGAGGAGACCTCTCACACCAAGGCTGAGCTCTTTGTTCCTGACGTGGATCCCCAGATGCTCATTGGCCACCTGAGAGATATATTCCCTCCAGCGTTTCCTGAGTTTGCCCTGAGGCCTCCACCCAGTGGGACGTGTCTGAAACGGCTTCCCTGGGAGACACCCAGCTGGCATCCTTATAAGATGGTCGCACCACTTCAGCGAGCCCTTCTGATCTAAGGGAGCAGGCGCTCAGTTTTGGATCTGAGTTCAGACACCTGTACTCTTGACCTTTTTTTTCTGGCAGTCACACAATTCTCATGACCTTAGATGCGGATCAGGACTGACAGATAAGTGTCGCCTCATGACTTAGCTCCAGCCTCTCCTATGCAGACCTTCTCAGTGTCCTTAAATCTGTTCGCTCTCAACATCATTCATATAGGGAATTCCAAGTGAGTTAAACTTGCTATGGGCATGCACATCTTCATCATCTGAAAAGAGTCGCCTGCTCTTTCCAAAGAGAACACCATGGTCTCTGATTTAGAGGTGCTCATTCAGATCTACTCCGTGTCACATCTGCATTGAACCGCTCAGTTATATGCAGGAGTTCTTGGTTGGATGTGGCCAGAAGCACAACTGCATCTGCGGATAGTGCGGATGTCGCCTGTAGGCTTTCATACAGTATTTGTTATCCCGTCCATGAAAATCACAAACAGTAGTGGAGACAAGCTGCACATTTGACTTCATGCCAACACCCACTCCGAAGGCTTCAGACGTGACTCTGATTACATTCGTACGAGGGCTGAATAGCCCGCAGTGGTTGCCCTGGGACCCGATATTCCAGTAGTGCCTCCCTCCCACAGAATAAGGCAGGTACAGGCTTATGCACGTTCTCCAATCCACAAATGATTCATAGGCTATGAATAATTTGAGGGAGAAGAATTGATCCAGCGTACTAATGATGTGTAAAACATACATATTACACACACAAACACACAAATGTATATACAGTATTTTACTTGTACAGTGGACCAATATATATAGGTGTGTGTATGTATATATATATATATATATATATATATATGCATAACACCTTGTTATAGGTTTCCTTAGGAAAGCTTCTCCTGATCACTATACAATACACACTACAATGTCCCTTTAAAATCAGTAAAGCCAGCCTCATATATCATGCATGCCTATGAGCATCCTTATATTTATACATGCTGTTTGTAATGGGAAGTCAATGTCTTGTGCAGAGGTCCAATAACAATTCAGGTTAAGATCTGGGAGACCATTCTTCCCAGCCGTCCTCCTGGTATCTTCGTCGTCCCCTTGTGTGTGTTGAAGTCTTCTATCTGCAAGTCGCAGCAACACTGCAGAAACCCCTTCTGTGCAATAGCTCCTTAGCTGAGGTCTTTCACGGTGGAGAACTCCAGAGATCCTGGAGCCCATAATGTGCATGGAGATCAGATGCCTTCCAGTTGCCAAGTACTCAGTTTCCAAGTACCTAGTGTCCATTAGCCATGCCAGGTTCCACCTATTTGCTAAAAATGGCATAACGCTCAAGCTCCACCTTCTCCCACACCATCAAGTAGATGGGAGGCTTGACCAGCAGGCATTAGCTTATGAGCATCTCCCCAAAGGCCAGGTTCTCAGGGTGGGTCGTGGTGCTCATATTCCGGACAGGGTGCTCTGCTTTGTTTATGCCACCATTGAATTCAGTTTGTCTGGCTTCCCCCTCTCTCCCACAGACCTGCTTAAAAAGGGAGGCCCCACCCTGAGGTCATACGCTACGTGACGCAGCTCTTTGGACTGTTAAGGCACACAAACCCCAATGGGGTCTCTGGCTTTTTAAATAAGAATAAATAAAAAGTTTTAACACACACATGAACATTTTTCTCTACTTTGTATGGATGTACAGAGTGTAATGGTACCACTTTGTGCCAAAGCTGCATCTTTTTTATTATTCACATTGTGCAGTTCCCAGTCCCACAGATGCTTGTCTTCATCACAAAAGGCTGAACTTGATGTGGGGCTGGTGATGTCAGTGGCGGCTGGCAGTTTTATAGACAGTACTGGATCGCACTGTGGCATGGGCTTTTACTAATTAGTTCTTAGGAGAGACTCCATTTTATTCACAGGCAGAAGCCTCTCAAAGAATGAGAAATAAATAAAACAAAAAAAAAACAACTTCTTCCCAGTTCACCATGGTAGGCACCATGCCATCTTTTTTGGGCATTAAGAAAGGAAATAATGACATTCTGGCTATTTAAAATAATATTCATTTATATATTGGGATAAATAGCACTGTGAAACAAAGAATGAATGGATGAATGAATGAATCAATCAATCAATCAAACAATGATGATGATGATGATGATAGATAGATAGATAGATAGATAGATAGATCATTTATGTTAGTACATAAATCTGTATTATATAAGGACACATTGCATTACACATTTCATTATATTTAATGAAATGTGTTTTATACATGCATGCATAATAACAAAAAGAAGACTCTTTGATTTTCAAGGCATTGGATTCCCATACATAATTAAAAGTCTTTTTTGTATTTTTTATTTTTTTTGTTGTTGTTTAGAAGATGTTATGGATTAAGCAGAAGAACGTCAAATTGCCAGTTTACCACTTTGCTTCTCTGACAACTGTAGTCTTAGATGTATACTTTCGGTTTGTTTATACACTTCTAAGAGTAGCAAAAAAAACTCAGCCGTCTTCAAGAGGACAACAGGAAAACATTTTCAAATGTTACCATAGAGAAACATTGTTTTAATTGTAGCCTCTGGTGGTTTTAACACCACAGATCTAATGAGCAGACTAGACCACAACACTCTTATTTTCGGGGGGCAGGGGGGATGTATTATACTAATCAAAAAAGGGGTCACACACTGTCACTCAAATAATTGATGTTCAATTAAAAAAAAGGATATATATACCATTATCAAGGCAGTATAGCGCAAATGGTACAGTAGACTATATGGTGATTCTCAACCAGTGATGCTCGACCAAATCTTCAGGGACCCATCAAACATTTTATTCCCTCACAGGTCCCAGAGCATATGCACCAAGTGATCAAGCAGTTACGCTGAGTACCTGGTCCAGGGGTGCTGGGAGGTGGGAACGCGCAGAAATGTGCCTGGGGCAGTCTGGGGTTCCCCAACGACAGGGCTGACAGACACGGCCATAGACAGACTGAAAGGGGATCTCCATCATGCATTTGGAAGAAGTGGATAAAAGGGAAATTGAGCATTTCAATGTATATTTGACAGCGTGCATTGCGCGCCTGAACAAACATAGTTTTAGTCCTTTAAGATCTGAGCTGACCAGGGTACGTTGATATACTTAAAATTCACCTTGAATTATCAACAATAAAAAATCACACAGAAAAATTGCAGATACAAAAATAATAAGAAAACTGAGACGCACTAACAGCATTTCACACCCAGAGCTGCAGATGGTGCAGGTCTCACTGTCAAATTCACGGCCCACCCCGACTGTTCTAGAATTGCACGTCCTATTGTGGGAGTTACACAGTGACCGAAGAATTGAGCAGTCAGATAAGAAAAGTAAATCTTTACCGTGGCTGTCCTCCACTCACCCTGTGCTCACATCTGTTACGAGTTACAATACCGCACGCAATCAGTAACCCCCATGCTCTGGAAGTACTCCCCCGGAGAACGGCTTTTTAAAATCGTCTGTTGTGTGCGAGTGTGCGAGCATCCCGTCGCCTGTACTGGATAAACAGCTAGGCAAGGGGGATGGATGGATGGATGGATGGATATATTTCTCCAGTAATGCCCAGTAATGCTTGACTTTAACTGCACCTTCATAGTGCATCCATAGAACATTCAGTCCACCTGCGTGTGTGATATACTTACATGCCTCTTATGAATGTTCTATGAATGCATGATGGAGGTGCAGTTAATGGCTACCGCTTATTCTTAAAATTGTAGTCAAATTATTGATGCCTAGATTTAATTTTATGCCCGATGGGGAGATTTTGGATTGAAGTGATCAGGACTAAAATGATAAATTTATGTTGTTCTTTTTTAAACTTGCACACATTTTTTTAAATAACAGGACTCAAAGTATTAGGATATTCACAGGAAGAAATGAAAACATTGAGACAATGCATATAAATATTGTAATAATTTGCACATTTTGGACTTATATATATGCATCTCGGAATGGGGGATTAACATAACAATGAGTTCTTGAGACATTCAGGAGTGTCAGGATCGAATAGCACAGTTCCCTAACCATAATACTGCTCGACACCAGCATTCCATGTATTTTTCTGCATATTATATGACATTTGGAAGAAATCAGCAGGACAGCTAAAGGTGAGTAACTTTAGAAGCTCATGGAGCCCTTAGCCAAATTCAAATCACATGCCTAGAAGAAACCCAATTTTCCTGGGAAACATATTGCGCTGTCAGTGTGCAGCAGTCCCCCATCTTCTGAGGAAATGACCATCCAGACCAATCAAGGCACATTATGATGACATTGGCATTATGACAGTATTTCGTTCCTGGAGACAAGCCCTGTGGGCTGTACAGCCCAACACGCAAACATACATTTTTCAAGAGCAAGTTTAAGGAAACCGTATTAGGTATTGGACATGCGGTTAATAGTACTTCCCCAGCAAGTAGGCATTGCACATGAGCATTTCTGCCTGGACGTATTCAGTGGCATGGTACTCCAACAGCTCCCACTGTTTGAATGCCACACATCTGCAGTTTGGCTGCCTTGTGATGTAACTTAGCCAGGACGTGTCACCTTAAGGTTAACCCAGTGACATTATTTCCAACATAACTGAATGTGGCAGTGCTTTACATTAGCTGCATGTCTATAATGCATTCATTTTACATCCGTAGAGCATGTGGTGCATCTTCATAATGCATTCATAGAAAATTCATAAGCAGCATGCAACATGTATTACAGCAGTGCACTCATAATATTTTCAATGAACTAGACATAACAGTGGTAATATATTTAAATAACAGACTTTGAAATCATATTGTCACATAATGTTTGTTATAAATGTATATATTAAAGCATTATGGTATGTTAGGATGCACTGGTATACTTACATGCTGCTTATTAATGTTCTTTGAATGCATCATAAAGGCATTATTAAGGTGCAGTTAATGCAAAGCTTAATTTGAGGCATCTAATGCCTCTTAGACGTTGATTTCATACATTTTCTGTGTTTGCCGATCAAAATAAATTCAGTTTCAAACCTCTGACCAGTGTTAGTCCCACAGCTCTATTCCAGGTGGCTGGAATGGAGATTAACAAATAGAAATAGCACCCGTGAAAACTAATTCTGAGCATATTCCATCCACTTTTATTTGCTAGAAGAAAAAACATCTTGAGATGTTGTTAGAACACCTTTCCTAATGAGATTTCGCTACACTTATAATACATGCACTACTACCGTAGCATAGACAACAAGGGACAAAACAGTAGATAATGAATAAGAGAAATCCTTAAAGCAGTTGTTACTCTCAATGAGGATCCACAGTCCCTATTCATTTAAAAAAAACACCATATGCAGTATATATTTGTTTGGTAGGTAGTCAATCCACCTAAATGTGTCAATATCATTCCAATATACCACAAGCAAAGAGAGAGAAAGTTTGGTGCCTAGAAACCTCACAGAATATACAGAATATCTTTGCTCATAACTGCATTTTTTTGGTCAGTAAATTGTTTTAATAAATTACAGTCTACATCTTCTGTGCCCGATTTTCCATACTTTAAAGCAGCTTGAAATGCATTGGTTGACTGGTTTATGAGAACAATATTATAAATTCAAAATACGTTTGTACTTTTGTACTTTGGTATTTGTATATCCTGTCTATGTGGAATAAGGCATGTCCCTCAAGTTCTGGTCATCAGAGACATAGTGAATTTAAATAGAATATAGGATCCACATCTTTTGATCCAAGATAACGATACATAAGTTATGAAGTTGCCTTTATTTACTCCACAACTTAATTTAAAAAAATGTGCCCATGGTATCTGAGTACTGCATTTCCTTCTGATACAATTTGTGTTCATGAGTTTCTGACTTTATTTTCATCATAGCAGATCTCAGTCGGCACAATGTTACATATGGCTGACAGGACAGTGAGGGGATTTAAGGGACCAGACATAGACAAGGTAACCATGTAGCTGTATTTATACTCATTTAGTCGACACTTCTGTCCCAAATCACATGCAGTTGAGGAAAGCTGGGGATCAGAGATTAAGCTGCGACAGAATCGCTGGCGTATGTTGGGTTCATGGTAGTCTGGAAATTCCCTCAGTCACAGGATACAAATGATCTCACGATCTTCAGGACACGAGCACAGATCGGTTACATTTATTTTTACATTTACTGTGTTTGCCAGATACATTTGTTCAAAGCCATATACAAGTAAGGCAAGTGACACATTACAGACATAGACGCTGTTAAGGACTGGAACCGGCATAAGTGCATAAAGGCTGAGCATCCTGTGAATGCTGAGGTACAACAAGACTATACAGCGTTAGAGCAGGAGCTACGCAACATCTGCCAAAGAAAGCAGGAACCTTATAAGGCTACGAATCAATCAGCACAAAGTGCAACATTAACATGCAGAGCAACGGCGTGATATCAAGCCAGCAGAGGAATTTCTGGAACGGAACGGTCTTGAGGGAGGTGGAGAGGGAATCTTATGACCGGATGTGTTCTAGCTGTTCATTCCAACGTTGGGGAAGCAGACAGAAGAGCCACACACTGCCATATCCTATATGTAGTGATTCACGTCTTCAAAATAACACTTTGTGTTCAAAAACAGAGAGAGAGCGAGTGAGAGAGAGAACTTGGTCTCTAAAGTGTATTTCCCCTCTATTCTTCAGTAATAGCATTTCCTAATTAATAATTAAAACATTTTTTTACATTTACCAATAAAAAGGCAGCAGATTTTAATACAGTCTCAGGCTACCTGTGTACTGAAAGTAAGCTTCCTTGCCATCATAACACAAGTCTAGCTGTAGAGAGAAATTAGAAGTCTAAATTATATGGGCTTCAACTTTGAATATAGGTCACTGTTCCAGTTTGTGATAAAACCTGTTCTGGTTGGTATATTTCAATTATATATACTAATTGCATCTCATAAAGGGCAGATAGGTGCTTGATAGGGAATTTAATTAAAAAAAAGAGGAATAACAAGCCGTCTTTCGCTTTTAAGCTGATTAAAAGGAAACAGATTTTGATTGTAAGTGACCCTCCACAGACATGCACACCTACGAGATTGCATGACATTTTGTTTATTTAGCAGAGGCTTTAATCCAAAGCGACGTCCACATGGGGTGGGGTAGCGGGGTTAACGCCCCCTGCAGGCATTACATGGGGTGGGGTAGCGGAGTTAGCGCCTCATGCAGGCATAACGTGGGGTCAGGTAGCGGGTTTAGCGCCTCCTGCAGGCATAACGTGGAGTCGGGTAGCAGGGTTAGCGCCTCCTGCAGGCATTACATGGGGTGGGGTAGCGGGGTTAACGCCCCCTGCAGGCATTACATGGGGTGGGGTAGCGGGGTT
>JABFDZ020000039.1:24437641-24447685 GCA_019775955.2 Pollimyrus isidori
AGTATTCAGCTGCTGGGTAGAAACAAAATCATGGTCTGGATTTGTAGCTTCTGGACCTGAAATGCCCAACACTGATGTAAATATCCATTATATTAAAATAGAATTCTTCACCAGATAGGTAAAGGTTAATATTAGGAAAATAAGACACACAGTGTACCCCACTTCAAATGGATTTTATCTTCATTCACTTAGTACAGACGTACTCAAATCTGACAAGTTATCAGGCTAGGAAAGAAATCCTGCTTCGTGAATCAGGCCCCCATCCTAGGAAATCGTCACTGCGTCCACATATGTATCAATATTATTATTACTATCTTCCTTTTTGTCTGAAGATTGCACTGCTAGCTGCTGCATCAGCCCCTGCTCTTTATATGCAGATTAAGTGTTATCCATCTCTTTGTGAGAGGCTTTTACTTAATTAGTCATGACAGAATATTAATTTATGCACTGCATGGTATAAATCATGTTACAAAATAAATTAGTTTTGGACCTCCTACAATTTTTAATGGTGATAGCCAAATAGCAACAACAATAACAATAATAAAACGAATACTTAATAATAAATTAAGTACTGGATCACCTGGAAATGTGGAAGTTAAATGTGTTTTTACGTGAATTCTGTGAGTCCTTATGATATGTAGGTCTGAAAGCATACATAGTTATTCATCTCACATTCCATTTGGTCACATTCCACAATTTGCGTAATCTTTTCCCATCAGTTAGTTGATTATTCATATTCCTTTGTATATATTTCAGTGCCCATGTTTGAAAAATTAATTAATATTACTCATATTTTTTATGTAGTTATGTCTCTTTAACACTATGATCAAAAATTTTGAGAAATGATCAGTAAAGCTACTGGAAAAGCGATGACATTAAACTAAATCGTGCTTTAGTTGAACATGCTCACAAAAAACTGTACTCAGTGAAGCGCACGATGAGACCTAGGGCCTCATGTATAAATGGTGTATACTCACAAAAATGTTGCGTACGGCTGTTTCCTCGCCCACATCGAGATATATAAATACAAAACTTGGCGTACAGCTACGCACATTCTCACGGCAGCTTCAGACATAGCATATGCACATTTCTGCTCGGTTTTGTAAATGCTGCAGTTTTTCTCAGAATTTGAGCAGCGCTACCCATCCAATGTGCCTGAAAATTTTGGAAAAGCTCGGACAAAGAGTTTTTTTATTTATGATGCTTACAATTTGAAGTGTCTGAGCTGCTTTTACCTATGCTGTCACTATGTGGTGCTGCCTGAGTTTTAGTGCGATTTGATCAGTTCCAGAACTTCACCGATACAATATGGTGGCAAAAAGAACCATAAAATATTTTTAGAGTTACTGTGTTCAAAAGACTAAGTATTTTCTGTAGCTGCTGTTTCCTTCTTTTATTTCCATTAATGACTTTTCCTATGAAGTCAGTAGACGGATTGGGAGAGCATGGGGGGTTCATGAGGGAAAGGGGTGTGTGTCAATCCTGATATCTTTGCAAGAGGATGAAAGTCCAAGTTTTTAGAGTCCTGGTGCTCCCAGTCTTGCTGTATGGGTGTGAGACATGGACACTATCCGGAGAGCTTAGATGAAGACTGGACTCTTCCGGTACTATGTCTCTTCAGATGGTTTAACTATGTGTCGAACAAGAAGTTGCCGGATGAGTCCCGATTGAGGCACATTACCTGCATCGTGAGGGAGCATCAGTTACAGCACTACGGCCTTGTGGCGTGTTTCCCTGAGGACGACCCTGCCTGCAGGATCCTCATTGCTGAGGACCCGAGGGGCTGGACCAGGCTGAGGGTGACACCCACATGATACCTGACTGCTGCAAATGGATGCGCATTTCCGGAGGGTGGGACTGGACCGTGTGCCCGCCTGGGGGGTTGCCAGCCGGGATCCCGAGCAGTTTCCCCAAGTGGTAGGTGCGGCAACACGCTGCATCAGCGCATGTTCTCCGACCTGACCTGACCTAGCGTTCAAAAATGATCAAATGTCCTCTGCTCTCACCCTTCCCTTTGTTCCCCATAAGTAGTGTTGCTTCAGCTTTTTCGCGATGTGTCAAAATTTTTTTTTTTTCACTAAACATAAAAACAGATTAAACATGCACTACAAACAAACACCAGCAATTTATAAACTAAATTATTTCAATCTGTAATTAAACTAAAGCCAGTAAAATTCAAACAACATATTTCAATTTGAATACATTTAGCCTTCAGTTGTGCTATATATCCTTTTGTTATGCATTGATGCTCCACACACCAGTACCACCACATAAACAACCCCGTTGCACTTGTCCTTTTTGCAGCTTCAACTTGCACATTGAAAAGCACAATACTCCACAAATTTTTACAGAACTATTTGGAACTATTTAGATATTTTATCTTTTTGCGTAGGTCTCTCTGATCCCATTTCTGAAACCATCCAGGAACTGCACACCTTGACAAGTTGCCTTTGGCATGCATTTCAAAGCATAGCTTGTATACTGCATATGCAATCGCATCAAAAATCAGGAAAGCAAACACCGTCTTGCCAAAACGTCAGAAATCTGTTTTTTCCCCCCCCTCCATACTCTTGAACAAATGCCAACTGAATTTGTAATTTATTCCATTTGGTGCTGATGATCAGGCCACATGTTCTTATCAACATCACACTAGATGGAGATAACCCTTCCTTCTATGGTGCATCCCTCCTGGTACAGTTCTATTCATATAAACTGCCATTTAGTGCTTCCAATACATGTATTTGCATATGGCTCAGGTGATAATACACTTTACACCTGAAAACGATTCCTTAACAGACTAAGAGTGTTAGAAGGTGACACTATCCCAAATAATGACAAACTGAGAGACGCCAGGCTCCCTTTCTTCTGTTAAAGCTAATATTTTCATAGAGTGCATCGGGAAATCTGCGGCGTGCTCTGTGGCATACGGGCCAGTGCTTGATATTTGGAAAAGGACATCATTACTGGAGAGAGCCACACACAAGGTGATGTTAGCAAACCTCTGACCTGGCACTGCGGCCATTGCTCTCTGAACAATGATATTTCCTCCGTGTCTCTTTACTTTAGATAACAGGTGATGCCATTTTATGTGCTTTGTTGGTGGTTGGTAACCAATTGCCAAATTAACGATCGTGAGCATGCAGTCTCACGCAGGTATTGCCGGTAATTGTTTTTGTGACGATGCTGTCAGTCATCTGCTTTTTTTATGTCACGCATACACGCTGTTACACAGTGAAGTCTGTGCTTTTCAGTGAGGTGTGTTAACCGTTTTGAAAGGGTGTGTGGAGAACAAGTGAAATCAGGCGTAAACACATTCGTAAGACAAAAAGTCTGCTGTTCTATGAAGTGGACTGCAAAGATTAAGTGGTGCAATAAATGATGATGATGATGTTATTATTGTTGTTAAGTTATATAATAAGCTGTTTGTAGAGGTTGGTGTGATTATAAAATGTTATAGGTCTTCAGTTCTGAACAACTACACAGATCTAATCATAACACTCCGGTCTTTAATGATTTGATATGTAGGTTGATTTAATAACCAAACAATAATATCCTAAAATAATTCAATCATTCTGGGAAATGTTATGGCTGTCCAGCAGGAAATATGGTAATCAATTTCATTAGACATGATTCATCCATCTTATCACACAGATCAGTCATTTAAAATGTATCTGAAATTATTTGTGAGGGGAAGTTTTCACACTGTGTTATAACTGATAACTGAGGTTTCATGAAAATTTTGGCCATGGCCCAGATCTGTTAAGAGTGATGCTCACACAGAATTCCAGGAACACAAGGGTAGACCACCATGAGAACAGCCACTGAACTTCTAAATTGGATTTAGTGGTTCCAAATAACAGAAAACTTGCCTAATCTGTTTCTTTTAGGCAAGTTCAGTGTTACAGTAGGAGATTGATTTATATTACTCTGAAATAGTAGTGATTTTCTAGGTAAATGAACAAAGAAAATATTTTTTTATGGATAATACATGTCATACAGTATATGGGATGTATACTACAATAATATTCTTTATTATTTAATTGGATCTTTATTTCAGTCAATAGCTATCTTGGTATAATAGTGAACACAATAAAATATACAACACACAGCACTTTATTTGCAAGCTGACTGCTATTCAGCTTAAGAGTCACACAGCACAAAAATCGCAATGCAGCTGGATGGTATGTCTGTGATGTTATTAAACATTTTTGTACTGAATAATGTGGATCAGACTTAATTGTGTTATTAAGGGACACATGCTGAGCTTCAGTAGAAGGTGCACCTTGAATCTGATAGATCCACATCCATCAGTAGTGGTAATAAATCGCACATCACAGTGCAACTTGGAGCTTAGCGTGTTTCAGCGGGCGAGCAGGGAAGGGGCGCCGGCACATCAAAACTACAGAATGACTCTTTAGGACAGATCATCACACAGTTTAAGCTGCCACTGGTTATGTAGTGCAAAGTCCCACAGGTATATTAAAGTTAAAGCACTGATCTCTGCATATGTTTTACATTTCAAAGAACAGACCACACACACACATTTGTAAGAAAAAAGGCTGGGTTGTGAAATAGTTCTCAGGCATTTCGTAATGAGTGGAATCTTAGAGTGGGTAAAATGAGTGCTACTGACCTTTTTTAGGTTTGATTAATCACATTTTCAGACAATGCACATTTGTGGTGTTTCCTGCATCAATTTCAATAGCCTTCCCTCCATATGATGTTTGTATTTATATTATACTGAAATATATAAATTTTCCGCTGACCTTTTTGCAAAAAAATGACAAGACTACAACAAAACAGAACAACAACAACAACAATAATAATAATAACAACAACAACAAAAAATAATAAGATAAATAATAATAATAATAAGATTCAAATAAAACTTGCCCAATACAAATTCAAATAAAACTTATCCAATTATTCATATCCCTTCACAGGTGATTTTTTAATGTTTCAAAAAGAAGCCAGGAACCATAACCCAGAGCAGGAACTATACTCATTTAAATGTGGAACCCCATAATTCACTGTGATTCTTCTTTAACTGCCCTCATTTCTGTTGTTGGTCAAATCTTGGATTAACCGCTTAAATTAATATTTATGCAGTCGTATTAAGAGTATCATTTGTCTTCAAAGCCACAGAGAAAAAGAAATAGAAATAGGTTAATTAAATAACTTCCTTTTTCAGAACATCTTCAAATCACAGTCTCAGTATTTCCAAACTCCTTGTAACGTGGCCTATTAACACTTTGGAAATTAGGTCAATCTGTGTTTTGGCCAAGTCCCTATGGACCATTTTTGAATGCTACAACTGTCTCTAGTGAGTCCACGTACAAATACCATATAACATACAAGCTTGATTGAAGATATTGGTATCTATCTTGTCGTTTATAACCCAAAATTATTTCCCCCCCATCTTCATTTCAAGGTTGGTGGGACAAAAATATCTGCAGAAGTATGAAGGATGCTCAGTAACAAAACAAATGGCTGTGATCATTCTTATTTTCCAAATGATTAGCTTGCACAGAAATAAGATCATTGGCCATGAAACTGATTAATAAGGCTTAAATTAATAGCATATTTATAACCTTTATGTTCTTAATGAAAGTTTGATGCCCGTTCTAAGAAAAGGGACAATTATCATTTGAGCTCATCATTATATTGTAGAATTATAATATGGTATGTAATTAACCAGTCTGCTGCATCCAAACTTGGCTTTCCTGTAAATTCTGTATTTATTGTCATCATTTTTATATGATATTATGCATTTTTGTATATATCTGCCATGGTATCCATTCATTATCCATTATTGGTGAACTACTAGACATGCAGTTACTGTCAATTAGTTTCAGTTAAATTATGTATACAGACACACACATGCTATATGTGTGGTTTTAAAGTTTCCTTAGTTGTGGGAATACATTTTTCCAAATTATTATTAAAATAATCTGAATAAATGAGAGTAGTTACAAGTATAGGAAATATTGCTGTAGGACGTAATGGAAATCCCATTACTTCCAATTCAGTGCTTCAGAATTGATAAATGGGATTCTGTTTGTGGAGACACTAGGGCTTGTAGACACACGGTTTGGTTTTATATGTCCATCCATCTTCCATCCAATACAGGACATAGTGAGAGGGCAGCCTATCCAAGTAGTGGATGCACACACTCACATACTGATGGCAAATTGCAGATACTAATTCACCTTGCATGATAGAGTGTGGGAGGCTCAAAGGGAATCCCACGTGAACACGGGAAGGATGATGTAACCCCACAACACTGGCAGTGCGATGTCACAAACTGTGTCGATCTACCATCTAATCACGAGGGGGTACTTTAATGTGCTTTTTCTTATATGCATTGACTCTGAACAATGAGCTTTTACTTGTTCTCCTGTCTCTCCTAGAGAGATGATTTACCTATATCAGCTTAAACATATAAAATGATTTAATTCCAAAATTAAAAGCAATTCCCTTTTTTTTTTTAGATTACCTATGTTTATCTATGTGCTCTTTACTGCAATCTGTGTAAAACACTGGAGTTGTGAAAGCGGGGCAAAGAAATAAAACTAAAAGACATGCTTAAAAGTTGCTCAAAGTAAGATTTCCTGTATTTGGTTTTATCAATGTAGCATCATGCTGCAGCTGAGTAAAAGAACGATGCAGTTTCTTACAAGCGCGCCAGCTTTTGACTTGCAGGCCAAAGTGTCAATGGGACCCGAATAAGTATAAGCTTATGCAAATTCTACATTTTATGAACCTCATTACAATTCCACATTTTAAAGGAACATTGGGTACTGGGGGGATATCAGGGATTTTTAATGAGATCTGAGGGTGAGAAGTAATGAAATTCTCAATGACAGTTTTAAAAAGTTTTTCAGATATCAGTGAGGCCTGTCTATGCCTATCCACACATCAGCTATGAGTGTCACTGGTGATATTTTGTTACATAATAACGTGCTGCCTATGTTACCATACATGACTAGCAAAAGGACACTGAAGCTGCGTTAAATCTCAGCAGACCTTGATATGTCAGAAAGGATTTCACGTAATCTCATTAGGTACCAGTAGATAAAAATTCATATTTGCCACACTCACAAGCTATTCCTGATCTACGGTGTTCTAATAGCCAGTTTATAACTTTAAATCCTTGCAATTGTTTTTCCCCCCATTGCTGAAACCCGGTCAGTAGTGATTATTTCAGTGACACATCTCGTACTCCTCAGTTTTAATGACAAAGTTCACCACAATGCTTCTTTTACCTAGTAGGCGATGCATTTTCTCCATTGTCAGGATTTTCTTTATCGTTGCAGTGAAGGCTGCCATGCGGGGCACGGCATCTCCTTCCTTGTGGCCTAGGATGGGCCCCGGGCTTTCTCCAAGATGCAGAACACAATACATACTTATAGAAGACACACTGATGGATTTCTACAAGTTTTAGAAGAAGTGTACCACATATTCCTAGAAATATTTGCAGAGTATAACATTAAGTTTGGGGTGCATAGGTGACCTTTTAGTACTGTAAAATACCTTTCAGATGTGAACAATTTGTTGACATTCCCATGTTGACATTTCTGTGGCCTGCAGCAGCCATATCATGGATTATCATGGATCTTGCTCATTTGACTTCCTCTGCTGCCCCCTGGAGGACGGGCTCCCCCTTTGGGTCTGGTTAGGGTTAGGGCTTCCTCTACTGCCCCCTGTAGGATGGGCTCCCCCTTGGGGTCTGGTTACTCTCAAGGTTCTTCCTTGCCACTGTTGCCTCTGGCTTGCTCACTGGGGGCTTTGGGCAGGGATGTTGTAAAGTGGTTTGAGACAACGTAATGTTGTGAAAACGAAATTAATTGAATTGAAATTTACAGCTCAAAAAATTTAAATCTGGACGTGAAACATCAAGCACTTAAAGTATCATATAATATTATCTTTATTGTCAGAAAACAAAGTCACTGCTAAGAGTATGCACATGTATTATGTAACATTGATTACTAGCATTTAACATAAATGCAACGTACACAATAAAACCTGGATTGTTCACGTTATACTGCAGTTTTCAGTTTATTTTCTTAAGGGTAACATTTCAGTGAACTCTAGCAAAGCATAGTGTTTCTGAAAGATCCTCAAAGAAAAAAAAAAACATAAAATATTTTAGTTAAAAGCTCAGAGAGTCTTCGAGGTCTCGGCAGAAATGAGCACCCCGTAGTGGCAAAAACTTGTTCCCGTTGCTTTTATTTGATGTCCTGGTGAGTGTAAAGGTTATGAGGTGAATCTTATTGAATCACTAAGTGAATCTTCAGAACATCAGAAGATGTCTTTGTCTGGTGTATTAACACAGCTCATTTAGTTCATTTTCCAGCTAGTTAATTGGTAAGATATTTTCAGAGTTTAACTAGTGTTGTGACTTTTCTAGCCCTTAGGCTTCCCAAGGGTATCGACACGAGCAAAAGGAACAGCCTGCTTGTTTACTTACTGCCTACTGAGGTAGTGATATCTGGGGTAAATTTGTTTGAATTTGTTGATTTTAATGCCTCTGTGGTCACCTTGTGGTTCTGAAGCCTGATTTGGACTATTTCCCGATTGTCAGAAGTTTAATGAGCAGCGTTGTGGCCTCACACCCAAAGGGGTGGACCTTCAGCTTCCACTTTGTTTTCTTTGTTTGCTTTGCTTTCTTTTACTATGATTATTTCCAAGATTAGACCAATATGTAGTTAGAAAAACCAGTGTCTGTCAATCACCCATAAAGTATGCCCTGTAATGGGCTGGCATCCCATCGGGGGATGTGCCCCGTAATTCTATGATCTTTTTATTCTTCATGTTACATTATACAGTGGGATGTAATAATGAACAATAATCTGAAAAATTCTGCTGATCTCTGTAATTAAATGACTGGTTGTCCGCAAGGATCCAAAGCACTGGTAGCATGTCAGTGTGTAGAAAGGGTCCAAAGGACATGACCGGACACCCAAATCTTGTTGCACTTGTTTCATGCATGACCAAGATCTACTTCACCCTTAAAATAGGGTTAAACGTTGCCATATGGTTGAGGGCAGTTTAAGCACAGATATTTTGGTTGCTGATATTTAAAAAACACAACGGAAACTTGAAATTCCACAGTAAGTTAATTAGACATCCAAATTTATGTAAATGGCCCTTTAGTGGTGCAGTGTACCATTCATCCACCTTCCAGCTGCTTGTAGTAATCAAATCCAAGTAAACTAGGGCAAACTAAAATAAAATTAAGTTCCACCTTGTAGGAATAATAACCAGAAGAGCACATTTAAATTTTTTCAAGATATGCCATTAATGAAGAGTTACATCTATGAACAGCAGTATTTTGCCTTCTATAGATAACCGATCTGTCTTTCACTATGAAACGCCTAGGATTTATGTTTCAGCACTCACCATTTCTTCTGAGCCCATGGAAATTAGGGTTTCCCAACCTTTTTCTGATGACCTGTAATAAAATGGACAGGGGGGCAGAGGGGTCGAGTTTGCCAGCGTCAATAACATTTCTCGAATGAACAGTATGTGACAAATTCCATTTTTCCATGGATTTAGGATTTTTTCTTTTTCTATATGAGACTAAACTTTTGGGATGGATGGGAACGCGAACCTCAGTGCCCTGTGTCACTATGGACTGGATAGGGACTCGAACCTCAGTGCTTTGTGTCACTGTGGACTGGATGGGGACGCGAACCTCAGCGCTGTGTGTCACTTTGGACTGGATGGGGACGTGGATCTCAGTGCTCTGTGTCAATGTGGACTGGATGGGGCTGCGAACCTCAGTGCTCTGTGTCAATGTGGACTGGATGGGGCTGCGAACCTCAGTGCTTTGTGTCACCGTGGACTGGATAGGGACGCAAACCTCAGTACTCTGTGTCACTATGGACTGGATGGGGATGCAAACCTCAGTACTGTGTCACTGTGGACTGGATAGGGACGCGAACCTCAGGGCTCTGTGTCACTGTGGACTGGATGGGGATGCAAACCTCAGTGCTCTGTGTCACTTTGGACTGGATGGGGACTCAAACCTCAGTACTATGT
>JABFDZ020000039.1:24449619-24460075 GCA_019775955.2 Pollimyrus isidori
ATAATCTTCTTTCTGAGCTCCTCAGACAGCTCTCTGCTTTGCTTTCTCTGGTCCATGTTCAGTGTGGTAGACACAATAATGCCAAACAACACAGTAGCATGTTCTTCCCCTTTAAATAGGCTGAATGGCTGATGAAAAGCTTGATGGCACCTGTGATACTAATTAAGGTTAAACACTTAGTTTGATACATGGCTATAATGCAAGGATAAATAGTCTCTTTAGGGTTACCAACAGATCTCTCCATACTATTTTAGCATACCTTTGTAAAATAAGCAACAAATCATTTCTTTTCTCAATTTTATTAGTGTACTCTATCACATACAAAAGGTATGCAGGTATACCTTAGACAACTGCTTTTAAATGAATCACTTTTCAGGATAAATTAAGCATTGTTTCAATGTGCTGCGAGGGTACCAACAAATTTGTCCATGTCTGTACTGATTATACTAATATGGCATTTAGCATGTTTGCGGATGATTCCAGAAACCTCCACATAAACTACCTATACCCTTTAGTGTCAGGTAGGCAGATAAGAGAAGGTGAGATGGTGACATGTAAATGGAACTGTTTATTCAGGGGAATGCTTGCATTCCCATCTTCTCCAGTAGTGTTTGGAGTATTCCATGTGCAGAATACAGAGTGGTGAGAGGAGTGGATACATAAAATAAAATCCCTCGTTTTCCGAGTAACTCTATGAGCAATCTATCGCAGGGCACATACTCACACAATCAGCGTAATTTAAAGACACAGGTTAAACTAACTGCCTGTTCCTGGAGTACGAAAGGAAATCTGTGTAAACACAGGGAGAAGACATAGCTGCCACATGTCCAACAGGATGCACTTATGTAATATCACAATCAACAGAAATGTCGCCTTCTTGTAAGATAGCCGTTTTTGTAATAACCCTTTGAATTGGCCTGCTGTGTTCTTATCATATTCGTAAGTCATCAAGTCAAGCCGAGTAGGGTTAGTCGTCATTTCCGCCATATACACAGTACACAGTGAGACAAAACATTGTTCCTCCAGGACCATGGTGGACAAAAAGGAAAAGGACGGATACTCAGGACTACAGAACTGCAATTACAAGGCAAAACAACATGAGTACAGCCAAGAAGTTGTGAAAAAGTCATCAAACACATTTGGTGTTTCTATTTAAGTGTAAATTATTAATTTTTAAGTCCCTACCCTACCCTGCCCTGTCCTGTCCTACCCTGCCCTGCCGTGCCCTGCCCTGCCCTGCCCTACTGTGCCCTACTCTGCCTTGTCCTATCCTGTCCTGCCCTGCCTTGCCTTGCCCTATCCTGTCCTGCCCTGCCTTGCCCTGTCCTGCCTTGCCCTGCCCTGTCCTGTTGTGCCCTGTCCTGCCCTGCCTTGCCTTGCCCTGCTGTGCCCTGTCCTGCCCTGCCCTGTCCTGCCCTGCCCTGCCCTGCCTTGCCCTGCCCTATCCTACCCTGCCCTGTCCTGTCGTGCCCTGTCCTGCCCTGCTGTGCCCTACCCTGTCCTGTCCTGTCCTGCCCTGCCTTGCCCTGTCGTCCCCTACCCTGCCCTGCCCTACTGTGCCCTACTCTGCCCTACTGTGCCCTACTCTGCCCTATCCTGCTGTGCCCTGTCCTGTCCTGCCCTGCCCTGTCCTGCCCTGCCCTATCCTGCTGTGCCCTGTCCTGTCCTGCCCTCCAGTCATACCCATATGTCTGTCACTGTCACCCCGCCCACCGGCAGTTTCAGAGATCACACCCCTCTTGTAGCACATGGATTAGCGTAAAGACTTTTTCTCAGCGCTGCTCACTCTACCTTTCATTTTGCCACACGAGCTCCACCCACGCACAGTGCGCCCATCGCTCTCTCCCTCTCCGCAATGTCACCTGATCAGCGTAGTTGCCAGTTTTGGTGTGAATTTAGCTGTCCTCTCTGTGCATTTTAAGGTGTGGGCGTTTTTATTCTAGTGCTTGGATGTGGAGACCCGAGCAGGCTATTAGAGCTTCTGATCTATGCCATTCTATGAGGGTAACATTCAGGCCAGCTGGGTAATCACACTGTGATTCCTCCTTCAGTGTCTTTTAGAAAGTGCATTTGAACATTCTGCTCTTTCCAATTCTCCATAGATTTCCAGGCATCGTTGAATTTGATTATTTGTAGAAGCAGCAAAACTGATACGTCTTGCTTTAGTTCCTGTAGCAGATGGTGCCATGTGATGGTTCTCATTCATTGCCTTAACCTTCACTTTTTGTAACCTAAGCATATAACAAATGTAAAGTGACTAGTGTGATGTTAATTTTAACAATAGGGTTTACCAATTGAATGACTAAACAGGGAAAAAAATAAATGCATAAAAACGTAAATTCTGCATACGTTTTTGCTTCCATCACAGTGGAAGCGCACAATACTATACAAAGCAGAATTTATTTATATCAGATTGACTGTAATGGTACAGCTCGGCTTGTAAACAGTACATGCAGCTAATGTGGGTGTAGTGTGACTTTTATTGTAGGCATTCATTTGTTCTAACAAAGGAATAGATAACTGACTTCGTTTCTTAGATCCTGTATCTATTGAGTGGGAGGTGTTGCCACTGTTGGCTGATCTTCTTCACTTCTTTCCCTCTGAGATTTGGTAAAATTACGTGCCCTAAAGCTGTCATTAAAACTCACACTTGCTTATCGTAGTTTCATCTTTCTTTTTCTTCTTTTTTTTCCCAGCTTGCCAATTTATATTTTGGCCTTAGCTTTGAGTGGTAAATATAAGGGGAAAAGTGTTTGTTTGAATCTCCTACATAATGATTCCATTTTTCTTAACTCTGATATTGAAATCTAAGCTAAAACTCTCAAAATACAAACAGACTTCACTCCATCTGATGTCTACTTGGAAGCGATGCTATGTGCTAAACAGACACAAACACCTACTAATTCAATTAATGAAAATTCTTACACATGGGCAATGACTTGAAAATTATACATTAATTTATGCAGATATTTTAAAAATCTACAGCTTCCGAGGTCTTTTTCATTCGCACTATTCTGTTTGAGGTTGTTAGGACACTCATGCTGTCAACAACATCTGTTTATAACATAGAATTATATCCTGCATACCTCTGCAATACTTTTTTTTTTTTGTTTCACTACTTTGACAGGATAGAAAATAGATTTCTTATATATGTGGTTAATTTAACAAGCTTTTCATCATGATTTTCTTCATTTTATTTATTTGAATTAATAATTGCTGTTTTATCTCACATAATTGCATTTTGGTGTCTAATAGGCATTGTCTCAAACACATGCATGGAGCAGATTCTGCAATATATCACATGCAGACACACTCCTTGAATCTCGTGCCTTCTGACTCGGCTAGTTATCCAAAGCCGGCGTGAATCTGTGACATATCACTAGAGTCACATTAGCTCCAAGAATACTTGGCAAGCTACCAATGCTGCAATCTGCTTTGATGTATTAGCGCTACAATGCTCCAGGGAATCAGACCAAGGATCATTTAGGTCAGAGGAAGCACTTGGAATGAAGACCAGTATATATGTGGTCCATCATGACTTGAACATCTTTAATAAAAATATCTTTCCTTGAAATATTCATTACCTAGATTATCTTAATTAAATTAATTCCTGAAAGATTTTATTAGCTTCTTCATTAACTACCTGGGCATTTTGCATGGTTCAGGTGTGGTAACCAGTGAATCAACTCCCTTTCCAAAAGAGTGGGACGGTGTGTAAATTATAAATAAAAACAGAAAGAATACAATGATTTATAAATCTCTGAAAAACACGCTGCCTGGATAGCAGCACAAGTTGCTCCAAAACCAGTATACACCACTCAGCATTAATGTTTCCTTCCCAGATGAGCAAGCTACCCAAGCCATGCACACTAATGCACCCTCATAGCATCACGCATGCTGGCTTCTGAACTGTCTGCTGATAACAAGCTGGACGGTCCCTCTCCTCTTTAGTATGGAGGACTAAAGAATTTGAAATTTTGATTCGTCAGGCCACAGGACAAATGTTCTATTTCGCCTCAGTCCATATTAAAATGAGCTCAGGCCCAGAGACGTTGGCAATGTCTCTTGTCTCTTGACGTTTAGATATGGTCTCTTCTTCGCACGCTAGCGTTTCATCCTGAATTTGTGGATGCGGCGACAAAGCATCGTCACAGATAATGGTTATTAGAGGAGTTCCTGAGCCATGCAGTGCTTTCTGCAATAGAATCGTGTCTGTTCTTAATGCAGTGCCGCCTGAGTTGCTGAAGATCACAGGTGTCCGTATTGGTTTTCACCCTTGTCCCTTGCATATAGTAATTTCTCAGGTTTCTCAGAATTTTTTTTATGACACGTACCATAATTATTGAAATTCCCAAATGAATTGCAATATTAAGTTGAGGAACATTATTCTTAAATTGTTGCAGCATTTTCCCACGCAGTATTTCACAGAGTGGTGAACCTCTCCCCATCTTCACTGCACAGAGACATTTATTTATACACAGTCATCTTACTGACCTAATCCCCAACAACCTAATTAGACGTGAGATATTCTACAAGTTGTTTTGTTTTAGCATTACACAACTTTTCCAGACTTTTGCTGAAATTTTTTGAAACGTGCGGAAATTAAAATCAAGCATATATTTGTCGTAAATACAATAACATTTCTCAGTTTCGACATTCGATATGTTGTGTTTGTTCTTTTTTTGATTAAATATGGCCGTAGATGATTTGTAAATCATTGCGTTCTGCTTTTAGTTACATTTTACACACCCTCCCAACCTTTTTTGGAAGCTCGGTTGTACTGCGATAGCATTTCCAGATTAGAAAGGATGACGGTTTTGCGCTAACGTAACTGAAACCATATTTAGCACCTTGCACATTAAAAGCAAGCTTGAAATGAGCCGTGACATGCATGATAAGCCATTATAGCTGAGAAATTGGCAGGGGGAATGAAGTTAGTGTCTAACACTTATACTTTTACAAGTGACTGGTAGGCAGAGAAATGTGTAGGTCTGAGAGCATGGTTAGCTGTCTTCAGAATTGACCATGGCTTAAATAAATTGTCTGCCAAGCCTATTTCAGTGAAATAATAACTTATGATGTGACACATGCCACACATTGGTTATAGGAGGGAGCATTTTATCAAATACGATTAGACAGTACAATTTCAGTCCCACGTCACCAAAACTTAAAAAGCTTAAATAATTATGAAAGTTGAGGGCCCGAGACTCGCCTCGTGTCCTATGCACGCGCAATTTGTCGCTCGCCGTGTGCACACCGGATTCCTCCAGCAGCCCGGACGCAAGTGGCTGAGTGAATTGGTGACTGGGGAAGTGTGCAAATGCTGCCTGCTGATAGGCTGACATCCCATCCTGGACATTCTATGCGCCGTGCATCGTGTATCTCCAGAACGGATAAGGGGTTATCGGAGATGGCGGATATTCATTTTTAATGGCCATGGGTTGTAAGATGTGTACAAAGATACATATATGTTCTGCCTTTTTATAATCTGTATTTTTGTACAGTTTTGCTGAATTATATTATATTATATTATATTATCATCTCCCTAGACGATTTAATAAATATATTTGTATTTGTTACATTGTGCTTATTTTTGGTCATTGTCACGTTTTGTTGTCTGTCAGAGTTATGCATAAGAGACCACATTTACTGCAGTTTCTGTTAATCTCCACCACAATAGTAAACTTTATTTTGCAGTGTACATCTTTGTGCACCATATTTTCTAATCAAATTGGTAAATATGAACAGATTGTAAAAAGGCATGCCATGAATACATCTAAACTAATAATATTTACTTTGCCTGATATGTTGTTCTTTTTTGGTATTATAAGCACAATCTGAAATATAAATAAGAAACTGAGTGGAGTATATTATTAATTATGGTTGGATTGAGCCGATGCCAGTCAGCCAGGTGGGTGATAGGTGGCCATCTCCTAAGGCACTGATTCAGAAGACATGGTTGTCTGGACAAGGTCTGGTGCTGGGGCTTGCCTGGGGCACCATGAGGGCTTTGAGTTGCGCTGGACTGAACATATTGTATAACCATGCACTGCGACTTCTGTCTAAATCTAAAACCACGTCAGCCGCTTTCTCTCCTAGCTTCCCAACCATAGCTGTTCAAATGTCCCTGGCAGCTATCAGTCCGGGTCCTGAGACTCACCTTGGCTCTCCTCGCTGAGAAGGCGAGGGGCTCTAACGGGTCTGTCTTGTGCTCTTCGTTCTAGTCTCAGCGGCGTGTGACCTTCCACCTGCCCGACGGCTCCCAGGAAAGCTGCAGTGACAGTGGTCTAGGAGACCACGAGCCGGTGGGCAGTGGAACGCTCCTCTCACATCCTCTCCCTCTGGTTCAGCCGCAGGAGGACTTCTACCAACAGGCTTCACCCGACAAGCGGACTGAGGCGGACGGCAACTCCGACCCCAACTCTGGTGAGTTCCTCGCCATCTTCCTTTGGATGCAGAAAGGTGATTTTTGCAGAACCAACCAGAGGCTGGTCAAGGCTAGAAAACCAGTTTCTACTCTACTACTTAACTTCCTATACCCACTCTTTTTATTAAGTCTGTGCATTATGCCCAGAGGGTATCATTTTTCAATGCAGGAGTGGTAAACCATCAAGGTGCAACTCTGTATCATATTTCTTATAGAATACTGTGAAGATATTATGTCCATATTCCAGTCTCATATGAGCTTCAGTCAAGTTCATTTGAATAAAAAATATCAATTTCCTCATTTGTATACATGAATTTAGCTAGAAAATGGGGTGGAGGCAGGAGTGAGTGTGAATCCATGTTCAAACAGATGTTCAAAGGTATGTTTATGATAAACCCCAAAACTCTTCACTTTGCACCCTAAACGTTTGAATTAGTCCATCTATTAATTGTATTAAAGATTTGTTTTGCGGCTTCCTTGGACTCTGGACAATGCTGCTGTGGACCAGGTACAATTTCTTATTCCAATCAGTTCTTCATTCGGTGCATTTCTTTGGAGATGATTTCCCAGCTGAATGCTAAACGTATTTGCAATGGGAAACAGCCGTGAGCCATAATACCTTTTTTATCGTCATGGAGTAAAGAGCAAAAAGATGTTGTCTACAGTCACAGTCCAGTTCTTCTGAGGAATCTGCGTTGGTAATACTACACACTGTCCTTACTGTGAACTAGTAAACCAGTTCTTGCTACTGAAATGGTTCTAAGATGAATACAAAGACAAAATTTGTGTTCTGTCAACCGGGGGGTGGGGTTTGTGTGTTACACTTATTGCTGAAGAAAGGTTTGAATTTGAAAACAACAGATAAAATTTAGTCTATCTACAGTATCTATCTATCCATCTATCTATCTATGTATCTATCTATCTACAGTATCTATCTATCTATCATGTTTTTACAGGACATTAATTAGTGTTCTCCATCAAAAACCTGTTATTTTGGCAGTGTGGGGATCATGTTTCACCCAAAAAGCTAACCTCAGTTTTGTAAAAATCTCTGACTGTAATCAGTGACATGTCATGTCGAACGTTTTCTCTTTGTTTTGGTTACTTATGGATAAGGTTAGAGTTGGGTTGGGGTTAAGATTGTCAAAGCTGGGATTGGGGTTTTTCCATAGAAATGCATGGTACCTACAACAATGTCTGCGTGTGTGCACGTGTGTGTGTGTGCGTGTGTGTGTGTTGGTATGTCAAGAAGTCATAGCAACTGAAGCAGATCTTTAATGTATATTTTCACCCTAGCAGCTAAGTACAGCACATAGTTAAAAACAAAAGAGCGTTTATCTCGGACAAAGGTGCTACAAAAACTAACACAAGTGTTTGTGTGTGTGCACGAGTGTTTGTGTGTGTGCACGAGTGTTTGTGTGTGTGCACGAGTGCATGCATATATGTTTCATTTGATGTGTTGAGGGATCTATACTCCCATCAGCCGTATATGTCAAAAAAGTGCCTAAAAAGTTATTCGCTGTTGAGTTGTGTGTATTCTCCTCTCACCAGCACAATCACAGCCCCGGCATAAGAAGGTGTGGCCGTCCGTTTAGTATAATTACGTCATCGACCAAAAGGGGGTTATGTGCTCGACTATTTTGTCAGCTTGAAAAACGTAGAACATGGACTCTTTAATTTACATTGTGAACACAATTGAGATGCACAGAAACATTATTAATTTGAAAATTAAAGCATGGTAGTAGCCGACTATGCTTATATTTGGTCATTCTGCACATGAGAATCCTTCGAGAAAAACAAAATGTTACAATGAAAACCAGCATTTGAATTTTGCACAGAGGAATTGAGATTACCTTTCCTTCTTAAATTTATTAAAATGATGTCATTTGTAGCCCTGACTTAATGATTCCACAACAATTACATGGGCACTACCAATGCAGTTTTAAGATCAAATAACACAAAACTAGATAATTAAAAAAAAAATCTTTCAACTTTTTGAATGTAACCCACAATAGACAAAGAATGCCTTCATTCCATCAGTTGTTTTGTATTGTCAATTGTTTTACTCAACTAATTAACTGCCTCAGAGGCAAAATCAACATTTCAAACAATGGATTTCCATACTGTGAGTCTGTTGTCAAACTAATTTTAAAAATTAAAGAAAATTGATGTTACAGTAATGAGTTGGTGAGAATGACCCATATTGTGTTTAAGAATGAATCCAGCTTTGGCTTTCTTTGCTCTTTACTAAAAACAATTTTGTAAACAAGCAAATATGCCCAACAAATAGATATGGTGTAAATGTTAGTATCATTAGTAGGATCGCCTGAAAGCTTAGGATACATTTCTGATAAAATAATAATGCAATTATTTGCATAGTCCAAGCAAGCTGGTGTGCTCCAGCATAATGGGGTAGATGTGAAGGTTTTTAGTGCTAGTGACTAACAATTAGTTTGGAATAATAGGCTGTGATCTACTATTCCAAACTAATTGTTAGTCACTAGCACTAAAAACCCACACATCTACCCCATTAAGCATAGAATAATTAGCCATTAGGTGTGTGTTATACAGTAGGAATGACACGTGAAGTCAACCCAGAAGGTTCCCCGTTGGCTATGGAGATTGAACCAGGAACTTTCGCGGTATAAGCTGACAGCATAAACCACTGTACCATTGTATTAGGTACTTGTAACATGTACATTACTTATGCATTTAGTCTGTCTGCAATCCATTTCCAAGCCAACTCCCTGGCTGTGTTTATGGCCACAGTGTTGCCTTTTTTTTAACGTTTTTAATGATTACATCTTTGTATTTTTCGTGCAGCTCCATCAGCAGCGTTTACTCCGCTCTTCCTTTTACAGGCTGACTCATTTGGTCTATCTATCGTTCATCCATTCATCTGGGCTTCTTAAATATCTCGGGTGTGCGCACTAAGTGAGACTATGCAAGTCTGTCTTATATCAGCCTTGATTAGTTAAAGCTGAACTGCGTTATTGGGACAACGTGAGGCTACGTTTAGAGATGGCGCTAGTTTTCATGTTTTTCATGAAAGTCTGGCTTTCTTTAGCTACTTTCACGGAATACCCCCCAAGTCAGGTAGTTTTGTTGCTGCCCCCTGACCTATGTTATGTATGATGAAATATGTCTTATAGCAGGGCTTGGCAAGAGGATGATCCACAATGCGGAACTCAGAAGGGGGTCATTTCCACAAAACGCTATCAAAAAGGAAACCAGAGAATAAAGGCACCACGAGGGGTCAAAACACACTGGTGACCAACCAAACACATACCGACTGAGAAGGATGTTACAAGCAAGGAATATATACAGTGGACACAAGGAAAACAAACTGTAACACCTATGGGGACCAGGCAGGAAACAAAAACATGTATACACAAGCACACACAATGGCCAACTGAGGACCGGAGTATGGACATGCACATAACAGATCAGGCTTTCAAAAGAGGGTAAGTTTGCTACTTTGTTCAAGGGTTTTGTTAGAAAACCCCGAAGCTGAATGACACAGCAGGGCCTACAGGTACTGGCTTACTTTCTGCAATCAGTGAGCAAGCCAATTGAAAGCTTGACAGTCATTTTCATGGGAAAAGGTGTGTTTTAGCTTGATACTTTTGTAGTTTATCATTTTATAGGCGATGACCAAAATACTTTGCAGTGCTTCTTTTTTATTTTAATGCTTTTATTTAACTTCTGGCAACTCAAGCCCTTAAATATGATCATCATGGTAATTATAATTTACTTATTACATAAAACCATGGCATCAAACTTTCCAGTCATGTTGTACAAAGAGTGTGTGAAGAGTAACAACCGGTTTATGGTTAATTAAAACATTAATTTGATTTATTGAAAGCCATTTTTCCATGCTAGTTAAAACTCGGAGGTATGTGTACAAACCACTATGGGGCAAATACGATAAAGTTAAATACATTATGGGGTTCACAGGTGAGGGCAGTTAACATGCACTAGGAACACTGAAGCACAGGTGAGGGCAGTTAACATGTACTAGGAACACTG
>JABFDZ020000039.1:24460175-24474289 GCA_019775955.2 Pollimyrus isidori
TTAACATGTACTAGGAACACTGAAGCACAGGTGAGGGCAGTTAACATGCACTAGGAACACTGAAGCACAGGTGAGGGAAGTTAACATGCACTAGGAACACTGAAGCACAGGTGAGGGCAATCAACAGATGTCAAAGGATCAAATACCAGGGAGGACTGGATAACAAGAGTAACTGGACATTTCTACAAACAAGGAATAGCAACAGGGGGCAAAAATAAGGAACCATAACAGAAAAAGACCCCTACATAACTAACTAGGGATATGCACAGAAATGTAAATGTTAAATTTTAAACATCGTCACCACAATAAGGGAAGCCTGGATGGCACAGCCTCCACTCAGTTATGTTGTGGCCCAAGGAACAGCAAAAAACACTTTAAGTGTTAAGACCAAATGGGGAAAAATGTTGGCCAACCCCTGTTGGCCAAATGGGAAACTGACAAACGAAAGGGGGCAGGACAGGGACCAATCCTGACAACAGGAACATTGCAAGAATATTTGCAATGCAAGAATAATGTGTGACAAGAATACTGACCTTTTTTTCCTTTGAGGCTGTGTGTGGTTAATTCTCATTAGTTGGAAAGAAATTAATCATGTACAATTTATCAGCTAATGATGGTGATTGTGAATTAGTTACCTTAATGATTGCCTTGAAAAGAGATACAAATCTTTTTTTTCATTTTGTCTGTGCATGTGGATGAAGGAATTTCTAAAAAGAAAAGTTTCTATTTATATATCCTCTGAAAATTGTATGTGTGTGTTTTGGAGCTTTGTATTTATGTAACCATACATATGAAGTAATTCTAAAGAAAAAAAATATGTAAAATATAATGTATCATACATAATATTAATTTCCGTAAAACATGGGTGACAGGTGCAAGCTTACAATAATTTGTACAATGAATGTTGGAATTTTGGCTTTATTGGTCCGCAGAAGTTGTATATCTTTAGTTTGTTTCACAAAACAATATAAAGCAAATGCTATATTATTTTCACATAATCACAGTATAGAGCAAATTTATGGAAAAATCTAAATATGGAGATATATGTAATGGTTACTGTTAGCAGCAATATTGAAAACTGCACATAATTTTTATCTCTGGAATTTCTTGAAACGCCCTGCCCACAAACCAATGAGGTTTTTTCCGTTTTGTATACACTACCGAAACATTACTATTTTAGCACATTTAAATTCAGTATAATGCAGTGAGGGTAATTAAATTGTCAATTCTCAATAATGTACAGGTATGCACACCACAGAGAATAAAGGGCATCTTATATATATTTATTCATTCGTTCATTCTACCTACTAAATTAAGCTCTGATTCCATATATTTTGAATTTGCTTGTGGAGGGGGGGCAGCTTGGCAATACAGATGGCACATTTTGTCATCGGAGTTTAAAATGTGTCCTTCACCTGAATAACACTGGCAAACTTTCCTTTAGCATGCACCTCCGTAGCTTATTAACGAAGAAATGAATTCCTATGCTTCTTCATTTTACATTAGTGGGCTAGAGAGCAGATGGCTGTAACCATGGCATTGAGACCCGATAGCAAGCAATTGCTTTGGAAAATACAAGCTGCAGAGAAGCACAGGATCCTTTAACAAAGAGGATCCTTTAATAAAACAGCTTCCCTGTACGCCTTCAAGCGTCAAGTGCATGCACTTATTTTGAGTGTGGGATATATGATATATCACGGTCGTGCTCTTTTTTTTGCCAGGAAGGGGGTCATGTACAAATTTGATTTCAGAAATCCTGTCTATGCATCCAGCTCACACTGCACGCTGTTATACGTGCATGTCCACGACTGTGCGTTCATCAAACTGAAGAGAGGGTTTCAGACCATTACCGATAAAACTTTAATCTCCGCCACACTGCTTGTGGCGTGTCTAAGAGTAATAAAATGATCCCCATTAGTGTTAGAGGTGCGGAGCCTAAACAGTTTACAGATTCAGAAATGTTTGGGATAATTAGAAGCATTAATCCAGTATTTTTATGCCGCAAACACAGTTTTCATATGATTTAATTTATAATATAATAACTGCAGGGGATAATTAGAAGTTATTCATTATTTACAGTAAATTGATGCATGTGCTCTGACTTCAAAATCATTTAGCAGTGACATGGGTATAGCATGGGAATCTCATACCTGCTTGAAGAGCCCTGCTTCTCAGTTCATTATTGGTTTGACGCACATATATCTTCTGGATTCCAGGTGACTGACTTCAGTGTTCACACTTGCACTTTGCCGCTTTTTGCAACAAAATTAGTTTTTCATGTTTTCATGTACCAACAACCATTTAAAAATATATATTTAACAGTTTTCGATTTCTGTTGTGATGATATTCAAGGGGGGATTTTGTTGTATATTGAGCATAAAGGAATGTGTTCCATCGCTTGTGAATCCATCAGTCCTCCTGGAATCCAGCCCAAATGGTAGCACAGCGGAGGGGGTCGGGAGATTGTAGATTCATTCATTTTGAACCGCAGAGCAAGAAATCCAGCACATGCCTTTAGCACATGGCCACTGAACAAAAGGACAGCTTTGTACAAAGCCAAGTCTTACTGTTAGAGGAGTGTGTTTCACACACAACGTGACAAGCCGCTGCAGGTAGCGCGTGTGCCTTACACTGTGATAAGAGAAGAGACTTGGAGAGAAAGAGCTGGAAGGTACAATGCTGACTGTAAGGTTTGCTGTGCTGGAAGCTAAAGGCAAAAAAGGTGAGAGAACAATCTGTGGCATTATTGCCACGCAAAAAAAGAGGCACTTTCACATTCAACGTTTGTTTTTAGCGATAGAAAATTCCCCTGTTATATGCTTCGATTCAGTTCTGATTTCTTCCCTTGAACCTGGTTAGCGGGAATAAAAGGGAGGTTTCTTTTATTTGCAAAGCAAAGGAAATAACCGTGAATTTAATACCTGAAATAATTCATAAATAATACAACAAATTTGTTTGGGAAATGGAGCATTAGGCTATATTGAAACAAAGAGATATTGTACTTTGTAGAATTTTATTGAATGAAGTTGTCCTATTTATCTGATGGTTTTTATACATATTAGGGTGTTTGGTTTGCTTTGTATGATGTGAAGTGTATTATGACAACAACTGGCTAAGTAATAACTAAGTATTATGAGTAACATTTTACAGGATATATAGATAAAGTATATATAAATAAAGCGACAAGAAAAACTACACTCCGAGCACGAGTAGTGGGGCAGAGCCTGGCCCATGTCAATCAGTGCACACTGTCCTCGCCCCCCCCCCGAGTGCTGTGAGGTCACCCATACGATGCATTGTGCACTTTTGTCAGATGAAACATCAAAATAACTGACACTCACCAGTAGAAATGTAACTTGTAACTGAATGTTCCGTATATTGCATTACTGTATTACGTATATTACATTACTGTCTTCTGTATATTATATCACTGTATTTTGGTCTGATGTGACCCAGGTGTCCATGTCAGACCCAGGAAACAAGGCCATGGTCCAGGATTTAAGTTAATACACTCAAGATTTCTTGGTCTTATTAATATAGAACCTTCAGGTTGTTACCGCTGTTGAGTAACAGCTTGCAATGCGCAGCATCCAATGGGTCGCCAGAGTCGCTTCTCAATTTGCTACATGCTTCTTTGTGAAATAACAGAGTGAAAATTATGTTGTCTCTGCTTTTATCGTGAGATTTTATTGCCTATCGCCTGGAGGATCTCCCGTTCATTGAACTAAAAACATAATCCCATTCAACAAGGTATCCCTTGAACAACAATTGTTGTTGCATCATTGGTGTTAAAACTTTCTTCTGCTGTCTTGTTTAATTGGACCAACACACTAATTGGGGGTTTCATATCGTTTATTTTTCCAGCAAAATCACTTCTACTCTCAAGTGGTCTAATGATGTATGACCGCTGATTGTCTCTCAGAACGCAATGAAAGGAATGTGTTTCAGTAAGTTTTTTTCATCATTTTTACAGACCCAAATGTGAATGCACGGGATTTGAAGAATCACCTTCACACATTTTTCTAGCTTTAAACTTTGAAAAATGCTGAGCTTCATTGCAGTAGCTCTTAATTTAACGCAGTTAGTATCAAAACACATTGGTTTCACATGTGCCGGAATTTCATGCTGCATGACACTGAGCTTCTTTGTTTAGCTAGCTTGATTCGGGTGCTTCTCTTTGACCGTTGCTGAAAGGCATGGCCTTTGAGGATTTGACGCATAACCTAAATCATTCCACAGTGGAAGCTTTATCACCTGTCAGAGCGGGAAGGCCGCGGAAGCTGAAGCGTGCACTCAGTAGCTTTTGTGATAAAAAGGCCATTCCCACAAGCACACAAAGCATACATGAGCAACGTAAAGTTAAAAAGAAAAAAAAAACACGCAGCGTCACATCAGGGCAATTTCATAAATGGCCAAAATACACTGTCATTCCACAATCCAGCATCGATTGGAGCTTCCTTTGTTTGTTGGTGTTGACCTTCATTCATATTAAGCGTGTTTATATTTGTTATATTGTTCTCAATATAGGAACACATAATGGTGAGAAGGCTATTTTAACCACTTATTCATGTAACCGGACAGCACTGTGCTTGGGTGATGGGCTGCTTCACACCTGCAGTGCAGGAAGCTCCACAGCAGTCCAACTCAATGTGTACAGACTGCAAGTTCTGTTTTATATGGGTTTTACTCCTGCAGTAAACAGACATGTAGTTACATCTGAATCTGTATTGCCTGTAGCATACGAGCATGTTTGTCCCCTGTGTTTCATGGGCTCGGGCGGAACCCTTAAAATATCCTATCCATAATCCATATACATATTACAGCTGGTATAAGATACACTATGGGGTTTGAAGTAGTATGTAGTGATATCTACTAAATAGCCTGTGATATGATTATTAACATTCACAAGCAGTTTGTAAGTTGCATAAGGTTTGAGAGAACGGGGATACATATATTCAGAAACACTCAACGTTTTTGTACTGTATTCTTAAACAAAAAAAAAGATGTATACATTATGAACAATAAACTTGCGAAGGTATAAATGCCTAAGTCTTAGTAAATATGTTGCCCTTTAATGTTATGGATTTAAAGAATTTACATCTACAAAGACAAATTAGACGTAGAAGTGTGAAAACAAGTTCAGACAAACAACACTAACAGGGTCCCTACATTATTAATTGTTAAGTCCTGTGAATGGACACTGCAGTCATTAACAAAACCCAGAAAAGAGATTGACGGAAGGAAGACTGACAGAATGAACATGCCTTTCGTAGGTTCACACTGTGCATGTATAAGAAAGTATTTTATGTGACCTGTAGACTGTGTTTTATGTAATGTGTAGTTTATGTTTCTGTTTATGTCTGATACATCCAGAATAAGTGAAACCATCAACATTAATCTCTCTCTCTCTCTCTCTCCCCCCCCCCCGTTTATATCCATTTACATATACTATATATAATCTCCATTTATAACCACAGTTTGTTTTTAAGTTATTGTCTCGGTTGTGTAATTATAGAAAACTGCCCATAATTAACTTAAGGAAGTGGTGGCATGGTAGCATTGTAATTTTGCATAAATGCCTTGCACAGAATCAAGTGACATGCAGCTTATCAGTCTTTCTTTAATTACAAACTGTCCCCTGCCACCATATGGCTTCCTCTGCTCCACTCTATCCCCTCTGTAGTACCATGGTACTTACCTCCCAGGATTAGCAACACTAAAAAAAGATCTTGACCGGCAACACAGTAATCAATGTCTTCTCAGGTTCCACTCAGGAGGACACCCCCTAAGCCCACCTGATTTTACTCCATAAATTCCCTTGTCGATATATAATTATGGACAGAATTCAATCCTTCTGTTTTATGTGATTTAGCACATTAAGGGTAATCAATCCTCTAATTAAAGCCGTGTCCCAGTTCTTTGGAAAGGTTCATGAGCTGACCGCAGGATCGTCGGGTCAGAGCGGTCCGTTCTATTGAAATCTCACGGGGGGGGGGGGAGCTGTTTTTCACCTTAGCTGCTTGAATATCTTTGCTGCCTTTTTTTCCACAAGGTGTTTGGATTCATGTTCAGATATATAGCCGCACATTTTCCTGGGGAATTGCGGCAGTAGATTCCTGTAGAGTACTTTCATCACCTCAGAGAAGACAATTACAGTACTATAATGACTTATAGTTCACTTGAGGGGCACATAATAAATAAATAAGTGGATTCACAGATAAATAAATAAATAGCAGGGCTTGAAGAATACAGTGGTTTGACTTGATTTTATTGCTAGTCATATTTCACCAGCGACAGAGCTGGGATCACACAAGCAGGGTCGCCTGTTTTTAGGCACCGTAATGCACAATACGGTGAGGAGCTTTTGCTGCTTTCGCCACCACAGAGTTTTCCAGCATCGTCCACGAAACATCTTCATCCAGTCTGTCCCCTGGATAACGAGTCTGCCAAAGTAGCCGGGTGATCACATTGGGTTTGAAGTATGCCTCGCTCACTTAGCCATGCTAAGATGGTCCTGGAGATTTCTGAGCTTCCTCTTGCAATGTGTAGCATTCTCTGATTTGTTCCGTCACTCACATTCCGCAGCATTTCAATGCAGCATTGAAGCCTCGGTGTCCCGCTGCTCTAATGCATTCTGAATGGCCGGGATGACTGACTGCCATTTTCCAAACGCACCAACGGGGCCATCCAACCTGTAGCACCAGCCGCATGCCACCTGCCGTTCCTCAACGTACGTTTCAATCAGGAGACAAGTTCTCTCAACCGCTAACAGCATTCAGCTGTCCAGGGGCTGCTTTAGTCTTCCTCTGAGTGCCAGAAGCTGTCCGCTGTCAGGCAGTCTGGTGCCCCCGCCTTTCACTTGCCATGCTATCAAAAAGACAAAGGCTTGAATTCCAAACCTGTAGCGTATCACTGGGAAAGTCACTGTGCACAAACATTGCTACCAATTATTATATTTTTAAATATATTTCTATTCTCCTTTTAAAATGGGTTTCCAGTTTACATTATTTACAACATCATGCTCTTAAAATTGAAACATGCAAGCATACAGGCAAGAGATTCTACAGTCTATAATTTCTTGTCCACTGGGTACTGTGATGGTAATCGAGCCAGTCCCAGTATGCATAGGGCAAGCCTTGATGGGACGACATAAGTACCAACATGCCTAGATGGGACAGCATGAGTACTTACAGGCCTAGATGGGACGGCATGAGTACCAACAAGCCTAGATGGGACAGCATGTGTACCTACAGGCCTGGATGGGATGGCATGGATACCTACAGGCCTAGATGGGACAGCATGAGTACCAACAAGCCTGGATGGGATGGCATGGATACTAACAGGCCTAGATGGGACGGCATGGGTACCTACAGGCCTGTATGGGACTGCATGAGTACCAACAAGCCTGGATGGAACAGCATGAATATTTACAGGCCTGGATGGGACGGCATGGATACCTACAGGCCTGCATGGGACTGCATGAGTACCAACAAGCCTGGATGGAACAGCATAAGTTCTTACAGGCCTGGATGGGACGGCATGAGTACCAACAAGCCTGGATGGAACAGCATAAGTACTTACAGGCCTGGATGGGACGGCATGAGTACCAACAAGCCTGGATGGAACAGCATAAGAACTTACCGGCCTGGATGGGACGGCATGGGTACCAACAAGTCTGGATGGGACGGCATGAGAACTTACAGGCCTGCATGGGACTGCATTAGTACCAACAAGCCTGGATGGAACAGCATAAGTACTTACAGGCCTGGATGGGACGGCATGAGTACCAACAAGCCTGGATCGATGGCATGAGAACTTACAGGCCTGGATGAGATGGCATGAGTACCAACAAGCCTGGATGGGTTGGCATGAATACCTACAGGCCTAGATGGGATGGCATGAATATTTACAGGCCTGGATGGGACAGCATGAGTACCAACAAACCTGTTTGGGATGGCATGAGTATCTACATGCCTGGATGGGACGGCATGAATACCTACCGGCCTGAATGAGATGGCATGAGTACTTACAGACGTGGATGGGATGGCATGAATACCTACAGACATGGCATCCCCTAAGAGTGTATACAAAATGAGTGCTTCTGAGACTACCTTTACATTTGCATTTTTACCATTATAATTCCAAGGATGAAGTTAATTTATAAAGCTAAGCATTGTTATTCATGAAATATAGCCAATTACTACCTTAAACCAGTTCACCTAGTCTGTGATGATATTGCAATATCTATGCACATTTTAATGAGGAATTAAATTATATTTGGGTCAGAGACAAAAATTGTTTTCTCTTTTGCATGCCTTATCAGCCAACACACCATGTTTTGTTCTTTTTGCAAGTAAATTTTGAAATGTCATGATTTCTGTTTGCCTTTGAGTTGATTTTATATTTGACCCTTGAGTGTGGATATCATTTTTAACAAGTGTGTTTAGAAACTATTAGTACAAATACCCTTCTTGTTATCTGAAAACAGAGGACAAGTCACTCAGAGGCACACTAAGTCACTAAGAGGCACACTTTGATGAAATACAATTACGCAATAATTTAATATTTTCTAGTATTTTTTTACGGAATTTGACGGGAGCAAATAATTGAAAGTCTGAAATCAAAAGGGACATATGAAAAGAGCAAATTTGCTGTCCACAGTTAGAAAAATTCATGCTTTCGAACAAACTTGTCTTTAATTTTTAATAGTGTGGCCTATGCACAGAAAAAAAACAGCAGAAATGGCTTATTTTTCTTACGGCACTTAAAAATATTCACTGTCAGCAATGAGAATGTGCGAGCTGTGATATTCTTTAGGCAGGTATGATGTTACAGAAGAGAAAAGAAAAGAGAAAAGAAAAACCTTGAAAGCTCAGCACTCACCGTTCATTGGATTTAAGAGTGTTAGAAGATTTTTGTCTCATCATGTCATCGTGGCAACTGAAAAATGGTGATCTTACCATTGCATGTTTATGAGATTCCCCAGGTTTAAAAACCTCAGCGGCACTGGCATGAAATGCTCTCCAAGCAACGCATCTTCAAAAAACTCACCCTAACCCCTCTAAACTGATCCAAACGTGTGCTCCTTATGATCTCCCCTAATCCTCAGATGCCCTGTGAATGTAAAGCGGCTCAAACAGTCTTCTCTAAGACATGTGAAAAACTGTTAAATCTGTTTTTTTCCCTCTTCTTCTTTTTAAAATAGTAGCTATAGAATAGAAACAGTATTTTAAGAATTTCTGGTAAGTCACGTGGCTTTGTTCATTTGCACAGATAGCCTGTGCAGAGGAAGAGAAGATTAAAGAATTATGATATTATTGCTTCATACACAGTGCAAAGAAAGCAGATTTTAATGCAACAGCAAGTGAGATGGATAAACCCCCTTTTGAGTGTGTAGTGGCCCGGTCTGGGTATTATACAACCCGGATATTATATAGCCTGGTTATTCAACAGCCAGTGTATTATACAACCCGAGTATTCTACAGTCCGGGTATTATACAACCCGGGTATTATACAACCCGAGTATTCTACAGTCCGGGTATTATACAATCCAAGTATTCTATAGACTGGGCATTCTACAGCCCGGGTATTATACAACCCGAGTATTCTACAGTCTGGGTATTATACAGTACAATCCAAGTATTCTATAGCCTGGGTATTCTACAGCCCGGGTATTATACAACTCGAGTATTGTACAGCCCGGGTATTCTACAGCCCAAGTGTTCTACAGCCCGGGTATTATACAGCACGGGTATTCTACAGCCCGGGTATTATACAACCTGGGTATTATACAGCTTTGTTATTCTACAGCCAGTGTATTCTACAGCCCAAGTGTTCTACAGCCCGGGTATTATACAGCACGGGTATTCTACAGCCCGGGTATTCTACAGCCCAGGTATTATACAACTCGAGTATTCTACAGCCCGGGTATTATACAGCACGGGTATTCTACAGCCCGGGTATTCTACAGCCCAGGTATTATACAACTCGAGTATTCTACAGCCTGGGTATTCTACAGCCCAGGTATTATACAGCCAGTGTATTCTACAGCCCAAGTGTTCTACAGCCCGGGTATTATACAGCACGGGTATTATACAACCCGAGTATTCTACAGCCCGGATATTCTACAGCCCAGGTATTATACAACTTGAGTATTCTACAGCCTGGGTATTCTACAGCCCAGGTATTATACAACCCAAGTATTCTATAGCCTGGGTATTCTACAGCCCGGGTATTATACAACTCAAGTATTGTACAGCCCGGGTATTCTACAGCCCAAGTGTTCTACAGCCCGGGTATTATACAGCACGGGTATTCTACAGCCCGGGTATTATACAACCCGAGTATTCTACAGCCCGGGTATTCTACAGCCCAAGTGTTCTACAGCCCGGGTATTATACAGCACGGGTATTATAAAACCTGGGTATTATACAGCCCACGTGTTCTACAGCCCAGGTATTATATAGCCCAGGTTTTCTACAGCCCAAGGGCCTCATGCATAACAATGTGCGTAGAATTCACACTAAAACATTACGTATGGACAAATCTAGGAATGTGCTTAAGTAAGAAAAATTTGTGATGCATAAAACGTTGTGCAAGCACAGATCTATGCACATTTCCTTTATAAATCCCAAACAGCGTAAAATTTTACTTACGTGAACAAGCCCACAGGCACCCCCCTGACCCGCCCATAATCATGTATATTTGCATATGTAAATCTGTATAAATCCCCGCTTTGTTCTATGTTTTTTTAAACGTCAATGGATGAACCATGTGACAACCGGAGAATTTCAGCGACTATGAAGTGGAGGTCATTTTAAGAAAAGAAAAGTGATATTATTTCGTGGTATAAGTGGCAACAATAAACGAAAGTTGACAGAGTGGCACAGCGTGGCAGAGTCAGTTAAAATTGTTGGTTGCGAAATTCTCATGGTGGCTGAAATTAAAAATAAGTGGTCAGACATTAAAATCAACGTGCAAATCTGTAAGAGTCTTGACACCACAGGTGAAGGTCGCAGAATTCTCGGTTTCACACCCTTTGAGCAACTAGTTGATGTGATGATAGGGACATGATCGGAAGAGGGGGACGCCGATATCAGCGCGGGTGAGCTTTTCTCGTATCATACTTGTTTGAAATACTTGCAAGTTTATGAATAACACGTAGGGCGCAGATGCAGTGTTACTTTAGTTTATTCTGTTTGTTTATTCTTACAGACAATAGTACAGAGGTGCCCCCAGTGCATTAATAGAGTAGGGCTACATTAATAGAGTGAAAGTGCTTTCTATTTACATAAGCATAAGCAAATTCGTTCTCCGAAGGTGACTTTATAGCAATGTGCACGCAGCTTCGACTACATTGGGAAAACCGGACAACGCTGCAAATTGTGCTTTAATATTTGACTGTTCAACCACAATGTAAGTGAATTTTATATATCTGAGTGACAAGCGGATTATATCGTCCCATACGGCTGGCATGGCGTAACTCAGTGTTGACTGAGAAATACCCGATCGGTCCGCAAGTTCTCGCTGAAAAGCACCAGTGGCTAAGAACCTGTGAGTGGACAGAACTTGTAAAGGAACAGGTAGCCTATATCGCAGTTTCTCATCATCTGCCTTTTTACGGTTGACCCCAGTTTAGCACACAGCTCCAAAACGATTATTACAATATTTTGATATAAATACTGGTAACTGAAACTCTCCTGCTTAAGTTTATTACTGAAATACACATCTACATTAATAATAGGGTACACACAGTTGTTTATTTTAAACAACTTTTATTTTAAATGAACACTGTAACAAGAAGGCATAAATATATGCATCCATTGTACACCATGTAAACAAACTGCAAAATGCACATTACTGCAAAAAAAAATAATATCCTCTTACATGAAGCACGCACATTAAGAATCGATTCGGGGATTTCCCAAATCGATATCGTTGCGTTAGATTGAAGATCGATTAAAATCGGAGAGTCGATATTTTTTACCCAGCTCTACTGTTTATACATGAGGCCCCAGGTGTTCTACAGCCCACATGTTCTACGTAGTTGACGCTTTTCTTGGGAGTCTCAATAGGAGGCGGAATTGTGAGAACTGAGGCACGTTATATACAAGTTTAATTGTCCCAGACATTTAATCAGTGGAAGTAAGGTAAAATTGACAGAAACCGTACTCCAGTACATTTATACCTGAACACCAGTATATAAAATGGTGAATGGTTTATTTCAAACAACCTTTTACAAGTAGTAAGTATCTGTTCATTAACATCTGTTTAACATCTATCTTTTTCAGTGACATCTGTAAACTGAGGTGGATTACAGTTACTGTGTGGATCTTGAAGTGTGGATCTTGATTATTATTTTTATCATTATTACTTTTATTAAGAAGAAGAGTTACATTCATCATAACTAAATTAGATTTTTAGTTATTTTCCAAGATGGCATTTCGAAAGTTTCCGAAGGCCTATGAACTGAATAACTTAGCACTTTAAAAAAAAAATCCTGATAGAATTTTGCCTGTGGCTTCCCTTTGTTAGCAGAGAAGCAGGTGCAGTTACAGTGATATTACAGCATGACAGTAATCGTGCAAAGCCCCAGCAAAACGAATTCTTACAACTTTTCTAATGAACGAAGCGCTATTTTGTTAGAGAGCATCATCAATTGAAATGAAATTGAGCAAACGGTATCTTGAAATTGTCCATCGGTGAGAGAATTGTCTCTGGAGTCAGTCAAAAATTGCAAAGGCTATTGAAATGAGACGCACAGACTGAGGTTCGAAAGAAAATCAACTACATCGGATGTGATTGGTCCACATACCTGTAGGGAGAACAGGATCGCTGTGCTGGAAGGGCAGTTAATAAGAGGTGAGAGGAAACCAGGACAGAAGAGACAGATGGGGGGGGTGGCAGGTGCAGACAGGGTGAGCACCTGAAGTGAGAAGTAATGGCACAGAAGGTGGATTCCCCACTGGGTGGCGATTGGTGCTGGGAAAGCACTGAGGACAACTTGCAGACAAATGAGATGCAGAGTGAACAGGGAAATGGTTACGGCAATCTTATCACTTTCAGAAGCAGGGAAAAATATGGTATGAGAAATTGTAGGACAACCCTGGATTGAATGGAATTAAACTGCCGCTGAATAGCATCGTCACACCATACCTATCTAATGTAATATACAGGACTTCTTTTGTAAAAAATAAATTACTAAGTAAATAGATAAATACACAAACAAATAAATAATAAAATGGAAAAGTTAGCACAGACATTTCTGAATTCATCATCATTTCAACAATGTCAATTTTCTTGACATAAAGGTGTCATATTTTCATTTTTCAATAACAGGGATAAATCAAGCAATTTTTATGTCATTCACAATATTGCGGCACAGATCAAAAAGATAATATGCCTTAGCATCTTTCTGCCAATATTCTGTATTTTTGCGGTTTTTCTCCCAAACCTCATCTACTGTCTTCACATAGTAATTATGTGTTGGTTATAGGGCAGGAGAGAGTTCTGCTGGATCTCCTCATTCCAGATAGAAATTAGACAATTTCACTTTACTGTGACATTTTGTTCATCTATGCTTAATAACAAACAGAAGAAATATCATTTTAAAAAAAAGCTAATTGGAAATTTGAATATTAAATATAGAATATTTCTTATTATTTTAAGAATATTAATTTCATTGTGGCCATTTAGACAAGTGAAGGGAAAGTATGTCTTTCAGCTACTGCTAACACAAAATATATAATATTATAGCTATAAATGAATGGTAGCCAGTATAAATTAGGGCAGGGGTCTCCAACTCTGGTCCTAGAGAGCTACCGTCCAGTAGGTTTTATATCACACCCGGCTTCTGATAAGCCAAACCTGTTCTCAGGTAAATACCAGGAACAGGTGTGCCACATCAGAAGCCAAGTGGGACATAAAACCTACTGGATAGTAGCTCTCCGGGACCGGAGTTGGAGACTCCTGAATTTGTGAGTCTAAGGCTGAATCCCAATTCTACCCCTTACCCCTACACATAGCCCTACCCCTCCTTTTGGCGCGTTCACGTGAAGGGGTAGGGGTGTCTCATTTCTCTTTTGGTTGAAGGGGTAGGGGGAAGGGGAAGGGCC
>JABFDZ020000039.1:24485872-24503561 GCA_019775955.2 Pollimyrus isidori
GCCAGTTCAGAAGTAGCAACATTTTTTTCTTTTAAACAATCCAGTTCAGCAGCTAAGATTTTATTCAGTTAAATTATTAAAAAGAACAAATGGCACAAGTGTAGAGATTGTCCAGGAGACCCACATTAACAAGCTGGAAGGGGTGACTGCTGTGCACAACTTAAAGTGGTTCTTTGATTTTTTTGAGGCTTTATTTGAATTTCCTGAATTCGTAAATTGTTTCTAAACATCGTGAAATATCAATACCACTGCTACGATCATCATCATCACCAAAGCAAAGTCAAATTACATACTGTATGGAAAGTGGAACAGGATGGAATGTAGTGTTTTAATTAATTAATTAATTGTTTGCTTGTTTGTTTTAGTAGCCATTCAATAATATTGGACGAGCAGTCACTACCTATGTAGGGATGGCTGGCTGATTTCAACCTAAATCAAGAATAGTTTCCAGTTTGGCAAATTCTGATATTTTTAGATAATCTAAATTGCCAGGTGTGTTGCTGACAAGCCTGTCCATAGATATGCCAAATATGTCTCTCGAAAGGGAGTCTAACATGGATGTGGGGAATGATGTGAGAAAGGTCTTCACTGATGTGTACAGTACCTCTGTCAAGGACCGCTAAAAGTCTCAGAGGTTACAGAGAGATGTTGAACATCGCTGAGTAATAATTTTCAAAAAGGACTCTATGGAATTTCATCATTTTAAGCAGGTGGAGATCCTTCTAAGGACTCTATCAATAAATATGTTCATAAACGTAGACAAAAAACAAAAAATCCTCCTAAGGTAATCAGGGCTTTAGATACATAAAGAACTGTGGTAGCAGTTTCTATGAATGCCATGTCTATAAGAATCTGTGAAAACATTCATAACACATTATAATGCATTCATAAACCATTATAAACATGAATATAAATATTTATTAAACTTATAACACATTTATATAACACATGTTTAACATGCTTGTCATGTTTATTGTTCATTCTGAAAGCTTTATGAAGCTCTCGTCAATTTGAATTCAGATTTAATAACAATGTTTGCTTGTCTAGCATTCCTCACAAAAGGGTTCAAGGACCTTAGTAGGTGTTTGCGGTAATGCAATTATTTATTTTCAAGATTATCTTATTATTGAATATATTAACATAATTGGAACTGACTTTATACGTTTGTCCTATATTAGCTTTCTGTTCTTATCCCTTATGTTAAATGGGTCGGTGGCGACCCGTGTCTTAAATCAATCATAAAATACCCTCAAAACAATTATTTATCATCCAATTTGTTTCTTACCTCTTGGTTGCCTTGTTAGCTTCATTATCCATGAAAAGATTGTTTTTTGATATTTTTAGTGTGGCCGTCTGGAACCTCTCTTTTGACAGCATACCTCTTGTTTTCAATAAAAAAAATAATGTTAAAATAAACCTCAGGGGTATTATACAAATAAACTGAATTGGTCTTATCTTGCCTTACACTAGGCATGCCTTGCCTAGTGAAAAAAGAAATGTTTTAATTTATTTTGTTTAAATAGAGATTGCTGACAACGTCAAAAATCCCTGATGCAGTACACAAATTTATGTGGTGCTTTTATGCATTTTAAATTTACAAACGGGTTCGGAACTGACCCTAGCACAAGAGCAAGGTCGAAAACAGGCATCTCTTACTCATTTAACATGCTATTCCATATTTCCTATTAAACCTTTTAGAACCATGTCCACATTTTTGTGTAGTTCCATCTTTTAGGATGTGTGCATGCATACCATAATAACTTTAAATTTCCAGTTTTCTAGCTTCTGACAAATTGAATCATTTCACATATACTGAAAGTTAACTTGCTTTTGGGCGTAAAATTCAAAATAAGCTGTTACTGAAGTCTGACAGAAAACAACTGCACCTTGTCCTTATAACTCAGGTCTGGCAGACAGGATTCCACCAGCCCTGGTTTCTCCTCAATATCTAACTTAAGAGCCAGGATTCAGAACTACAAGTATTATTATATGTTTATTTCATTGAATTTTTATTTCTTTGACTTCATTTTGAATCCATCAAATGTCTAAACTTTGAACTATGTGCAGTATATTCACATTTTCGGCCAATTACAAATGTTTTACTTACTGTATTACGATGAAATTTGTGTTACCAACTATCTAATTGCCTTGATATCAAAGTTTTTTGTCTCATATTTAAGGCTTAAAGGTTTAAATATTACTGAAAAACTGTTGCTTTGTTTGCCAAATATTCTGCTTAGTCAACTTTCCGGTGACCCCTGGTCTCTCTCTGTAGGGTTACTGCCGAAAAAATTGGCAAAGGAAACCTTCAAACACTGATTAAGTGTAGAGAAATGCAAACTGTCAGCAAGACAATTTTTTACGAACAACCTTTAATGTACTATACTTCTATCCATCCATTTCGGGGTGGGGGGCAGTGTCCCTGTGACAACCCCCAGGACCCCCGGTGACCCCCCCTAAATCTGCATGTTACTCGAGTCTCGGAGATAAATGCAGTATTATTGTTGCTATCATTATTATCATTATTTACATTTATATATGTGGGCTAAAATGTTGTGCAGTGGGAACAGGCGAAACAGAATTGTAAGCACAATTTCTTGGCGGACTGAATGTGAGGGCTCTAGGTGGTCAGGTTGCTTCAGTTGTTGAACAGCAAAGTCAAAAACAAACGACATAAAAAAAATAAAAAATAATCAAAACTTGCGGAAGCAAGACAGTAACAATTTACAATAAATCAGAGTGAATTACATATCTGTAAAATGTGACTGCAAAGCATTGCAGAAATAACGGTTTTCTGTTAAGGTCAAATGCATCTGGCCACCCTAACAAAAGGACTGCCCCTCCCCCGTTGAAATGGTCTAGAACAGGGTTCTTCAAATCTGGACCTCGATTCCAAATCCAGGCCTTGTTTTCCGTTCTCCCAGGTCGTTAGTTTAATAATTACTGATTCTGATTGGTCAGAGGCTTCACACCTGACTGACAGGTAAAGGAAGGCCGGAAAACCAGCAGTGCTCGGACCCTGAGGACCGTGATTTGAATAACCCAAATCCCAGAGCCTAGGGGCACAGAGCAGGGCAGGAAACAACCCAGGTCGTGGTGCCAGCTTATTTCAGGGCACATTCACACACCATTCACATGCAGATTCACACCTACGGGCAATTTGTTTCCCACCACAATCCAAAAGTGTGCTATGCTGAATTAAAGCTGTCAAATTGTCTGTGTGGCTTTTGATGGGATGGCACCCCATCCTGGGCTGTTCCCTACCTTGCACCCGTAGCCAGTGGGAAAGGCTCTAGACCCCCATGACCCTGTATAAGGCAAATGCATTACGATAATGTTGACTTGAAATAAATTGTTTGATGGTCCTACCTGTAATACAAATGCCTTTTCTTTCTTATCACCACCTGTCCATCTATCATTTCTGAAAGCACTGAAATTCCACTAGTACTTGCTTGCAAAATAGCATTGTGGACATTAATAATCTGTACATCATAAGTTTAAGGTAAACCATTAAACAAATATCATGATAAAGGGGTCTCAGGAACCTGAGAATTTAAAAAGCCTTGTTTGTTTTTTGTAAAGAGATTTTTTTTTACTATTATGCCCAAATAGGCAGCAGAAGTCAAAAAAATGAAAACTAGATAAAATGATTTTAAATCCTTCAGTTTTACTGCCTGTAACCCACAATACGCAATAGGTTTGGATGATATATATTTTTCCTAAATTTTCAGTAAGTTCTCTTCTCTTGGCCTGGATTTGATGAAATACATGTGTTTATTACTGAAATAAATGATAATGTAACAAAAAGAGGAAGGACACCGGAGGCAAAATCGACTGTTTAAACAGTTAAACATTTAAAAAATTTGATAAAATTGATGCTACAGAAATGACTTCGTGAGAATGAAATATGGATTTTATACATATATATTCACACACACACTTTTTTTATTTTAGCTCACCTGCCAGTTCACAAGTAGCTTTTTTAGTTTCAGTTAGCTGTTTTTTTTCATGTAAATGTCAAATTTGTTATATTTCCTTTCTAAGTAAGGTTATTGGCAAATGTTCTTCAAACTGATCATCTTCTGCTGTGAACATCTGGATAATCCTACAAACATGTCCATAACCCCCATACACCTTCTAAACTTGCGCTATGCGTGAGCGATTTCCTGCAGCCGCGTTTGTTTCATGTGTTCCTGGCCTTATTATCATGGCAGGGAGACATATTAGACATACTGTGTGTTTTTTTTTTTCCCACTGGCACGTGATGACGATCTGGTGGAAGGTTAGGGTGGCTCCGCTTGAATTCTCTGGACAGTAGAAGCAGCTGCAGGGGATTGAGGTAGACGGTCTCGCCTGTGGATCTAGAGCTTGACAGGGGCCTCGAGGAATATCCAGCGTTAATGCAGTATTCTATCATTCCACTGCTGGTTTGTTTTAGTCCAAAGAACAAGGGCCATATATGCAGACACACTGACGATATTGTGGAAAATCACCAGAGGCTAACGGGGGGTCCTGCTGGCGGCCCTGCCCTTCTGTAACCTCATCAAGGTTGTCGACCCCCCCCTCTAGTGACACCGCAGTCCACAGTGATTTTTTTGCATCTTATTTTATCTATTGGTTAGATACGTGTCTTTGTGCTCATAAGAAGGACATCCTTATTCTTCCTGGACAAGGACAGCACAACAACAGCAATGAAAGGGGAAGAAAAATATTCACTGGAATGCCGGAATCTTCTGAATGTCTTCAGGGATCTCTGATGTCTTTTTCCTCACTGTTCTCATCACACTTCTTGGAACATAAGGAAGCCTCATTCATTGTTATGGCCTTTCAGTCCTCTAGCTTTCCCTGTATTCTCTGATTCACTGGGACTCTTTTTTTTTTTTATAGGATTTTATAGCAGAGGCCTGCATGTTCCACACGTAGATTTCATGCCATTCATCCATCTTCCATAACAGTCCATCCAGTAAAGAGTCATGGTGAGTCTGCCGAGCCGGGTGCAGCCTGCACAGGACGCCCCTAACCCAAATTACACACTGCGTTGTAGAGGCCCTTCTTCTCGTAACCACAAGTCTTTGGACTATGGGGGAGAGAAAAGGCTCACTAAGGCAGGTAGGACATGCAGTCTGCACCGGCACAAAATCTGACCAGGAATAAAACCCCAAGCCCTGTATGTGCGAAGCCACAGTCCTGGCAGCTGAGCCACTCTGTCGGCTGGGATTTCAGTCTATGCTACCCAAATCCGGATGCCACCCTTCGCAGGCTTATTTTGCATGTGCAGCCTGAAGGGACAGTGTCCCCTGAATAGAACAAGCCGCTTTTCTGCTGTAACATAAAGAACAAGATTGTACATGAGTGACAGGATCTCTATCCATGAATCCCACACATCTCTGATTGCAGCCAGTTCCCTTTTCTATTGAGCAGGTCTGGTATGATGGTTATCGGAACAAATCACCACAGAGGTGACGTGAACAGATTCCACTGACATTTTCTCTGGAATACGAAAAAAAAAAATTAAAAACAAAAATCTACATTCCATCCTTTGCCACCCATACGTTTCTTATCGGTCTGATTGGTGGACTCCGGGTAACATCATTCTAACTATGTAGGTATCTCTCTTTTTGAGTCGCTGACAGGTTTTCTGCGAGCAAACGGCCCCTGCATAGCTCATCTTTGCTGTGTTTTGGTCCTTAATATTCTTTTCTAAAGCGTTTTAATGGTAACTGTATTGGGCCCTTGGTACCCTCAGATCTCTTGGGCTTTAAACCCATTTTATTACAATATTAGCTGCCATCTCCCATGGCTTTGTTGTGAATATTCACCATTCTATACTTCCTTCTTTATATTCCCATACACACATCCTAGCAGGTTATCGTGGTGTCCTGCTGTTTTCGTTTGATGAAGTGACAGCTGTGACATCTTCCTTCTCCGAATCATAACCAAAGAAAAGACCCAGCCAGGATAATCAGAAACGTCAATAGCAGCTCTGTGTGAAATAGTCCCCCCCCCCCCTTTTTGTTATCAACACCAGCTAAGTCTGATGATAAAAGGTCTCCGTTAGCCAAACGCCGGTGAATCAGCCAATAAGACAAAATAGAAATAAGATAAAAAACATCTCTCAACAATTAGAAAATTATAAATAAAATATAACCTATTCAAGTATTCAATATGGATGTACTGAATACATGTTCATTATGGATCTTTGAATTGTTATATGTAAAATAAAATCCTGCAGCGTCATGTTTCTCTGGAGGTCCAAGAAGGCATTACAGCCCCGGTCTGAGAAAACGACAGACAGGCAGTAACAGTTTATTTTAGTCCTTCTGTATACAGCAGCTGCTTTCCCAAAAACCACTAGCCTACATGGACTTGAGGGGAGGAACCCGGACACGGTGCTACTTTCTCTTCACGTGGTCGAGATCACATGCTGCATGCAGTTTAGAGGAAGCGGTCAATCTGAATGATATGCCTTAGAATATGCAAAAAAAAAGACGGCAAGGATAGAACACACAATCGTGCCGGTAGGTGGTAGTCAGAGATGTTTGGAGGTGTAGGCCATCGACGATGGGCTGATGCTGAGATTACTGGATCCTGTTCTCCCAGTGCTTTTCATGTGTGCCTGTGTACGCTGGCTGATTTTTCTCTGCATTCTGTCAGTGTATGAAGGATAGCTTTAAAAATCGACTGTATTGTCCACTCTGATGACAGCAAATTATCTGAGTGAAACTGGTGGCAAAGTGAAGCCTCCTCAGTGCCTCGTTCTGTGCTGCTTAACAGGGTTGGTGAAATCGCTCACAAATTAATATATTCCTTTATAGTAGACTTTCTCCTGAATTATATTTCTTTATATATCTTTGGTAAAGAGAATACAATTCATTTGTGTTATATTACAGGCCCAATCAATCATTTTTACGTTATGTTACGTTATGATTATTTGTACGTTATGTTATTAAAACATATTCAAAAATTTCTAATAAAATTCTTTTTTTACATTTATATATATTTATATTTCCTTTTTTTGTAAATAAATCTGATGCTTCTGTTTAAAATGATGTACGAGTCAGGCAAATAGCACAGTAAAAAGAAAGAGTTGCCTTGGCATGAGTGCAGCTAAGCTCAGCTTCCGATAAATGACCAGGTGCAGCATTAGAGCAGGAGCTGTGCAAGAACAACCGACAAAGGCGGGACCTTGTAAGGCTGTGATTCAATCAGCACAAAGTACAACATTAAGAACATTCAGGAAAAAATGAAGCAGAATCACTCATTCTTGGAACAGATTGGTCTCGGGGCTTTCATTTTCTTTCTAAATAGTGCGAAATAGGTAAGTCAGTCAGCCCGAAAAAGCTATATTTTATAAATACACCTTGTCAAAAGATAAACAAAGCCTTTTGGAAAAGCGTCGACCTTTTTTGTGTTGTCGCGTGTTACTGCATTTTTTACAGAGGCATCACATTTTATGTGATTCTGTTAATAAACTCAAAGGATGCAAGCATTATTTTAATGTCTGCCACATTTCAGTTGTCAGTTTAGTAGCCAATTATAGAGAACATCAGTAGTAATCGCTTTATAACAGAGGTGTGCCAGTTTTCAAGTAGGACTACAAATGGCACTCGTTTTTTGCATTTCTTTTTTGGAAAAAAAAGTTGCCCATTCATTTCATCCAATAGCTGTTTTCTCATTTAGATGGCATATTTATGTGCGGCCTTTTCTTGGCAGTTTGTACTTTTATCACAAAACAAAACCAGAATATAATGAGATGTTGAGTTTCCAAATTCAGTTAATTATGTGTTGTTGTCTGTATAACTCACTGTAGAACGTTGCTGAAGTTTGCGATGTGGAGCCAACTTATTCCATCAAGAGCGATTTACTGCTCTGCTACCCAGTGTGACACAAGGGCTTTTTAATAAGCCTAGTGGTGCCAGTGTATAACGCTGCATAAAAAGCAAGTATTTATGTTAATGCAGATGAACAGTACAGTTTATACTAAGCAAGCATGGAATCATGCAGCATGTCTTCAAATAGCAGTGAAATTAAAATTAAACGATAATATGTACTATTGTTATAAAAATATTTTCCATAATTACTTAATATATAAAGCAGACACTGTATATATTTGGTGCCCAATCTTAATAGCATACCAAGACTTCCTGTAGTAATACTTCCTGTGTACTCATTAGTAATTACTAAAATCACACTCACTGACACAATAGTTCAGTTATACTGCCTCTCAAATGTGTCTCAGAAGCATCTCCAAAAAGCAAATTATTCCTATATTAGCTTGCACATGACATTTATTGTTCTTCATTATTTTACAGTACCTTTATTATGAAGAGACCATTGGTGTACGTTCTGTAAATTCAACCCCTTCGGTTAACCATTTTCTCTGACAGCACACTTTACACTTATATGTTTTACATTTAAACAACAGCCTGGCACAGCAGCTGAAAAGAGAGAAATTTACCACTCATTGTTATTCAATCAGCTGGCTTTTTGGGAGCTATATCTGTCAGGGGCAGAAAAAACACAGTAAGATGCAAAGTCAACAAGCATCCTGGACCTTTCAACAGGAACATGAAGAAATTAAGCGACAATCACACGACCACACCAAATACTCTTCAGGTTACTGAAATGCAAAATACTAAAGATAATTACAGTAATTATTCCACATGCTCATCTACATTTACACAAACACACTCTCCTTTATGCACAGAAAAATACCTGACTCAAATTGCCTATCAAAGTGCAATATCACAGGAGCCACAAAGTCAGAAGGATGGGCCGATCAAAAAAGCACTGGTAGATATGCTTGTGATGATTGTGTTCTGCTTATGTAGCAACACAATAATGTTCTTGTTCGATACATACTCTGCTTGCGATAATTAAAGGAGCATTTATGCACAAGGGTTCTTTTCCATCTCTGTGGGAGTAGATGAAGTTTAATAGCGAGTAAATGTTACACATGTCTGGGCCCCTCTTTAGTTTCCTGCTACACTGTTTATTATTTTAAACTTATGGTAAATATTAGGGGTAATGCTAATTAATGGATAAAATAGTTAATTTCATGTTGGATTTGCTGAACATACAGAGACGAACATAAGCATACTTTCTGGTATTGCATTTAGAGCACCGTAATGTGTGCTATATATCTTTCAAAATATCCAAGACAAATTGGCATGAAAGGATTAATTAACATGAAGTCATTATTTTATTACCCAGCAAATGATAAAATAAGTAAACCTATTATTTTGTCAAATGAACTAATGATACATTTAGTTCTGTGTATTGAAGAGTGCTTAGGTGAATGTAATTAAGAATGTAATTAGATTTTGGGAAAATGGCCATATTTTGCTGTCCCAGGGGATGCATTACAGATGTAGTCATCTGATGCTAAGTTGTATACTCTGCTTTGTCTTGGAACCCATTACATTTCATTTACAGAAGCCAAAATTTAACTGTGTAGTGTCTGCGCCTAAAATGTTGGGCGGCATATTTTCAGTTGACCGCAACAAAAACATCACATTTTCATTAAAAAATATGCACATTTAGTTGCTTGAATGGTGCTTCTATCCAAATTGACTTACAATTTTCGCCCATTAATATAATAGGAGATTTAATTGCAGGTTAACACGGGTTCACCTTCCTATTTAGGGAACTAAAGTGAGCTCCCTTTGGGGATTTGAGGCTCGGTTATCCTCAGCCAATGTCAAACATGGAATACAGAGTGGTACGCTTGAGCTAAGGCCCGTCCCCAGGAGTAGGTGGCAAACTGCCATCGTGGGGCACATGCACTGCTGAATGTTTTTGGACTGTGGGAGGAACCATGCACAGACGTTGGGCACCCTGACGGAGAAGAGGGCCAGTGTCCCCCACCCGCCATTTACTCTGCTACTTAATAAGCCGTCCTGCTTCTTTTCAAAATAAATGTTGCTTTCAAGTAAATTGGGGGAGAGCTGAAGAGCGTGTTAATGAATATTTATGCTACATATCACGCAATCAAACAGATTATATACCAAAAAATACAGGATGGGAAAGTGCTCTATACAGGTCTCCCGATGAACTATATTACTGTTGCTATGTGGAGGCAAGATCATTTTATAAATTGTATACGATGCAGACTCAATGGAGCCTTTGCATTTCCTTGAAAAATCAACTAAACTGGTATAAACTTTAAAAATGCTAAAGCCCAGGTGAGATGGATCGCACATGGTTTGAGAAGAAGGAAATAGAACTAATTAATCATAGCTAGCCAGTCTGATGCATCAGCAATATGTAATGCACATTGAATTTTTGTGTATGCGCCATTCATACTGTATAAAAGAGCTGGGTCAAATATTTCACAGCGCCACTATATAATAATAATCTGATCGATCATGGGAGCGCAGAGTAATGTCCACCTGTCTAAAAAGATGTGGCCACGCCCATAACCGGAAGCTATAAACTGGACTGGAGACTGGAGTGGACTGGTACGGGAGTTCTTGTTCTGCAGCTTAATACTCCAGTGTTGATTGCTCGTGGTTAATACAGAGGTCAAGAGCTATTTACTTGTGAGTGGCATTCCACTGGGGATGTTTAACGTGTCATCTCACTGGATATGCTGATCTCACACTTCTTCCTTGACTGGAAGTACCTCGCCAACAAAGCATTGACTTCCCCTCAAGCAATCCTTGCTATTCGATGTCTGAGGTAGTTCATTTTTCTCAGAATGTGCTGTATCGGGGATCAATTGTACATAATTTACTGTGGTCCTGGTCTCCTTTGATGATGCTAATTAAATAAACCTATCAAATTTACTAGTATCTTGTATTGACACAGAACATATCTATACGCTACACATTCATGTTTGCATAAGTTGTTTGTGCGGCCAGTATTGCGGTGACCTAGAACCTGCTCTAATACATTTTGGATGTTACTTATACACATATGCTACATCTGAGGCGTATTTTGCATGTGATGAAGATCTGGAACATAGGAAAATACATGTGCAGGATAAGCAAAAGAGAAAGGATGTTATTAATAGTAGTCCAGGTGTATAATGCAATTCCTTGTGGCACCTTCAAGATGATTTAAGAATAAAAAAGAGAGGGTATCAAAAACCAGTCCAACAACCCGATGAAGTACCCCCCACCCCCACAGCAGGTTTATGAATCCCCAAAATCTAAAGTTAATACCTTACCTTTACTCAGAACTGTGCCTCTGGCTTGTGGTTTCGCAGTTTCATCGAAATTTGAGTGTTTATGTTATGACAGTCTGTGGCAAAATACTTACTTGTGACATATTGCCACTTGAAATATACAGACAAACTATATATTTTGCTCTCTGTCCATAATGAATTTCCCTGTAGCATTCAGTTCAGCCGTCAAACCCAATTCTGCAATGATGACAATGCTACCATAAACGGCAACATGAAGTTGCTAAAAACCATTCTATAAATAATATACAAACAATCAAGGAACAGGAAGGGATGACAATTTAAGTGGAAAAAAGCTTGGTGAAAAATGGGGGGGAAATGCAATAGCATTCATGAGAGAAACAGAGACTATAACTTGTTCAGGAACTACTGAATAATAACACCAAAATCATACATACATATAGTATATTACACATATATACCACACATTACAAAGATGAGCAGACAGAAAATGATGTTTAAATGATCATTGTGTTGGTGTAAAACTATGGTGTCTGCGTGTTAGCCATTTAAAAACATCTTTATTGACCCAAAGCACAGTGAGGATGGTTTGAGTTGCCTAAGAATCTCTAAGAATCACAGTTGGGGAAATGGAGATGGTAGTTGAGTCTTGGGGTCAATAAAGTCTCCAAAACTATGATCAGACCACCTACATTACCACTTGTCATTTCGGAGGGTTACTTGAAAGAAGCCTCTGCTGATATGAAACAATAAACTTTGGTACTTACATTTTGTCAAACATCAGATGAGATAAAAATAGTTTTTTTTTAGCAACAAACACCAGAGACGGCTTTGGTGTAGACATGGTGTAGAGGGATAGGCATGCAGAAACATCAATCATGCTCACTGTAAAGGCCCAGGGCAACTTCTTAGGATACATGGTATCATGGACCCCATCAGGTATAAGCATATAAATCAAAACTTGCCTCCCTCAGCCGGGAAGCTTAAATTGGGCCATTGATGGAACTTCCAACAGGACAATGACCAAAACACACCTCAAAATTAGTTCAGTGACCATAAACTCAAAGAATGGTCATGAACCCAGTCCACTGACCTCAACCCCATTGAAAAAGGACAGTCCACAAGCGTAGACCTCTGGAGACATTCTGTCTGGAGGAATAGCCTGTGATCCATCTGCTGACCACCCACATAAAGCATTATAGTCTCAGAGAGGTTATCTTTGTAATTGGGGGGCTTTATAAAATATTAAGTGAAGGAGTGCCAATAATCATTTGACAAAAATATTTGTTTTATGATGATTATGTTCAACTCAGGCTTTTGCTAATATTTTGAATAATAGATCAAAAGGATAAAAATACTTGTTTTTTTATCCACAGCCAGATTCATTTTTATTTAACACGGGTACCAATAATTCTGGAGGGCACTGCATGTGTTCCTGTTTGTACTCATGTATATTGTCACTTTTGAAAATCTAAGCCTTATTAAAATTAGAAATGAAAATTCAATACTTATAAGCATGATTAGACGTTCCATTGTGAGTTTACACACTTTAAACGAAAAGTTTACAATGAAGTGAAATATGTTTTGCATCAGAATAATGGTTATTGGCATAACTTTGCCTGGACAAACAAACAATTTGTTCTGCCCTGATAAAAAAAAATCTGTTCCTGTGAGCAACTGGGTGGCAGCTGGAGAATATGAGCATCTCTGCGCCTCTGTTTAGCTATAAAACAAAGACTCATTTATCTTCCGACAACAACATCTGGACAGCTGTACAGCAGTAATAAATAAACAAGAACAGCAGAAAGTTGATTCACTGCAGATTCCCTTGTACGTGAGTCACTGGAGTGGATGCACTGTCTGAAGTAGTAATGGAGCCCCCAATTATATGGGTGTTTGCTCACTAATGATGAGTCGGAGTACAATTAGTTACTGAATGTTTTTAATTCCCTGTTAGACTGAAATTCCTGCTTAAAAACTCATTCTGCACTTCTATTTGATGCGAGGTGGCTGATTGCAAAGTTTTCTTTTTGACAACAAATGGAATTTTTGGAAAGAATGTCCAGCTTCCATATATTGTATTGTAGTTAGGCTAACCGGCACCTCTAAATTGTATGTGTGTGCATGTTGTCATGAATCTGAGCGGGTCTGGAACAAGGGCGTGGAAGGTAGAGGCTGGGAAAAAGGTGGACGAACCACTGGCAGTTCAGGGAACACTGGGGTTTATTCACAAAACTGAAAACACAGGGAATAATACAAAACAAAACGGACCATAAGGGGTCAAAAAATAAGAAAGGGGGATAATAATGTCTAACTACAAATGGATTAGGGCAACAAGGAGCGGGCAAGCTACAAATAACGCATCAAACATACAACAGTAATCCACTGGGCAACTGAACTAAGGCAGGAGCTTAAATACAGAAAACTAAAGCAGGTAACAGCACAGCAGGAGTGAAAGATGAAACAATTAACCAATCAGGAGGGTGCAGGGCAACGAGCAATCAGGTACACACAAAAGGACTGGCACAAGAACGGGTTACCAGTGAAACTCACAATTAACTCAAGGACTTGGGAGATCAAAACCAGGAAACTAAGGAACTGACAGAGAAAGAATGAAGCAGAATGCTGAGGGAGGAACCAAGACAGGTAAAACACAACCGAAGCACAAAGCAAAAACCAAAACTGAAAACAAACCAGAAACTCGTAGGAACTAGAAACTGATAAGTGAAAGACTAGGAACGAAATGCTGAAACAGAGGAGGCGGGATTTGAACACGTGACAAAGGGGTTTGTACATAGCCGCACACTCAGCTCATTGACTCATACAGCCATCAAGGAAGCAGGCAAAACGCATTGGAGACTTGGACAATAGGGTAAGACGGGATGACCAGCGACATCTGGCTAAAAGGGGAGGAGAACATGAAAGAGTCGGACAGATGGGTGCTGACCCTGACACAGGTACTCTCCTGTGCTAGACTGGAATTCTGAAGTGTACCCCACCCTTATAATCTACACCTTATAATCTAAAATCTACCTCACACGTGATCCTGCCTAGGATACATGCAGAAGATGGATGGTATGTGTAATAATTGAGAAAGTAAAAATAGCCAGTTGATTTCAGTAGACTGAAATACTGATTCATTTTCTTTTGTTTTCATCAAATTATACTTTTTTATCTGCTTATTTGGTGAGCCGTATTAGGTGTGATGCAGAATGGTTTCATACCATATACAGTGAGTATACGAACTCTACATACCGCTATTGAAATTGGAGATAAATCATGTTCAATGTAACTTTTCAACCAAGAAATTCAAGGGAAGAATCAAACTAAAAACAGATTATTAAACAGTAAATTATTAGGCCAAATTACTGAAAGTAAACAATACAATAATAATATGAATAGAATAAAAAATGAAATACCTGCAACACCCTGGTTGCATAAGTTTGCAAAAACACCCCAAAGTAATACTTTGTGGAAGCAAATTTTGTATGTCTGTGTGAATGAGTTTATATCTGCTTTACACACCTGGATTTTGCAGTTTTATCCCACTGTACTTGCAGAAAAAGTTAAACCTCCTTCAAATTGGCAGGGGATCGCTAGTGCACAGCCATTCAGGTCATTCTACAGGTTTTGCTGTGGGACTGGGGTTTGGGAACTTACTGGACTATTTCAAGACTTTGAATCTTCCTTTTCTGACACCATTCTTTGGTTGACTTGGATGTATCTTTTGGCTTGTTATCATGTGGAAAGTAAAATTTATATTAACCTCCCACTTTCTGACAGAGACCAGCAAGTTTTCCACCTAAATATCTTGTTATTTGATGCTAGTCCTATTCCCATCTGTGTTGAATAGAGTCCCAGTCCTAGTAGAACAGAATCAGCCCAAATCATTATGCTTCACAGTAGGTATTTGGATGTTGTTTGGATGATGGGCGGTGTTGTTCTTACGTGAAGTAACTTGAACAGGGTGCTCCTGTAAAATTTAACTGGGCTTGGATATTAATTTTATGAGCAATGGCTTCCATATTACTACGGTGCCCCAAAGCCCAGATATGTAAAGGACACCACTGTCTTAAGCAAAAAGTCACCAATGCCTGTCAGAGATTTCTGCGTCTCCTTTAATGTTGCCTGTTAGCCCCCCTGGTAAGTTTCCTCTCGCTCCTGTGATCAACTCCGGATGATCATCCAGATCTTGGCGATGCCAGTGCCTGTGGTGCCCCATCGTCTCCCCTGATTGATGTTAGCCTTCACAGTGCTCTATGCTACATCCAACATCTTTGATATCCTGTTATACCCCCCACTGACTGCTCCTTATGGACCCTGGCTATCCCAGGAGGCCACAACTACAAAAAATTCAAGAACATCCTATATCGTTTTTTTTTTATTATTATTTGCAGCTATAAGAGTAACAGGTGTATGCTTTTGGACAGACACTATCCATTATAGACTCCATTATTAAAGTATCCATGCAGTTAGATTTGTTTTTAATCTTAAATAATTTTCAATGTCAGATTAGAAATATTAAATGTTTTATCTGGATTTTTGGCTTCACCTCATAAATACTTACAGTTCCAATAAGTGCGCGGTAGATTCTTTTTTATACCCTGTACATTCGCTTTAAATGTCATCGTGATTTTCAACCAAATCCAAACCAATTACTGTAATGTATAAATATCATCAGTGTTTACATCTGGCACGAGTTCCAAAGGCTTGACATGCAGATGGCAGACGGCGCCGTGTGTAATGTCAGCACACACTCTTAGACATACCGCTTAGAGCCCAACAGACACACTCCATTGAAGAGCCACGTTTGCGGCGGCAGCCGCGTCTGGCTGCACACGTGAAAGCTGGATGAACATATGCGCAGAGCGAGAGCTGGGAGTGCAGTGTCTGTCTGTGTTTAACGGTGTGTTTTACTCAGCATGCATAATGAAAGCGCACAGATCTGCATCTGCCCCACGACACTTACATTATAAACTACAGGCCCCCCGAATGAGCTTTTTCCTTATTGCTCTGCGGCAGATACATTAAGGTGGCTAATCTTAGCATGATAGCATGAATTCATGTAATTATTATGTCTCTGTGTCATCTAATAAGAACGTATTGCCTTGTACCCCTTGAATCGAGCCTTTACAGTCCTTTAATGTAGTCTCTTCTTTTCTAAAACAATCATAAATCATTGTAATGATTGTCCCAGGCATCAGAACTGTCAGAATATTTCCCCGCTAACCCACTACGGCAAACATTTATCACAATATCAACAAGTAATGGTCCTGAGTAGTGTTAGATATACAATGAATGTGGCATGAGATATCGGTGGGGATAAATTAGAGACGCTGCTTCAGTGACATGACAATGAATATCTCAAAGGTAGAGAAGAGGCTCTAGGAGGACCGAATAGAGGTCAATACTGAGAAAATCTACTTATTATTTATTTACAGAATAACATATATGAACATTAAACATGAATCATTTCTTATTATTAAGCATGGTCAACTCTATCGTCATACATGTCACAATATTTAGATACGGTACTAGTAGAATGCTACATAACAGACTTAAAAGTTAATATTAAAAAGGAAGATAATAAACACCAGATATTAAAATGTATTTCATCCATCCATCCATTGTCCAAACCGCTTATCCTACCGGGTCACGAGGGGTCCGGAGCCTATCCCAGAAGCAATGGGCACGAGGCAGGGAACAACCCTGGACAGGGGGCCAGCCCATCGCATATATACACAGTATATATGTGTATGTGGGTTTATGTTTGGGTGTGTATATACAGTGGTACCTCAGTACTTGAACTTAATCCTTTCTGGATTTTGAAGTTTGAGTTCTGATCAAATTTTCCCATAAGAAATAATGGAAAACCAATTAATTGGTTCCCGGTCTCACAAAATTACACCTAAATGTTTTTTTTTTTAGAATTTAAACACAAGATGAACAGAATAAAACAAGAAGAGCATTTTTTCTTAATGGCTTCCAAAACAAAAAAGATCTCACCCCAAAATTGCCTCTGTCCTGCCTTGATCGTCCGCTCCTTCCATGTGCCACGCCCCCTCGTTAACCTTGTGTGGGATCCCCATGTGATCAGCTGTTTCGGGTTGTTGTCATTAGTCCTCTGTATTAAGTCTGTGTTTCATATTATTTCCCCAATACGGTCATTGGGTGCGTTCGACTTGCTTACAGGGTTAAAGCAATGCATTCCGATCCTGACGTCTCCCGAATGTCACGTAAAGCAGTGAGAACTGGTTTTCAGTTAATTTACCTGGTAAAATAAAGTTGAAATAAATGACATAAATGCTCTAACAGTACACGTACGTCAGTGGTTTATTTAATATTAGTTACTGTAATGTTGCGCTGCTTTATTTGGTTAATCGTCCAGTCTGTGAAGAAGGCATCCAAGTAGGGTGACCACCCGTCCCGCGTAGCGCGTGCGCACACAGCGTTTGAAGCCCAATTTATGCGTCCCGCAAATTGAGACCGTGTCACGCATAATCAATGCTTGCTCAAAAAAAAAGTTGGTCGCTCTATATCCTC
>JABFDZ020000039.1:24507674-24536167 GCA_019775955.2 Pollimyrus isidori
TTCTGGCGCACTATGGCTGCCGTCGCATCATCCAGGTGGATGCTGCACACTGGTGGTGGTTGAGGAGACCCCCCCCCTTGTATGTAAGCGCTTTGAGTGCCTTGCAAAAAAAGCGCTATATAAATGTAATTAATTATTGTTATTACCTCTATAACACTAAACTAGTTAAAGTTATCTGTAGTGCCTCTATAACACTAAACTAGTTAAAGTTATCTGTAGTACCTCTATAACACTAAACTAGTTAAGATGAGCATGGATAAAAATGGCAAAGCTGACAAAAAAAAATTAGAGCAATATATTCCCTGTGGTGGGTGAGTGGGGGAGGGGTTGTTCACCCTTGGATAAATTTTGCCTAACGAAAGTCTTACAATAAACCAAAAATATTGCTGTAATACCACCCAAGCCTTCCCAACACACTCTCCCCACCTCTCCCAAAAATCTTTAATACTCCAACTATAAATAGGGCTGAACAAATAGATAATAACAGTAATTATTGCAATGCAATTTTCCTTGAAATTTATATGTCAAATGTTTGATGGACGTTAAATATAATTTAAGACAAAACTTGTCTGCGGTGATATGCTTTGCATCACAAAACACTCTTTGGGAGAGCAGGTAAGTTAAAAATAACCCATCCAGTAAGGGAAATCCAGCGAGATCCAAATGTAAAATCCAGAATAAAATTCAGCCTGTGAGAAATCCCGACAGTAATGACCCACAGAGAATTAAGAAATGATAGGAAGAATGGCAGTGCCGGCATTTTTCAGTGATGAATAAAATATATTTATAATATATTTTAACATATTTTTTGAGCCCTTTTTTGAACAGAGAGCTCAATCTAGTTAGATTAGAAAATAACTCCGGAAGTGGCTAAACATTTTGGCTATCATTAATGTTCGGCAAGTGCTTGCCACTTTCTTATGATAAAGAAAAGTTTATAACTAACTATCTGGTTTCTTAAATTTTAATTCAGGAGTAAAAATCAACCTTTTAACTGCAATGAAATAATGACTTGACATTCATCATGATAATTATTGATATCGACTGATACATTTTTTGCGATGACATATTTGGCCATATCGGCCAGCTCAAACAGTAATTTGTCACCATGTTCACCAGATCCGTACAGTACCTGTTTCTTTATGTGCTAAATAGGAGCAAGGATGAGTGAAACTATTAAATTCCCCCATGGAAATTTTTGTTAAATGGGGTTTTACTCCACGATAAATTTCACCTAATGAAAACACCATAGCATAAAGGAAAGAATTACCATAATATAGTACTGTTGAAGTTTACCTTATATGTCCGTACGAGAACCACTGATCTGTACAATGTTCTGGAAAGTTTGAACAATGGAATAATGTACATATGAAGCCCTGAAGGGGTCACGGGCAATTCTTTCTGTATTGCATTGTTTGCGCTTTCCCATTGCAAGAATCTTTTTCAGGAACCAAAACCTTAATACCACCCAAGTACACTTCCACTTTGAAGAACACTGTCCTGTACTGGTTTCCTGGAAAGTAAAAAAAAAACATCCATAGAATACAAATATAAAGAGCTCTAGATGTGCTGCATGCCGTTTTTTTTATAATTATAATTACTTACACACAATGTTTTAAATTATGTCCGCATATTAACATACTCAGAAAATACTAAAGGCACTTTCTTATTTGGCATTTCCATATTTTTGCATCGGAAACCAATATTTTTGTCTGATATAATTGTTACCACTAGATAAGTCATAATAGAAGATGTATGGATGGATTAGATATGGTGGTTATGGGGGTGAAGATGTGCTACATAAGAGGACAGGGATGATAGGCATGAAAAACAAATTGTAACCTAAGGTTTAATGATTCAGAAGGTCCCCGCTGTTGTACCCATGAGCAAGCACTTGACCTCAATTGCTGAAGTGACACATTTAGCTCTATAAATGGATAAAAGTCACATTGGGTGGAAGTGTCAGCGAAGCTAAATGAAATGCAAAATTGCCAATGTAAAATGTAAATGTAAAAACGGCTCTTCTTCTCCATGCAGCTCTCAAAGCCCACCCATGACGCTGGGACCATACACCAGGCATAATTGTATGCTATTTTTGTCTTCATTGTTTGTTTTCTATGCCCTTGCAAAATTGAAATGTCATTTTCTCGACTTGCATCAGTTCAGCTGACTGGTCAATGGGACAGGAATCCCTGGAGGCTCAATGCTCAATTAGCAAATGTATCATCGGAGGATAAAGGAGGAGTCACCCAAGGAGTATGATGTCAATGTAATCAAAGCTGGAATGAATAAGCCCAGAGAGATAACCTACATTATACTCTCACAGTGTGTTCACGTGCTACAGAACAAATTCCAAAATTAGGTGTCCCAACCATCAATTGAAGACTAAAATAACTCTAAGACATTTTCTACCTCTACACAAATGCATGTGCATACACACACACACACACACACACACACACACACATATACGTATGCATTATATAGATTATACTGTATGTATCGGGTGAAATTCAGTGCAACATGGATGACATCTTTGATAGTTTTAGAACCAAATATTTCTCATAAACATCATTCATCATTCCCAAAATGAACATTTCCCATCTCCTCACTTGTTTCCATATAGAAAACATGTTCAAGAATAACAAGTTAAAGAAAGGAAAATGTAACGAATCATGAATTTGCAAATATAATGCTATGAACAAATACAACCTTTAATTCCCCCTTTGGCTTTGTGTGTGTGGTCCTGTGCCTGGTGTTTGCAGACTCTTTCTTATACTTATACTAGTTGTCCTGGTATTCCGGTTTCCCATTGCAGTCCAGAAACATGTACGTTGGGTGAATTGCAACTAGTGTGTGAGCTTGTATCCTGCAATAGACTGGAATTCGATTTAGGATATGCCCTGTGCTTCGGGCACGTGCTGACCCTGTACTTTACAAGTCATCATGGAAGATCCATAGATAAATGATATTTTACACAGCACTGTTATCCTAGAGGTTTTTGTTACCTTTGCAATAGGCAAAGAAAAAAAAATCTTCAGGTAATGCAGTAAAACGTGCATTTCTAATGTGACCCATCAGGTGGTGTATGGCTCAGTGGGTTAGATCTCTGCGCCTGTAATGTTAAGGTCACCGATTTGAATCATGTCCTTGACTGAATAGTCACATTGGACCCTTAAGCAAGGCCCATAACCCCCCCCCCCCCCCCCGAATAATGCTCCAGAGGCAATACATAAATGGCTGACCCTGTGCTCAGACCCAAAGCTTTGCTCTAATCTGTAGGTGTAAGTATATCTCTAAAAAGGAAAGCAAAATGGGATATGTGAAAAGAAACAGTCAAGTGTGCCTGTACTCTGTTGTACAGATGTCAGTTTCATCAACCTTCATTTAACAAATAATTAATTAATAATTTGCTGCAAAGCTGAAACAAAAGCAAATAAAAAAAGATTAAATAAATGCTGCATTTAAGAAAAAGAAACAAAGCTCCTAGTGGGGGGCTTCCACTCTGCAGTTGCTCATGGTGAGATAGGCAGGTGTGGGCCTACTCATATTCCCCATAGTTCATTGCTAGTAGAGTGGAGTTCACCCTGGTGAACAAGAGGGTTGCCTCCCTTCAAGTTGGGGGACAGGCTCTGACTATTGTCTGTTCTTATGCACCGAACACCAGCTTAGAATATCTGGCTTTCTGGGAGACCTTGGACTCCATTGTTCTGCTGGGGGACTTTAACGCTTGCATGGGTAATGACTGTGAAACTAGCAAGACTGAGTTTGGGAGAAACAGCTTGCCTGATGTGAAATTGAGGGATGCTCTGTTATTGGACTTCTGTGCTAACCACAATCCAAAATCCAGTGAACCTGACACCTAATATGGGTGCACTGGGAGTGTCTGGCAGAGACAATTGTGGAAGAATAACCTTTTGGTGGGAGGAGTCTAGAGAGGCATGGAAAATGACATTCAGTTGGCCTTGAAAAGACTAACAAACCGTGAGGGGACTCGGGAGAAGAAGGGCATGATCCATGTTTTTTATAACAGGAATGAAGCACTGTTGACCTTAAATAGGGATACAGCCAGGCGGTGGAAGGAATTTTTTGAAGATCTCGTGAATCCCATTGACACACCCTCCTTGGAGGTAGTAGAGCTGGAAGACTCAAAGGAGGACTCATTAATCACTAGGGCTGACGTCACTAAAGTAGTTATAAAATTCTTTGATGATAAGGCTCCGGAATGAATGAGAGTACCTGAAGGCGCTTTATGTTGTTAAGATGTCATATTTTGCGTCTTCAACATTCCATGCACGCTGAGGACAGTGCCTTTGGTTTAGCAGACTGGGGTGGTGGTGCCAATTTTTAAGAAAGGGAACTGGAGGATGTATCCAAACTTCAGGCAGATTGAACTCTTCAGCATCTAAAGGTTCTGTTGCAGTCATCGGGCTGTGACCTGCAGCATTCACTAGGGCGGTTTTCAACTGAGCGTGAAGCGGCCAGAGGAGGATCAGCACCCCAAAATCTTAGGTCATTGTTTTCAATTGGAACAGATTTGGGATGAGTTACTTCCTCAAGCGAATGCATTTAAGTATCTTTGACTCTTGTTGACTAATGAGGCAAGTAAGGAGCAGGAGATCGACAAGAAAATCAGTTCAGCATTAGTAGTTATGTGGACATTGTCCTGTTCTGACGTAGTAAAGGGAGTGTTAAACCCAAAGACATCAACTTAGTGGTCAATCTACATTCCTACCCTTACCTACGGTTTACAATCTTTGGGTAATGACTAAAAGAATGAGATTGCAGGTACAAGTACCAGAAATGAGCTTTCTTTGCAGATTTTCTGGGCTCAGCATAAGATGAGGAGTTTGGATACCTCCTGGATGAGTCCTTCGGGAGGTGCTTTGGGCATGTCCAACCAGGAGATGTCCCAGGGCAGACCCAGGACATGCTGGAGAGATTACATCTCTCAATTGACCTGGGAATATGTTAGTATCTCCCAGAGGAGTTGGAGAAGGTGGCTAGGAAATGGGTCACCTGGGCGTGACTGTTCATATTTCTGCCATGCTGCACCTGCTGGCAGAGGATCTTACCTTGCAGTTGCCTAAGGGAGCCAATCTGCCTCCATCTCTGCTCTTGCCATGCAATCGCCAGCAGTTGAGCTTGCTACTGCCACGCAGTTGCCAGTGGTTGTGCTTGCTATTGCTATGCAGTCACCAGTAGTCACACCTGCTCCTGCCTGCCTGACTGTGGATGTCACCCAGATAGCTAGTACCCAGCCCACTAAGCTTGCCACTGCCTTGTCGGTTTCTGGCTTGCCTGTGGCCATTGCTACCCAGACAGCTCTCGCTTAGTCACCTGAGTTTATTACACCTCAAATAACTCCCACTTATCTGCGACTGCCCAGTGGCTCCTGCCTTCTTACCGGTCTGCTTGCCTAAGGCTATCACCACTTTGTCAGAGATGGACCCTGCCCCAGAGCCCGATCCCTTCGACCTTGCTTGCACACCACCTGCTTCCCTGGCCCCAAACCCTGTCCCCAAAGAGGTCCCCAACTGCCAGACCATCTCTCCTCCTCCCTTGATGGAAAAATAGGAGGAGCTTAAATGGGACCCTTCGGGGATTTTCCTAAAGGCCCCACTAGACCCCTCTGGGGTAATGACTCCTCTTCCATCGCCCCAACATGGTTGATCCCGGCCGGGTCCCCAGCTCTCGGGGACACCTGCGCCAGGGTCATGTCCTGCCCACCCTGCCCCATGGCTCAGTCTCGGGCTGTGGGTCCTCTGGCTCCTGCTCAGCTGTCACCGGCAGTTCCCCGGGCTCCTGCTTGGTGATCGTCTACGCCTCCCTCTCGGACATGGCCCCGACGCCACCTTCGGTCCTGGCTCCGATGCCTCATCGGTCAACTGCAGGTCCCCCCAGTCTGGCTCGTCAATCATCTGCTGTGACTGCACTGTAGCGTGTTCTCCTCCTTCCTCGCCTATGTCGGTATCCCCTTTGACTTCCTCCTCACCTCCCCTGGTGCCCCCTCTGACTTCTTCCTCCACCTGTCCCTCTGCCTACTTCCTCACCCCCTACAATGTTCGTTTCTTTGGACACCAAGGGTCCCTCCGGCTCCAGCCTCAAAGTAACCTGCTGCCCCGCTCCTCCAGCATCCACCTCTCACCCACTGGGGTTCCCTCGGGCTCTCCGCTGTCCCCTGTCCTTTCCATTCTGGCCTCCTGTGTCTGCTCCTCGTCCCTCCGTGTCTCCTTCATTCACTCCTGGCTCCTTCATTCTTCCCATTGGTGTCCTCCCTATGTCACCGGATTAGTGCCTCTGTGTCTGCTTGCATTTCCTGTCATTTCTCAGTTTTTGCCTTGGTTATTGCCTTTGCGCCTGTTGTGTGTCTGTCTTGGTCCAGGTGCTCCGCTGACGTTTTTGCTCTTGTTTTACAGGTCCTGTGTCCCCGGTCTCATCCCATCACTTCCCTTGGGCACGCCCTGTGTGCGCGCATTGGTGGGAGGATACTTCTGTCACACCCGGCTCATACAATCCTCCTGTATGCCACGCCCTCTTATCAACCCTGTGTAGAATACTTACATTTACCAGCTGTTATACATATCCTGCCAATTAGTCTTGTGTATTTCAATCCTCGTTAAAGTTGTGTCATTGACATTATATGTTAAATGTCATATTCCTAATACACCAGCATTCCTTGATCTCTTGTCTCACTATTCTTGCTTCCACGATTCCCTGGTGTGACACCCAGCAAGAATCAGCACCAGCTCCGTATTGATGAAAATAAAGCATACGTGATGTTTTTTTAGATACACCTGTAAAGCAGACTGATACACCTAACGTAACCTGATAACCACACTCATAAAACACCTCTTGTCCAATCAGATTTCTTGGTTGGAACTAACTGTTGTATATTATTATTATTTTTAAAATAATTTTTAATGTCTTTGGCATATAGGTTTATAGGCTAATGAGTCTAATAGTAGCAGCTATTAATGTTTTTTTCAATTGGTTCGATGATAAAGTGCATTAATCCCCGATGGTTAATCCTCATGTGACTTGAGCTGTTTGTTCCACTATTTTTCCTCTGTTAAATTCATCATCTAACATATATTTACTTTATATCCTGCCTTCATTCTATGCTGCCTAGTGTCTGTCCTTTTCGTAGCCTCATTTTGTGATTTTTCGAGTTGTACTTCATGATTTTTTATTATTTCACTCATTTTGGCCGCTCTCCTTCATTATTTCATCTAGATCTTTTCCCACTGTTAACCAGCTGTGGGCATATGGTCTAGGTCCTAACACTCAATGGTTTTATTGCAATGGGCCCACCTGCTCAGTATGGCTTCTGCTAAATTTTCATCAATAAAATTAGTTATTTTCATGTTTATGGTTACTGATACCTAAGCATTTCCTACACAGCCTCTAAGGAGACAAAAATGGAGGAGAAAAAAAATGGAAGAAAAAATTGTTCCTTTTGTGAGATCTTGTGATACTGTCATGCCTCGATCGTCCGCTCCTGCCATGTGCCACGCCCCCTTGTTAACCCGGTGTGGATTCCCGGTGTTTACCAGCTGTCCTTGATTGTTGTCATCAGTTCGTTGTATTTAGTCCGCGTTTCTGTTCGTTTCCCGAGTCCGGTCATTGACGTTTTATGATGTCTTGTGGCCTGTGGCCTCACGTATAATTGTACACACATGTAGCGTGTTGTATAATCTGGCGCAAAATTGTGGCTTACCGGTATGTGAAGAGCTTAAATGCATGATGAACCTGGACCCTGAGCCACCGAATTTTCCACCAAATGGAACAGCGTTACAAGTTCAGTATCGCTCAGCGTATCATTTACATGTTTAAATTCATTGTCAACATCTTACAGCATCTTTTACTGACTGCAGAACAGCTTCAGTCAGCACACAGGCGGATGTTCATCCCCCGGTTTCTGAGGCACAGCAATGTGTGCAGCCAGCGGGCAAAAATGTGAGCGGCACCATCATCGGCTGTGTTGTCCGTGGCACTGAGGGCACCTCGTTTACTATTGTCTATAAGAATAAGCAAAAGTAACACCACGCCCTACGTGTTACTCATAAACATGCAAGTAATTCAAACGAGTATGGTACGAGAAAAACTCACCTGCGCTGATATCGTCCCCCTCCCCTGATCGTGTCCTCAATTATTGCAGCAACTAGTTGCTCAAAGGGTGTGAGACCTCGAATTCCGAGACCTCCGCCTGTGCTGTCAAGACTCTTATGGTGAACAGCCACTTGTTTTTTCATATCCATTTTTATGTCCGACCACATTTTTAATTTCAGCCACTGTGCGATTTTCAGAACCAACACTTTTAACTGACTCTGTCAACTTTCCTTTATTGATGATGTCACTACTTAAACCACCAAATAATATCACTTTTCTTTTCTCGATTTCTGTTAACATGACCTCCACTTGCTGAAATTGTTGTTTAAAAAAAACATAGAACAAAACGGGTATTTATTCAGATTTACATATGGCAATATACATAATTATGGGCGAGGTGGGGGAGTGGCTGTTGGCTCGTTCACATATGTAAAATTTCATGCTCATTGGGATTTATAAAGGTAATGTGCGTAGATTTGTGCTTACGCAAAGTTTTATGCATCTGGATTTTTTCTTGCTTACGCACATTCCTCGTTTTGTCCGTATGCCATGTTTTAGTGTGAATTCTACGAATGCTTTTATACATGAGGCCATGAGGTGTCATGGCAAAGTAGTGTGGGCACATTTGACATGAATACCTGAGCTACTCTTCTACAGAATGGCCTAGGAAATGCAAAACCTCCCTCTGTATTGTGATAAACAGAAAGTGTTATAAGGAATACATTGCTGAAGTCAAAGATTATGATCTTTGATTGTAAAGAAATCTACTTTCAAAAGGAATCTCACAAAAATAGTTTCAATTTATGGGGTCCACTGAAAATGGCATCAAAACGTACTGTTTTTAATGAACGAAAAAAGAATTGCATTCTGAATTGCACCTGTAGTAAAAATTAAATGTTTTTTTTCCTTCTTCAGAAAGGGAATAACGTGGATCTAGAGAAAGCCCAAACACACCCAGCGAGCACCTGCAAACTCTGCCCTCCACACAGCCAAGTATGATTTGGTCAGATTAGCATTAGAATGCTTCTGAATAATTTGAAAATTACAATGGACAAGATGAAAGAAAACAAATATTATAAACCGAAACGTGTCTTACCATTACTATGAGGTAAAAGGTTATGCAGTTATATTAGTCCCATTATTGCTTATTTATTATATTCAGGTTTTCCTGGATTCTCAGATTTGTGGTTCATATTTTTTCCATATTTTTCTCTGTTGAGAAAAATTACCCTATTGGTTAATTCACAAATGCTCTAATGTCTCTAAACGTTCTACGCATGATCACTCCTGCCTCAGAAAGGCTTTTGTGTTTGGCATATTATTTTATTTTATCATTTGTCTGCACAGATTTTAATAAAAAAAGTCTATTGGGCAACAGGTCATGAAGAATTTTTGGCTGTTGAGACTGTAACAGAATCCAAGCTAAGAGTATTGTCTTCCAATTTGTGCGTGTGGTTAAGAAGTCTTTTGTTGAAGCCTCGGCTTAATCCCACTTTACTAAATTTATTGCAACTCATTTTTAATATCTGTTAGTGTGTAGTTATCATCATGTAATATCTACAGACTGCTCTATACTATTTTCTGTCATTGAGCAATAAATACATTCGGTGACCAGTTCATTATGTACACTGGCTTGGTAAAGGCAACAGCCTGCTTCTCCAAATAAAGAATCGTGTGGCAGCTTCTGAATAAATGCAGCACGTAAAGAAGACAGTGCAAAGTGCTTCACTTCATGTTTGGCTGAGCATTAGAAAGTCCAAATGATTTTTAATGGGGAATGATTGTCAGTATGCTGGCCTCCGCATTTCAGAACAACTGCCTTTGTGGGTTTTCACATTTTATAATATGCAGAGTTTACAGAAAAATGTGCAGTAAACAAAAAAGATCTAACCAGCAGCAGTACTTCATAATTAAAGAGGTCAGACGAGAATGGCCAGATTCATTAAAGCTAACAGAAGGCCACAAGCGAAAAAAATAACATCTCAGTAGAACAGTGGTGTGCAGAAAAGCTTCCCTGAAGGCACAACTTGTCTAACTTTGAAGTGGTTCTGGAGGCTAAAGTGAATCCCAGACAGTACTAGCAACAGGTACCTAATGAAGTTACCATTGAGTGAATTTATGCTTCCAGAAATTTAATTCTGTGGATTGAAATCATGTTTCTCTGTATATTTATATCTGCTGACTCATCTCCAGATGTCACCTGTGGTTTTTTTGTGTCGCGGGGAATTTTACCAGAAAGTGCAGCGTCGTATCCTGCCTTTCTGCCCTTCCCGTTCTCCCCCTCCTTAACGAGCCACACCTGTTGCTCGTTTCGTTTTACCTCTCATTTCAGCCCTCATGCGCATCTCACTCCAACTGCCTCCCATTTGCTCACTCGTCAGTCCTGAATAAAAGTGCTTCTCAGTCCAGTTATTGATGTTAACCCCTGCATGGGCTCTGACGGTCATCCCTTTGTGTCACTTCCCTCTTTGGCATTTTCATGCCCCCCCCCCCCTCCCTCCCCCCATCTTGCTCCTTTGTAGTTTTCCCCAAATAAACACCCATTTTGTTTTCCCCAATGCTTGTCCGATGCCCAATGTTCTGTGGCTCATGAGAGTCATTGAGGAATTATTTTAAAAGTTCATTCTAGGATTCTTTTCTAGATGACCAGATGGGCTAATTTTCTATGTGTGTTTTGAATGTTAATGAAAATCTATTATGCCTTGTTATACTACGTCTTTCAGGTTTTCAAAGGGGTTTATGTTAAATATCAAAGCCCACAAAATTACCGCTAATTTCGTTCAATTAGCTTAAAGGTGAATTGAGAATTAAGATTTATTAGTTTAAATCATCATCATGCTTAAAATTCAGAGGAAATTTTATTTTTAATTATGGATATTTTTAAATGACGCTATGGTATTCAGTTTATCTGATGATTTATGTGCAAATTGTAAGAACCATCCACTGGCCCAATGGTGGAATCCAATTGGACAGCTAAAGGCTTGGAAAGCGTGTAGGACCTCCGAGGGCTCCTCTAAACTTACTTACCCTTTTAGGTAAAACCAAATTATATCACACTCATTTAATTAAAGACCTTTTATGGTGTTTCAGTTATGCTATTTCTGTTATTCAGATTACTCCTGGGCTGAGCCTTCTATTGCTATTTTCTAATACAAGAACCCGTGGCCGTAGGTGAAAATTAGCGGGAGAACATTTCAAACTGGATTTAAGGAAGCACTTCTTTACGCAGCGTGTAATTAGAGTGTGGAATAGTCTTCCTGATAATGCAATGCAAGATGAATCTTTGGGTTCCCTTAAGTCAGAGCTAGACAAGATTTTAACTACTCTGAGCTATTAGTTAGGTTCTCCCCAAGCAAGCTTGATGGGCCAAATGGCCTCCTCTCGTTTGTATAGTTCTTATGCTGAATTACCATATATGGTATTATATACCATTTATTTATATTATACAAGACCCTCCCCTTCGCGTTGGGCCTGATCACACTGTCAGGGCTTATTTCTGCGATAACTACCAGCTGCCTGTACATTATCCCTTACTTACTGCAAGACACATCAATTTACCCAGATATAACATTGATGTAATTTTAACATGTGGCCACAATTCTTAAACTATACCTATCAAAAACAATACAATAGCTCAGCTTCGTGGACACAGAATAACTACAGAAAATATTTGATTACAGATGTAGATTCACACAGCACTATGTGGGAGCTCTGATTACAGTGTCTCCCTTTGCTATTCTGGAGCTCTTCCTTAAGTATTCCAAGCCAAGTGAGAGAATGCACCAAATATTGTGAATGATTATTTTAGGGACTGTTTGGATCTTGCGTGCATGTCCTGGCGAACTGCCGATCTTATCAATTCTCAGACTCTCTGTGAATCGAATCGCTTTTGGAGGAAGGTGGGAATTCCTTTGTTCCACCAGGTGATAAGGTCCTCCCCTTTGGAGGGGTTAAGTCTTATTTCGTACATTTTTTGTATGTTAGAACATATTGCTTTAAGGCTGAGAGTATTGTACTCATCATACTGTGACCATTCAAACGAGACCAAACAAGGGTGTATGTGTCCCTCATGTTAGGCTGGGGCACTACCTCTTGTCTTAGTGTGAGTTAGCTAAGTGTAGGATGCATCTGTGTCTTGAGGCAGCCAGGCCTTGTCGCTGTAATTTTGCTGCAGGGTTCTGGCTGCCCAGTGGGGGTGAGGTGTCCCTTTTGATGTAGTGATCAGGGGCCTCATGTATAAGGACAAAACTAGAAACATGCATAAGAAAGAAAAAATTGCGATGCATAAAACTGTGCGTAAGCACAGAACCACGCACATTCCCTTTATAAATCCCAATGAGCGTGAACTTTTACGTGTGTGAATGAGCCCACAGCCACTCTCCCGACCCATCCATAATTATGTATATTTGCATATGTAAATCTGTATAAATACCTGCTTTGTTCTATGTCTTTCTTAAATAGAACAAAAAACATGCTTGACACATTTAATAGCCTCTTCAATACAAGTGGATTAACAAGATCTTTACTGCACTTATACTCAAAAATTCCTTTATCACCCATAGAAGTGACATGAGGAAACACAGGGTACATACTGTGTATATCTTCTGTTAATCAATGTTCAGTAAACAGAAAATATGTCTGGTGAGCTCAGGCTCCCAGTTCAATATAAGTTTCAGATGGCTTCATGCCTATTTTATGTCATTGCCACTCCTGATACAGCCACAGCTGTTTAGTCAGTAGCCCAGTGATATTATAACAGAAGATAATAAACTTAGTCCATTTCACTCATTGAGGATCCCAGCATGACTGAGGTGATTTGGTAGGTCCACATAATTCTTTGTGAGGTGCTACAGATTTTGAGGTCATAAATAAAATGTAATTTACTGAATGGACTACATAAACGTTCAGTCTAATCCTTAATCCCCACCCAGAATTACCGTCCTTTGATTTTGTATTAAATAAAAATACAGATCTTACATGACACCAACAAAATCTTTTTCTCCAAATTCCCCCATGGCTCAAAATGCATTTCAACATATATTAGAGACTTGGAATTGCCCTTTGTGAATTACTTTACATATATTACATGTCAGGTGATATCTGAACTTGAAATGGCAGATGACCACAGATCTTATTTAGATAATCATGGTTATGATTGCAGCTGGGGAACATTATATAATGGCATCATTTTACTATTCATTAGCTGGCATGTGTGAATGGCCTAAAATATCACTGAATGTATGTAAGTTTATATACAGTGGTATCTTGGTACTCGAACTTAATCCGTTCCGGACTCTGGATCGAATCCTAAAAAGTTTCAGTTCTGATCAAATTTTTCCCATAAGAAAGAATGGAAAACCAATTAAATCGTTCCCGGCCCCCAAAACAATCACACCTAAATATGTTTTTTAAGCATATAAACACAAAATGAACAAGACAAAACAAGAAGAGCATTTTATTCTTAATGGCTTCCAAAATGATAAAGATCTTATCCCAACTCCTGTCCTGCCCCGATCATCCGCTCCTTCTGTGTGCCACGCCCCCTCATTAACCTCGTTTGGGATCCCCATGTGATAAGCTGTTTCTGGTTGTTGTTATTAGTCCTCTGTATTAAGTCCACGTTTCAGTTTGTTTGCCCAGTGGGTGGCAGTATTACTCATTTCCTGGCGCGTACAATTTATATTAGGTCAGCGTTCATGGTTTGACTTCTGATATTCAGATCGAGTTCTAGGTCAAACTGGTTTGTTCGATTTTCAAAAAATTTGAGTTCTAGTGAGTTCGAGGACTGAGGTACCACTGTACACTATATTGCCAAAAGTACTGGGACAGCTACCTTTAAGTACATATGAACTTTAATGACATCCCATTCTTAATACATAGGCTTTAAGTTGGCCCATCCTTTGCAGCTATAACAGCTTCAACTCTGGGAATTCATTGCAAAGGTGTTCTATCGGGTTGAGGTTAGGGCTCTGTGCAAGCCAGTCAAGTTACTCCATACCAGACTCATCCATGTCCTTATCAATCTTGCTCTGTGCACTGGTTCACAGTCATGTTGGAACAGGAAGTGGCCATCCCCAAACTGTTCCCACAAAGCATGAAAATGTCCAAAGTGACTTTGATTTTTCTACTGGAACTAAGGGGTCAAGCCCAACCCCTGAAAAACACCCCCACACCATAATCCCCCCCTCCACCAAACTTTACACTTGGCATAATGCAGTCAGAAAAGTAACGTTCATCTGCCAACCGCCAAACCCAGACTCATCAATTGGATTGCCAGACAGAGAAGTGTGATTTGTCACTTCAGAGAACACGTCTCCACTGCTCTGGTCCAGTGGCAGCCTGCTTTACATCACTGCATCTGACACTTTGCATTGTACTTGGTGATGTTAGGGTTGGATGTAGCTGCTTGGCCATGGAAGCCCTTTCCATGAAGTTCCCTACACACTGTTCTTGAGCTAATCTGAAGGCCACACAAAGTTTGGAAGACTGTAGCTATTGACAAGGTTTGCACACTAGATCTCAGCATGTGCTGTCCTCAATCTGTGAAGCAGTCTGCATGTCTAGGTGCTTGATTGTATACACCTGTGGCTATGGAAGTGATTGGAACACCTGAATTCAATGATTTTGAGGGATGCCCCAATACTTTTGGCAATATAGTGTATGTGTGTGGCTATAAAAACAGAGATGACGAAAGGTAGGATATAGGCTACTGCATGTAAAGATGGAGATTTCAAAATGTCCATTGCCGCCATAGTTAAGACACTATCGAACACCCAGCTCAACTGTCTGAAAGGTGTCGATTGTTTTGGGTTAGTAAAATTTTCATTTCATTTGCATTCACTTTATTTAACTGACAGTATTGCTCAAAGCAACAAACACTTTAGTGGGTGCAGGTGCTTTATTCTTACAAATGGCATGTAATCAACTTTTAAACTTGTCAGAGACACAAGGCAAGCATACTGCACATTAATAGTTTTATATTCCCGAGGCTTTTTACCTTTATTAGATTCCCTAGTCAAAAACAAAATTACGGTACTATAAAATTTCACTTTTTAACATTAGGACAGATTATTACCATTGCTTTATAAATACATGGATTAGTTCCCTGGATCATGTGATCATGAAATACATCAGGGTGTCCCAAAATTAAATAACTTTAAAACTGAGAACATTTGGACTTATATAGTCTTCTAATAACACTGTTTTAGATTATTACCATCCTAACTCACAGTAACATACTAAATTCACAACAGCTGGTGTATTACATCTGTCATATATAACAAGCTGTATATAGCAAGCTCTCTCCTTTGATATCATTTATTTTAACAGTAAATATAGCATGCAGTCTAACAAGTCAAAACCTGCTGAAAAAATGCCGCACTTACAATAGAATAACTGGGAAACTATTATTAACTATTATAAAAAACACTCAGAACCTTAATCGATTTCTCTTCACAAAATGATTTCTTCATTTGCTCATTAAATCATTCAGAAGGTGGCAAACCTCACTCTCTCTGTATCTTAAATGCCCCCTACCAAGAAGATGTTCTTTATATGGTGCTTATCACACTTGCCATTCATTGGCGTTGTTGTAAACAGCAATATACCCAGAATTAGGGTATATTGCAGCAATATTACCTGCAACTATCAATAGAGCGCATAGAACTTTTATTTCAGTCATCCATCTTCATCTGACTGACACCAGTTTTGGGCAGCTGATTTTACTGTAGCTATGACTAGATATCGTACTTGATTATTGAGGAATGTAAAAGTAGCAAACCATTCATAGCATCCACCTCATATAAAGTATTGTGTTTCTACATCGTCCAGTATCTTTATGTACTGCTGAGTTGTGCATTACTGTGAATCTCGGTTCTTACAGTAAGAACACAATGTCCTTATTCATCGCTCACAAAACTAAAATGAAATCAGACATTCGTCATATGTCCTGTGACTTCAGTTAAACATACTCAATTAAATTTATTGAAAAAATACTCTGGCCCACCCTAATCAGGGTTGTCAAGATTCGTATAACCTGTTCCCTTGATAAAAAGTTAAAAGATGGATGGATAGGTGCGCTTGAACAAAGTAGTACATGCAACTTGATTACTGAGATGTCATAGGCAGTACAGGGGTGCAGTGGTTAGCACTGCTGCCTTGCAGTGCTGGGCCCATGGCTCGCTGAGCGTATTGCTCCCAACATTATATCATATAATAAGACACTGAGCAATTTTAACAAGATATGTATCATGTTATAAAACAAAAGTATAACATTAAAATGTGAAGATGATCTCATTATAATGAGATACTGTAATGACCTTCCCCAACTGCACAGACCACTGCTGTGTTTAGTGCAATGAGGGCTTTATTAATGGCCACTGTAGGCCAGACCAAACACAATCTCTGGAAAGTCCCAAACATGGAGCAATTTGTTAACTCACCTTACTCTCCATTCTCCTCCTGTAACTCTAACTTCACTCATGCTTCTCCCAGACAGATCACACCCCCGACAGAGTAAGGGTTACTCCTCCCCCTATACCCCCGCAATAACTATTGGCAGCCCACCCCCGACAGAGTAAGGGTTACTCGTCCCCCTATACCCCCACAGTAAGTATAGGCAGCTTATCTCCTTATAATAAGAAACAAAATCCCAACCATTTTCCATATCCATGGGGATCTGGAGCCTATCCCAGAAGTTATGGGCACAAGGCAGGGAATAACTTAGGATGGGGCACCAACTTATTGCAGGGCACACACACATATTCACCACTCAAAGCCACACAGTTTGGCAGCTCCATATCACCTTAGCATGCTTTTCATCTGTGGAGAAAACCTGGAGGAAAGCCCACGATGACACATGGAGAGCGTATAAACACCCATGGAGCCATGCTGGAGACTCAAAGTGTGGTCCCAGAGGTATGAGGCAACAGCGGCAACCACCGTGCCACCCCAAGATAAGGGATTCTCATTAAAACAAGAAGGGTATATTATGTTTTTGTAAGTAGTTAAATCTCAAAAAAGAGGAGCACCAAATTGATATGATTTGATAGTCTTACTTTAGGTTGGGGATGAGACTGCAGGTAAGCCTGAATTCTATGGGCTTTATGGTAGTACATTTATTTGCTTAATTGTTTGTAATATTTCAGTTCCAATTCGATGATGTTCTACTATATCTAACAAGTAGCCACAAAAAATTCATCCAGTTCCACGGTGGAATTTAAGGGCTACACTACAGCCAGTCAAACCGACATGCTGTAATAAGAAATACATGAATACACCAGAGCCTCCATGAAATGCTGATCTTGTTATAACCAAACGCATCTTGTTATAATGAGATATGTATCTTGTTACAATGAGAAACTGGGCAAAATGTATTCCGTAATGGTGGCAGCAATTCGCTGCGGTATTGTGTACAAAGGAAAATGCAATGGGCAAAGTTTGTTTGCTTCAAAGCATTAATTGATTTTAATTAATTCTACAGGGTTTCACTGAATGTTTCACCATGAACATTTGCATTGTAATGAACTTTGTATGCTCTAATGAATAGGCTTTGTTTGGAACATGGCAAACATTTTCCCCCATAATATAAATTGAAATTGCTAAATTTTTAATTTTATGATAATCCAGAATTAAGAATTGTGCTTAATGACTTCACATTAATGATGCTATACAGCATTCTACAGTTCCTCGAGTGTAAATTAATGCAGTTTAACAGTTTACCTTTCTTTAACGAAAAACTATAAAAAAATGAAAAATAGAGATAAAATGGTTATGATGCTAAAATATTGTTTACTTGCTTTTTACTTGCTTAATTTATATACATATGAACTTATATTCATAGCATTGAGCTTTTACTTTGATCATACAAGGCTATGGCGTTGCTTAGGGATTTTTCCCGATTCCACCTTGGAGAATTTGTACGGCTACAGTCCATTTTCAGGATTCCTTCTAAGAGCTTCTTTCTTCAGTTCAAACTATAAATGTCTGAAAGGAATGAGGTCAGCAAATTGTGATGGCTTGTCAAGCACATTGATTTGGTGCTCACTTAACCATTGCTTTGATGCATGCTTAGAAATATCATCATGCTGCTACTTCCATTTTTGCCGCAACTTGAGATCTACATACATTTTTTTAAATAACTTTTAATAATGTGGACTTCTAGGGTCTTGGATTACAATGCAATAAAAGGTTTAAGCCATTGTTTCTCTCTCACTATCTAATTATCTCTGACTGTGAGTCTTTAAGATAAATAGAATTTTCTCGTCATTTGAATGTTATGTTCTGTGGAAAGCATACATCTGGAGAGTATAAAATACCATCTGAGGCTAAGTCAGCTGCAATCCAGTGTCCTGTTTTGTGGACACTTCCCTTGGGACTCTGCCTTGAGCATATTTCTTCTTATCTTTTATCCTGATATCACAGCCTGTAAGACATATAAAATATTTATCAGTGTATTTGTGGTTGTATCCTGAAATGCAGTCACAGCAGAGAATAACACTGCTCACTTGCTCCCCCTTTCTGCCATTGACACCAAAACTTTTTTATGGCACACGATAAAATGTTGATATCAGATTATTAATTAGATTTCTTAGTTATTTAACTTTGACAGTAATTTGCTTATTTTATTTTTATCATTATATACTCAGACACGTCAGTAAAATTGAGAGAGTAGAGCACAGCGTCTGGGTGCGAAGCGGAGTGACATCAACGCACTCTCCCAGAATCCTCCCTGGAGTATGGAAACATGTTGTCGAATTAATGAATCCAAGTTGCCAATCGTGATGGACTCACATCCCGGGATTGCTGGGACACTGCACATGGATAGGCTGCATTTTAATTACCTATGTCAAAGCTCAGTGGGATTTGGAATATTTGTTTTACCAATGAGGCAATATTGAAATATATGGTGAGTTAGTAAAGGATGTTTTTAAATCCACAAATCTGTTTAATATTAACTTTTTATTGCAAACTTTAATTTGATTTTTCTTTTTTCTCTTTTTTGGTTTTATTTGTTTTTTTTCCACTATTAAATGTTTTATTTCAAGATCCGCCACATTTAAAGAAACTGATCTCTTATTCCATATTTTATTGCACTGCAAGAGAATTGTTTTCCTAATCCAACTCGTCAGAGCACTTTAAAATTTCAAACTAATTATATTGCCACTGCAGCGGCAGGTAGGAGGGGCATTATTGAGCAATAGCTGTTGTGCAGGTTAACAAGGTAAAGGTGTAGAATGCATTTGCATTTTAGAGATGATTTTGGTACTCAGGATGGAATCACCCCTAATATATTTAAGAAAAAAAAAGACCTTTCGCTGTATGGTATTGCTGAGGACTGCTGGAGAGTAGCAATGACAGATGGATGAATATACACACTGGAAGCAATTCATACACAATTTCACCTGCTGTGCTATTGACGGTTAAGCATTAAGGGATTTTTATTAGATTCTTTAATTTGGCAGAGACATAACTGCTTGGGAAATAAATAGCACAGCAATGCATGGATTTCCAAGCAGATACTATAAAGAGCAAGCAAAAGCACTCACTTTGGGAAACTGGGAAACAGCTTGATATCTCACGTCTCACAAATGGCATGAAACCTTCCAGGTATTAAGTTGGCCAGTAGGGTATCACCTGATTACTTCATAAGAGACTGGATTAAAATATCATTCCTGTCTCTTGCGCAATGGTGTACAGATATTTGTGTATGTCATACACAGTAATATTTTAATGGGAATATTGGTATTCCTTGGATGGATGAGCGAATAGACAGGGGAAAAGATTTGATTGTAAACATGTCTAAATGAGAACGGAAATGGATGTCAGTTAAATGATGGCTTAAAAAGAGAGTATTGCTTGTGTCAGGAAAGGCTTGTAGTTACAGAATATGTTTCCCATTTCAAAATGTATCAGCATCTCTTGTACTCCAACCGTTTGGCCAGTTTGATGTATTTAGGTAACTGGCATTTTTACAGTGAAACAAAAAAAGTATTATATACATAAATAAACAAAGCGGGTTATTACCTATTATGAAATGCCTTTGTCTTGCGCCAGAACAGAGGCTAAAGTAATCGTCACCTGTACTGTCTTTGACACTGCTGTCTTTGTGAAAGGGCAGAAATTCTAAAAATACTCATGGTATTTGACATGGTGCATCAATAGTGTCTGTGTATTGGTAAACAATCTGGAAGGATTTATTTATCACGTCTCGCTTTGCCAGTTACTCGATTATTCTGTGCCTCTTTTTGAATTCCGGATGCAGGATTGTTTAGTAGGCTTTTTCTTTTTTTTTTTTCTGGTAAATTGGACTTGACATAGACAGCGATGCTTTTTCAACACAGTGTCGTATATGTAGTTCAAAATAGCAGCCCCTCAGAAGTGAAAGCCTGATTTTATGAGCCAACATGGATTCAAGGGTGAATGCTAACACTGTGTGATTATGGCTGGAAGCTGGGCAGGCACGGCTTAAGAAATGACATATCACAAGGATTTACCTTAACAGTCCAGACAAAAGAAAGGAAACGTAACCAATAAGGAATAATGTTCTTCCAGCCAGACGGGGAAAGTCTGAGATCTAGCAAAGGTACTATACATAAACTTTTGATAATTTACACTGGTCCATTGTGAAATAATCATTCTTAGCCATGTTTTCGATAAATGGATATGTCTGACAGCACACTGGTCCTTACGCCTTTGTGAGAATGCCTTTGATAGCAAAAGGTCTTTTGGCATCGCATTTAATTTGGACAAATGTTCTAGCGCAACACCTATTAATCAAAGAAAACCACAATGCGATGTGACAGTCAACAGTATTGTATCCCAGGTATATTTTCTTCTGGTACAGCTGTCATCCAAGGTTAGAAAATATAAGCTTGGTAATATTACAGTACATGGGCAAGAATATATTTCAAAGATCATTAAAAAAACTACCCCTAGATCACAAAAAAGGATATTATAATAATATTGTACTGTAATTCTCCTTAAAAATATAATAGTGTTCAATTAGTGTGAATGGTTCCTTGGAAGTATTGTTTTTTTTTATTCAAAACAACCATTCAAATAAAGTGTTCTAACAAAGTGAATATACCAATAATGAGCTCTATAATAACTCTGAAATAACTTTAAAGTTGAACTCAGAACTATGAAATGACAAAATATGCCAAAACTAAAAATCCATGTTTAGCTTCTGTAGAAAACGCAGGAGAGCATGTCCCAGAAGTTTAAAGCCAAGGAAAAACACATCACTTTTTAATATGGTCTGTTACTTTCTTACCTTCTACACAACAAAATAAAAAAGGAAATCTTAAGGCCTGACCTTTCATAATTATCTTATTCTTTCTGCAAATTACTCTCTCATACTTTCTGAATATATTGTAATTAGCCATATGTATTCTTACAAGACAGTGAGATATGGTTTCTTCGTAATATCTCATTTAAATGCAAAGCATCACAGTTTCCGCTCAAGCTTACTTCAGTCTTAATGCTGTGTTTTCTCTTAAATCAAGTTGTTTTTTGGCTCAGTTTTTCCTTAATTCTTTGCTTTATTAGTATGGGAAAGAATTCCTGTTCTCCTCGGGTCTATCAATTCTATACAATGTTGTGCATCCTTGTGCACGATATAAAGGGAATGTGATGCTGGACTCCGTTTCTGATGGAATGAGAGAGCGGTGCATAACGTCCCTTAAGATAATCCAGTATTTCACTGGGCCATAGAATGCTGGTGGTTGAGATATCACCTCATATATTACGGTATCGTCCTATACTGAAAAAAAATGTGCTGTCCTGCATTTATGCGATTTGTCCCATATTTTTGTACCTATTTAGTATTCCCCTGACCAGCAAACTTAGATACAACTGAAAAAAACTGAAACAGCTGCTTTGATTTGTTTATGACATAAACTGTTCTGCAGACATCAGGAGGTTGGGAACTACCTAAAGACAACAGAAGGTATTTTCTGAATTGGTAAGGCTTATTCAAATACCAATTATACTTAAACATTCTGATAACATAACCATTTGTGACCATTTGTACTGTTTGCATTTCCTTTCTAAATTTATATGGTATACTGGGTCATATTGGAAAAAAAATCAGCTATTGGGTGAGGATGGTTTTTCTGTGTTTGGGAGATCACAACAAAAGACAGAATATTCTGCTACATACTGTATGAATATAATCTGGATGGTACATGTACTCATACATGTTAACCATTGCTGCAAATGAAAACAGTCAGGTGGGTGAATAATAATAATAATTATTAAGATTTATAAAGGATCAACACAAATAAAACATACCTCAAAAAATGTGCAAATTTACAAATGATCCAGATCAATCATACACAAGTTTTGGAGAAACAGAAAAAAGCAATATCTAGAGTTCAGATAGAAATGTGCATCTAAATCTCACTTTATGCAGCATTATAATTGGACATATAAGTCCGATTTTTACTTTTGACATTTATATATAAATTAAAAATGAACTCCCCTGAGACTTGACATGTATGTGTACCTGATGAAAGGTGCTTACTGACCAGTCTAATGGGTACACACCACAGGTATACTCACAAAGTTGTTGGGCTACTGGAGTAGATAAGATGTTACGTCTGCCTAGCCAGTAGCCGGGGCGAGGAACAGAGACCGGGGCAACAAAGGGATGAGGAGTAGACAAGGGAGACCAGACAGGAACAGACGGGGGACAAAAGGGAACCCAGGCGGGCGGCAGCCGGAGGGGCTGAAGGCAACTGGGAGGAGGGACCAGGAGGCGACCCCACGGGGACCTAGGGAACGGGCTGAGGGAATGACGAAGGGGTCACAGAGAGAGCAGGAGGGACCAACGGCGCAGGCAGGAGGGGGCAGCTGCGGCTGGTGACAGCACAGCCAGAGCCTGGGAAGGCACCGTGCGACACTCAGGCGAAGCAGGGGGGCTCGGAGGCAGCCGACATGGAGCCGGAGGCAGGCCCGAGGACCGGCACCGGGGGAGGACCCGGAGGCAACGGCCAAACCAGAGACGGAGGAACCGCAGGCATCCCTGGAGCCCCAGCCAAGGTGCGCGAGGGCGAGCCAGGGGGCAGGGTGGGCGGGACCCCGGAGTCTATGTTCCCTCCCCTTGCGGGACACTGACAGGCGGGGCCCTCATCAGGCTCCCCCTCTCAGGGGCACTGGTGGAGGAGTCCGGTTCCAACCTGGGTCAGGGGGACCCAGTAATTGAATCCCTGAGGGATCCCATTGAAGCTCCTCCTCTGAGCCCACCACGGGAGGAGGAGTGATGATGGCCCAGTCCGGGACCTCTTCAGGGACATGGGACACGGGTTCAGGAGGCACAGGCGCGGCCGGGACCTTGGCCGGAGGCAGCATCGGGACCTCGGGCATCGCTGCTGCGAGCAGAGTCAGAGCTAGGGAGGTGGCCGCAGGCATGGGAGACACTAGGGATGCGGCCCAGTGCGGGAATTTTGGGACCCACGGAATAACGTCCCAAATAGACCTGGTCGCTTTAAAGGCCAGGCGCGTTCCGGAATAGGGGCGCGCTGCCGGTGGGGACTGTGAAGCGGCAGGTGGCTGCTGTGAGGCGGCGGCGCCGGTGACCTCTGGAGGAACCACTGCCAGGTTAAGAATCGGGAGCGGGTCCTCCTGACACGCAGCAGGGCAGGCGGCGGAGAGTGAAACTGCCCCCAGGAAGACCTCTGTTGCATCTTTTCTTTTCACTCTCTTTTTGCTCACTGCAACCAGTTGTGGACTCGGTAGCACCTCGGGAAGTGGGGACAAAAACGACCAAAATGCATGATGCAGTCGATGGTTACTTCCTTCATATTGGCTTCCGCTACCCCACGTCTCAGTCGCCGCATGTCCTCATGCACCTTGTCTGTGAGGTGCGAGTCTTCGGGGACGGACATGGCCTTAAGGGTATCCCTCGCCCGGAATGCAAGAAGTAATGAGGTGGGCGTGGCACACAGGAGGATCGTACAAGCTGGGTGTGCCAAAAGCGATGGTCCTCTGATGTGCATATGAGAGGAGAGTACTATTTCGTTTTATTTAATCAAGCCATTGTGGCATGTGCCCTTTGGGCCAGAATTCTTATGTCAACTGGTTTCTAGGACTAAGTACATATAGTTTGTTAAATGGTATTATGCTTGACCTGACAAAGAATAATAAAAAAGACTGAAATAAACTGCAAAGGAGAATGTGGCTAACAGAACATAAGCACATCGTAAATTTATTTCTTTAGCTAGCATACTTTTGTCCAAGGTGACAATGAGAGGGTCAGATAATGTCCTGACAAAAATTTCTTTAAACCCATGGTAGAACTCTAATATTTAACCAGTATAGTGGCAATGCACATTTTTTAAAACTAAATTACTGTAATAATGAACCCAATATTACGATATAACAATCAATAGATATTTACCAAATTTACCCAAACCAACAAAACAATTGCAGTTATACACTTTCTAAAAACTTCAAATAATTTTACATCCCAGGCATTATTCCTGTAAGGTAAATGGGGCCTCGGATATTCTTTAGCTATTGTCATTCCGCTACTTTACGCTGGAAATAAAAAGCTTCCCCTTTTATCCTGATGCATTCACACTGTGTGTCATGCAGTCATACATTTTAAAATTACTTGGGCTCCCTCCCCACTTTGCTCTTCTAAAAGCCATACAAGAAACGGAAAAAGAGGCGGCGTCGGGTGTGGGCTGTGCCTCCCACATCCTCTGTGGTAAATAAGAGACACACACAGATCCTTAGAGTGAGCACCTTCTTCAGCTGACCCATTTGACTTATTTGTGAGATGATCGAGTTGGCTCATTACCATCTTCAATCCCTACCTCCCCAACACACACACACACGCACGTCACACCGTTAACCGTCAGGCCACAAATCAGTCCATGTCCACGTCTGGGGTATCCAGCCTGGATCTTTCACCAAACCGCAACCTTCCCCCAGTTATCGACACCAATTTAATAAATCCACTAGGTGAGCAATTCCTGTGTCATTATTTCAGAACATGCTGTTTGCCATGCAGTTTCTGACCTTCTGGCTATTTTTATACTTTTCAGCTTGGGTTCTGATTCTGGTGTTGTTTCACTCTGGTTAATCTGGTTCTGGTTATTCTGACTGAATGCCAGTGTATGACTTATGTAGTCTGCTTTGGAATCAGCTGAAAAACCACCACGAGTGCACTGTGCATGAACCTGACACACTACAGAATACCTCATCCTGTGAGGAAGATCTAGCAAAGCTCCATGCCATTCTGTCCTGACAAGAGGAGAAGATAAGTGAACTGGCCCAGACCACTGCAGGCAGTGCTGGTTGACTTATGAAACTCATATTTCTCTGCCTTTGCATATAGAAAAGGTGCCTTACCCAAGCTGTACAGTAGAAGTTGATATTAATATTGCCTCTGAGTGGTGATAAACATAGTTTTTCATTTGTCACCATCACAAATGAGATTACACACATACACACCTGTTCAAGTGCTAGTAGCAAATATCCAATCAGCCAATCATATTTATCGCACAATGAATAAAATCGCGCAGGTAAATGGCCTCCAGAATCACCAGATCTCAATCCAATGCAGCATGTATGGGATGTCGTGGAATTGCCACAGTTTACCGAGATTCATGACCTATACCTATGAATCGGCTATCTAGACCTAATACCCAGAAAAGTGGTTTGACCTGGTGAGTCGGGAGTTATAATCGCCAAACTAACCCCATATCTATGAATCTTCACACTGCACTTGAGTCATCTGACGCAGAAAGGCAGAACGATACCGTAACAAAAGAAATCATGACTGGGAAGCATAACTGCTGTTGGATTATATTAACAAGGACTGAGGCTCATAACTGAGTAGCCGGTAGGCAGATGCTACTCCTAGGCCAAACAGGTAAGAGGACCGCTATTGTCCAGGCTGGGACTCCTCTGAAGCCATATGACTGTAACCCAGTCCCAGGCTCTACTAGAAGGGAGTGAAGAAAACTAAAAGAATTCTGTTTCCAACCGTGGGGAATTTCTCATGTTTGTTCTCAATATACAAGGCACACTGTCCATTATATTTCTCAGGCAGAGGAGATGCAGAAGGAATTGAGAATTCAACTCTGTTAGCGGAATAACCACTATTGGGAGAAGCTGGGCTGTTTATAATATTTATGGACTGGATTTATAGGCACAGCCAGGGTGTTGAGGGTGTCCAGCTTGGTTGCCTCGGGATTGCCTCGCTGCTTTTTGCAGATGATGTCGTCCTGTTGGCTTCATCTTCTGGGGATTCCCAGCGTGCTCCGGGGCGGTTTGCAGCCGAGTGCGAATCGGCGGGGATGAGGATTAGCACCTCCAAGTCCGAGACCATGATTCTCAGCCGGAAACTTGTGGATTGCCCTCTTCAGGTCAGGGAAGACATATTGCCTCAAGTGGAGGAGTTCAAATATCTCAGGGTCTTGTTCACTTGTTCACAGAACAGTGTGGAGGAAATGAAAAATGGGATGAGGACCATCACTGTCCACAAGCAGCCTGGTAAGAGAGAGAGCACAGATAATGAGCAGATAACAGCTAATGAGCGGCATCTGTTTTTCAGGTGCCTGTCCAACACCACCAGCCTCAATGTGCTAGCTGATGGGGCTCCAGGCCCCCTCCCCACTCCAAAATCTTCACACCTTCCTGTGAGTTACTTCTCAAAGACATCAAACCTAAGGTTCCAGCCCTTACTCTACTTCCCACTCTGTGTGTCGCTGATGACCAGGTGAGGAGGCCTGTGGGGTCTGGGAGAATCAGCCCTAGGGTGCTAAAGACATGTGTCAGCCAGCTCTGCGGGGCCATACAGCACCTGTTCTCCCTGTAACTGAGGGGGGACTTACGCTTGGTCTGGTTGCCTTTAAGCATGTTCAAGCACAATTGCCCCCCCTTCTCACTCCTTTGCTGGTCTGCGCTCACATTAGCGCTTTATATTTGGGATCCAAGCACGTTTTCATCATCACCGTGTGACATTTTGTGTTAAAGAAAACATTAAAAAAAGAGCTATTACACAGCACAATTGAGACCATGATTATGCTCGTTATTTTTGGTTTATTTGGATTAATTTTGCACACAATGACACATGACATTCTTACAGATTTATTTCGTATGCATCACCGTTATTTTCATTTAATGGTGCTGTTGTACACTGAAGTGATCCCTTTGCCACCAAGCTTGTTAAATATCTGTTGCTACTCGATACAGCCAACTCAATCCATTCCTTCTAGGTCCAGTTCATGTATAGTGTACATGTGTGTGTCAGTTGCATCACTGGTGTCATGTCTGTGCTCCATGCTCAGCCAAAGTGAGTGATCACCCTGGATGCATACTATGACTGAGTCTGACTATCCGTGCCTGGGCCTAGGCATGGTTCAGTGTACCATGCTCGGGCTCAATACAGAGCAATCACACTAGTTCACCGAACAAGACTTTGGGGGTCAAACATGTTTGGGTATGTTACAGAATGCATAGTTTGAATATACCGAGTCTGCAGATGGTGCCTCAGCTATGGAAGACATCCTATGTTGTCTCCGTTCCAAAGAAATGGCCCTCCACCTCTGTTGACCAGTTCCTCTCACCTCACATACAGTACCAGGAAGACCTTCGAGAGGCTTGTACTAAAACAACTCTGACCTCTCATAAAAGACCAGCTCTGATCTGATGCTCTAATCTACTTGTTTCACAGATCCTACTACCGCCTAGACAAAGCCGGCAACACAGTCAGGATCATGTTCTTTGACTTCCTCCATGCGTTTTAAACCATTCTACTCTGTGATTGGGGAACATGCTCAGGACAATGCAGCTTGAGGCCCCCACAGTCTCCTTGATCAGATGACAGTATGAGAAGTGCCAGAAGTGTGTGTCAGAGATGGTGATGAGCAACACTAGAGCACCTCAGGGAACTGCCCTGTCTGCTCATAGGAGTTTTACTTACTGTACATAAAAATGTTCTGAGAATCATCTGCAGCTCAGCTTCAGAAGGCAGAGAGTGGTGGTGGACTTCCAGCGTAACAAGAAGCCCCTGAAATCAGTCACCATCTAGGGGGAAGAGGTAGAGGTGGTACAGGGCTACAAGGACCTGGGACCCCCCTGCAGACAGCATCAGATTGGACTGGGTGGACAACACAGTAGCAATACACAAGGCAGGCCAGATCAGACTACTTTTTGATGAGGCTCAGGTCTTTTAATATGTGTAGCAAGCTGCTGTGTAAGTTTTATCAGTCCATAGTGACCAGCACGTTTTTCTAAGTAATAGCCTGTTGGGGAAGTGCCATCAGTTCAGATGATGTTAAACACCTGAACAAACTCACCAATAAGACCAGCTTCATCAGAGGACTGGCCCTATACTCACTGGAGGCAGTTACTGAGTAGAGCAGTTT
>JABFDZ020000039.1:24540502-24561881 GCA_019775955.2 Pollimyrus isidori
CCCCCCCCCCCCCGTCCCGGGACAAAGCGGACAAAATGAATGCAGCCATTATCCTCCTTGACAGCAAAGGACAGAAGTGAGGGGGGTTCGAACTTCACCTGGCTCCTGCCGGTACGGAGATGGGAAAATGAGTTGGACCCCCAGCATTCCAAGGGCCGGGCTTATTCCTTGCTGAGACTGTCACAAACACCAAGGGGATAATCAGCTTGTCCGGATGCTACTGTAGTGAACAGCACCCTCTAATCATGCATACGGCCTGAGATGATGGCTCAGAAAGGCACAGAATTCCATTTGCATTTAAAAAGAGGAAGGCTGCAGGAAAACACAAAGCGGCGATGCAAAAGTTAGGGGGAAAAAAAAGAAATTATACCTTATGACGGAACCAGCAAATAAATTTTGACCTTGGCCTCTTTTTAATAATTATTTTATTTATTTATTTATTTAAAGGTGAGGGGGTAGGAAATTGTTCTCTTAATGGCTTGTACTCTAATTAAAAATGCAACTAAGTCTCTTAAGATTTCTTTTGGTTGAATTTGGATAACTCTGTTCATTTGACATACATTTGTAACATGAATTGAAAATTCATATTCTCTGCCCTTGACCTTCACAGAAAGGGATGCACTTGCTCTGCTACAGTATAGTTTAATTTGGTAACTAATTATGCAGCCATAATGTATTTTGGAAATAGATGGAAATAGATGGGAGTTTAAGTACCTATTGTGGAAATGCAGCATTCCTCTCTCCTGAGATTTTTTCTTATCCATTTATACAATATTATTCTCTTTAAAATTACTGTCATGCATCTTCCCTAAAGAAATACTAGAAAATAATGATTCGTGCACAACTCATATGACTAATATTGAGAATAGGGAGACTTTTGTTATTTGTATGATTCACACAATGTCGTAAAAAGTTACATTTTTTAAATGGGCAATCAGAATTGTATGTTAGTGTTTTTGGAAAAAGATTCCACAAATTACAATGAATGTACATGATCAAAAATGTATACAAATACTTAGCTTTCTATCTATCAATCTGTAAATTACTGGTTGCCTTGTCTGATACCAACCTTGAGGACAAATTGTATAGTACTGTCAACACTGCCAATTATTAAAACAACCATATTCTAGGGTACTGTTACTTGCAGCCGGTATGTCTAGAGAATATGGTACTGTATTTTGTAGCGTTAAAGTAATATTTTGCATATTAAGTCAGCTGCAGGTTAAAAATATTTGGTGTCAAAAATGTTGAATGCATAATGTGTACCACCTTGGTGCCTTAAAAATATCCCCCTCCTTCAAATATGACATTTTCATCATGTCACAATTGTAACTTGAAGTAAAAAAAAACAGATTGTCCAGTCTCAGCATAAAGCCTTATTGTCTGTTTGTGCCTTTATTGTTACAATTATTTAGCCTAATAAAAATATTAAATCAAATTTAGTAATCATATTTTAGGTTCCTGTGAATGCATGGCCTTAATGTAAGAAACAAAGTACAGTATCAGTAATATATATTTGATATATCCAGAACGAATGAAAAATGATGCCTGTGATATGGTGATTGTGTCATCTGGTGATAATGATGATGATGCTAGCATGTTCACTCTCATAAAATGAGCACATTTCCTTTATGGGGAGCATTATTCTATGAGTTATCATCACTGGGAAAAAAACGCAAACTTGTTTGGAAAAAGAAAGTGCAAGTCTGATATGATTTTTTTAAATACAGATCAAGACATAATTATGATAAACAGTGCATATCACTGACCATTAAATTAGAATACGCTTCCAGCAAGTTCTACAGCGCGTCCAGCTTGTTTATGTCCCTTTTCCCTCCCATGGAAAGGTACCATCTGGTCGAAGCCATTAGGTACTGACCTGTATGCCATGGTCCTTAGTGTGAGGGGGGCCTTGAACCCCCTTGAGTTTGGGACCTATGCACTTGACCACATTGATATAACCTTTGTTTAAGGAGACAAATTTTGTTGCCATTGAAACACATGTGGCACAGACTCCAGTCCATGTTGGAGACAAATGTTCATTGTGAACAGTAACATGACATCCTTTCTTGATTATATCTTGTGGGTGAAATTGCATGAACAGTTCAGCGCAATTCTCTTATTAAAAACTGGTCTTTTGCGAGACCCAACCTGTTCTCCTTACAGTACATGTGTTTCCTGCCACTATAAACCGTTTTGCGGCTCTGACACAATTTTAGATTATTTTAAAACTATGTATGAGCCTGTCCTTGAATATCTAATTGGCGATAAATCGCAACAATCACTGAGCATATTCCACTAACAACATGAATGATGACTATTGTATATGCACAAAATGTTCCCTCGCTTAGAAATATATATCAAAATATTTCCCCAGATACCACAGATATTATAGATTTGATGAATGAGTGAGGAAGCTGTGTCTTTACAGTACATTACAAAAAGCAGTGAATTTTATGTCATTTCCTTCTGTCCAGATAGAGATGGATAAACAATAATAATAATAATTATTATTATTATTATGATCTGTTGAATTTCCTTGATAAGGGGGCTCCACCTTGACGTGAAGCTTTCGGGAAAAGTCCTTCGGCCAGCAGGACTCCACCTCGCCAGAATTTTTTTTTAGGTTTTTATGGAATTGAATTGAATTGTCAGTGTTATTCATTTTTGGTCATATGTCATTGCTTGTTTTAAGACAGCACTTTTCATACAAGTAAAGTGGGGGGGGGTTGTGTCGCAAAGTTAAACAGAGAGGATGCTACAGTGAAATCTCTTTGGGAGTTTGCTGAGATTTCATACGAAATTACTGAGGCAACAATAGGACGTGTGCCTTGACATTTGGTCCCCAGACTTGGCTTATATGTAAGGTACTAATTAGCAGAGAAAACACTGTCAAACTGCCATATGGTGGAAGAAATGTAACAGCTTGGGGAGCAATACTGAAACCTCATACATCTAATTGTGGATGTTACTCACGCCAGCTTGGTGTCAGGTATTAGGAAATATGTAAATGTGAGCTAGCTAAATTAATGAAGGTCTTAATGGTAATATGAAAATGTAGCCTTTCTTTATAGTGCTCAGTCACAAGGTGGTTTGTGGTTAATATTTGCTCATGTACTCGCGGTTTTTACTTTTGCATATGATATAGTATAGAGTATCGTTCACTTGACAAAAACTGCATGCAGTACTGTTGAAAATACATCACAGAAAACAAGAATTCCTCAATACATCAATCAAAATAAATTATAGGCATTATATATACTATATATTAAATTCTATGATGTTTGATGACTTCATTGCATTAATACATTTTTTAAATGTAATTTTTTTATTCACTAAGCTACATTGGGAAAATAAGTACTCTCGTTATGGAAATAAAGTAAAAACAAAAATACTCAGTATTAATATTGGATTTGTATTGCATTTATACTAAACTAATATATAAAACCAACCAAATAACAGTACACAATACAAAACACGCACACAAAATAATTTCTTGACTAGTTTTAGTTGTCAAAAAGGAATGTTTATGTAAACCTTTGGCTTAGAGTCTCCTGAAAGGAATTATACAGTATCTGACCACCAAGCCAAAAGGATCAAAAATTGAATAATGGAGGGGAGGATGGATAGTGGTGTAACACAAGGCCGGCTAACATGCTGTCTAGCTAACATGCTGCCCGGCTAACATGCTGTCTAGCTAACATGCTGCCCGGCTAACATGCTGTCCGGCTAACATGCTGCCTGGCTAACATGCTGTCCGAGGTCTTCGGTCAGCCAAACTACATTAATGTTCTTTCCTGGACATCATTCAAACCTACTGAATATGGAATATAAAGCTTTTAATTATAAGTAAAACTTTTGTTTACTGATATTTCAAGTTGTTTATGTGAGGGACTATGGTCTTTTCTTTGAAATCCTTATAGGCCTTTCCTGGAGAGCTTACCTTTTATCTATAGTTTGTGGGCAAGAGATAGCTGAATTCAGAAAAAAAAACTTTTTTTTACCTTTTTTTTGTAGTAGTAGTAGTAGAATTGAACTGCTCTTTTTATCTGTTTAGATTTAAGGAAAAGAGGAAAAAGAAAGTCTGAAAAACGTTGTTCATAGAACACATACAGTGGGTGGCCTCCCAACAACGGCATCGCAGCCGGTCGGGAAGCAGAGAAGAGCAATGGAGTCGCTTTCAGTGCAAAAATCTCAGTGAATCCGAAATGAGATACTGACAGGACTGCAGGGACCCCTTCCAGTGCATACAAGTCTGATGACAGTCGACAAGTGGCTAGTATAGCAAGCCTTCAAATAAATAAAAGTGTGGAGCCTTGTTATTTTGGGCTGTCACATCTTTGTGGGCAAAGTTACCATTGTCCATCTCACTTGTTGTGAAGAGTAAGAGGACATGCAGTTACCCAGGGACCAATTTCTGTGACCTTCAATGCATTTAGGAAGGTCAGGTGAACGGCCAAGTGAAAAAAAAATAACTCCTTCAGGAAAAAATGATTAATGTTAGCAATATTTTGGTCAAAAAGAGCCCACAACATTGCCAGGAATTAATGTGTAGAATTATTGAGAAAACCATATAGACAGATTAAGTATTGAAAGATACCTAATGACCATCATTATGAGAAATGCTCATTGTCTGAGTTGTATCAGAGACTGTTCTGTGACCTAGGTGTAAAAATAGCACGCAGATTGTTAATTCATTTCCACCGCATCCCAGTACAAGGTTTATAAAAGGAAAAGCAATTTTAAGAGTAAAAATGATGTCCTCATTTCCTGACTACATCTATCATGGAAGATGGAGCAGGTGAAGATTCAGTTAGTTATTTCCATTCTCATTTCTTAGAGCAGAGGATGCATTGTTTGATATTGTATTGTTGATAGGCTGCATTTAGAACAAATAGGTATTTGTGCTGTCTAGCTTCAGGAAATGACCGTTTATCTTTACAATGTACTTTACAAGAGCAAAGTAAATCTCAAACAGTGATGGTGCACTGATTATGTAGTTAGCCAAAGTTGATACATTTGGCTTAAAATATAAAACATGAAATACTATATGTGTTATTTTGTATTTTTACTGGTATATATAAAAAAGTAGTTAAGCAATGTAAAGATGTGTCAGTGAAAAAAGGCTATTTTTTATGTGTCCATTTTTGCCTAGATCTTGTATATCAGTGTTAGGTTTTAATGGTTTGTGTACTGTAGTAAAAGCTTTAATAAATGTTAATGCTGAGATTGTGCAATGTTCAGTATGCACACTTTGTATGTGAGTCATAAACTTAAATGGAATCTCTAATTCACTTTGATCTGCAATATAAATGTGGAAACGTACAGCTGAAATATTTGCATGTACATTTTTCCCATTTTCTCCCGAATAATGATCCATGCGCAGAACACCATGAAAGTTGTATTTTACTTTTGTTTCTTCTTCAGTTTTCACTGCATGCAGCACATATTGTAGTTATACTGGGTTTGTTTGGGAAGAATTACAAGTGACCAGAATTGATTCCATGTTAGTTCTTTTGCAGTAAGCACAATATAGGCCACTTTTTCTCTATCCTCTGTCCTAAATGTTGCCCTGCAGTTCTTAGAAATACCTGAATGTTTTGTCTCACATTTCTAAATCAATAGTGTCCCACTGTTTAAGCCAAAGGGGTAAAGCAAAGGGGCACAGAATGAGTTAAATAAAAAAAAAAAAACATTTTCATTATCTTGATAATGTCAGCAGTACACGTCTTGTGTCCTATGTATCAGTCAGTTCTGTTCCATAAGCTACTTTATTAAAAAGACAACTATGTGATTTATGCATTATATATTTTCCATGTATTTGCAATCTACTAATTACATTTGTTACAAAAAAATATACCAGTTTTTTTTATTGGACCAAACACTGCATCCAAAGATAAGAATGAACTTAATAGATAGATAGTATTTAGGTGAAGCCACATTATTAAGAGCAAAACTGGAAACTAATGAAGGGGATGCAATTTGTCAATTAAGTATAATCTATTCTGCCTATGTCTGCTAGAGATTTAAATATAGTTCTTTATGATAAATTCAATCAAATGGTACTTTGCAGTTAAACTCTGGGTATAATGCTTGCATAAAAAATTAAAGAAGTAAAAAATAATGATTTATACATTTATCTGAATATTCCAGCGTGGTAAGATAATTACATTTTGTTCGCAGTGAAAAAGTATCTCTGGGAGATCTGTCTGGCAAAGAAAGGCCTTCTGAAGTAAGTATTAAATATCTATAATTCATTTATGATCTTTGTGGTACAAATTCTAAGTAATGAAGGACGTATCACTTTTACCATGCGTATTTAAATTACCGTAACTGAATGACTTTTTGGTTGAGAATTTATCACAAAATGGTAATTTTCCAATAGTCTTAATGAAGGGTATGTTGCCCCCCAAAATTTGACTACAGTTACATAGTCTAATGAAAACAATGGGCAAATGATTGTCGTATTGAATAAAGCTCATAGTGAAAAAAGTTTCTTGTCTACTTATGTAACAATATTTTGTGAAAGTGGCATCGGGTATGTGGGAGGTAGACAGCAATTGATACTTGGTTTAAGAGAGAATTATAGCTTAAGAAACCTACCAATACAAGACAACTAAAACTGAGTAATTGTGTTAAGGATTAATGGCGTAAATTAAATGGCTGATCCATCCATCTTCTGAGCATTTTCCTTGGACTGGGGTAAGTTGGGAGAGGATGTGCAATTTTGGGCAAAATGCCAGTCCATCATGGGGCACACACACTCACTCACACACACTACAAGCAGCTTAACAGACTTCAGTCTACATAATTGCATGTCTAGGGACTGAGTGAAAATATGCTCAGAGCAGGAGAAACACAAACTCCTCACACATATATACCATATATTTTTCTACAATAAAACACTCAGTAATAAAGTACAGAGTAGTAAAAAGGATGTCCTATTGCACTCTCAGGCAATAATAAGTGGTGGGCATAGCTACGCAATTAGTTAGCTTTGATGACCACTAATGCCTTAACGCCATCCATCCATCCATCCATTCTCCAAACCGCTTATCCTTACTGGGTCGCGGGGCCCTAACGCCAAAGTTTAATTCAATAATGCTAAACTGATAAAATTGTGTAGAAGCTAACAACAACTGCTAACTAAGCAGAGAGCAGGGGCCTGTATCTTGCTTAGCCGGATAACTTGTTGGATATATGGACATCTGCGCTGAATCTAAGTGAATGAAAATAAAGTCCATTAAAGCTAGGATACATGACATCTGACAAGATATTCCACAAACAAGAAAACCAGCTTCTCCTCATAGTTCAGGGTACCCCAATGTAAATGGATTTTACATTTAGCACAGACTAACTTATATCTTACAAGTCATTGACCAATTACATCTTGTGTTTACACATAGTCAGTGAACAGCCGTAGCCCTAACCTTCACCCTAAGTAACAAAACAAAATACAACATCGGCATTCTTACTTTTTGATACCATTAACAGAATTTTATTAATTTATAAATTAATTATGAATAGCAGGTTTTTATTGTGGGGATCACACAGACCTTCTAACTGAAAATGGGGTAGGCACCCACTTATTCCGTATTTTGTAAAGCTAATTCTCACATATAGTGAAATGGCGGCCTCATAACTGAAGGGACCTTGTAAAAAGTAGTCATATTATTATTAAACTTTATTATAAACCTTACCCTTTTAAAACTGCCCAAGTTAGATAAATCATCACATTTAGAAGATTTTTATTGAAATTCAAGTGTTACATTGCAAATCAAAGACTTTGAATATCGAATAAGGCCATTAACCACAGAAAACATTCCCTGCGAGATTCTTATCCATCCATCCATCCATTGATCTTCCAGACTTGTGTCCAGGTATGGAGTTCCATGCAGAACAGAGCTGTGCCTCCACAACACAATGCCAAAACAGAAATACTCCATAGAGTTACTATGTTTGTGTTTCCTGTCATAATAGTGTATGTATCATAATTTATCATTTATCATGTTCTTCGGTGGTTAGCATGGTCCCTCACACCTCTTCGATTCCCTGCACCAGCTCTGAGTGTGTGGAGTTTGCAGTTTCTTCTCCTGTCGTAGTGGGGTGTCCTCCAGGTTCTCCAGTTTCCTTCTACAGTCCAAAAACATGCTGAATTCAATTGCCATATCAAATAGTCTGGGGGTGTGAATGTGCAGGTGTTGCCTTGTTCTACGTTATTCCCTGACCAGCAGAATAAAACATATATAAATGAATGTTCTTTATTATGTTAAAAATATTGTGCTATCAATTAAAACAACACACTTCTGCTTTTGTTTACTTTCTTCGGTATTACATGAAAAAGACATTCAAAAAATCTACCTTCGTTTTATAGATAAACATGCAATTTATACCATCGACATAACTATTTAAATATATATGTCCACGAGATAAATCAGACTGTAGTAATGAGGCAACATACAAACTCAAAGAATATTTATTACATCATATGTCTCAGTATGTCTTACGAGGAGAGGTTAGCTGAGCTGAATCTGTTTGGCCTTGAGCAAAGGAGACTAAGGGGGGTCATGATTCAGGTCCAAAAGATTCTAACGGGTCTGGATGCTGTTCAGCCAAATGGCTATTTCAATATTAGTCTGAATACTAGATCTCATGGCCATAAGTGAAAATTAGCGGGAGAACATTTTGAAATGAATTTGAGGAAGCACTTCTTTACACAGCGTGTAGTTAGAGTATGGAATAGTCTTCCTGCTAGTGTAGCAGAAGATAAAACTCTGGGTTCCTTTACATCAGAGCTAGATGAGATTTTAACAACTCTGAGCTATTAAGTTCTCGCCAAATGAGCTTGATGGGTCAAATGGCTCCCTATCGTTTGTAAATTTGTTATGTTCTTATACAAGTAGTAAAATAACATACATTTCAATTGTTCAGTACAACACTTTGTAATGACACTGGATTAAATATTTCATATTTCCGTTGTTCCTCTGAAAACAATCGCAATCACTGTTCATGAGAAAAAAAAAAATCTGGTAACACCTTACTTGATGGGGCATAAATACTTAGTGATAACTCAGTTACTCCTGTAGTGCAAATTTTTAACGAACCATGAACAAATACAGTTGCTACTTGAGATAAAAGATCAACAAATATGAGATCAGTATTTAACTTCTGTTATTCTTCACTTGTTCTTTCAGTATTTCCCAAATGGTTACAGAAATAACAGGTGCAATAATAATTTGAGAAAACAAAACATGCATCGCGATTCATTATTTATGAATAAACATGAGAACAGTATGTAACTAAAACTTAGTTTGTGGTTAATTAATACTAAGTAATAGTATAATACTGTATTATTTGTGCGCTGTCAAGTTGTCATGGCGCAGCGTAGCACAGGTGAGGACAGAAGGTGACAATCCACATAAAGCTCCAAGAGAAAGTGGGTTATGGAAGAAACAGAACTGAGGAAACTGCAAAAGAGGAACAAAAGAGGGTCAAAGCAAATGAAGGGGGAAACAAAAACTGACCACAAAAACATCCAAAAAGGTAACAAGGGAAAAAGCACAACACTGGGAGCGGAACTAGAATGAAAGAAAGGAAGACAGAGAGGAATAAAAAGGATGGAAGACAAGAGGTGGGGGGTGCAGAAAACCGGGGAGAACAAGGGACAGGTGTAACTCATATAAATTAACCAATCAAAGGGAACACACATTGACTAGAGACAGGCGAGATAGCTTACAATTAACACAGGCAATGGAAAGCTAATAAGGCAGAGGTTAAATGATTTATATTAATGAGCACAGAACTAAGAAACAAACAAGACCTAAGACCAAGAAAACAAGATGATCCTACACAAGAACACAAAGTGCAACCGAAGCACAATGAAGACAAACCCAGAAGAGGAAAAGTCACAAAGGAATACAGGAAACACTAAAGAAAAAAAACAATAAATAGAAGTTAACAGATAAGACTGGCCTAAGCCAGCCTCAAGCCCATGACCACATGCAACCCCCTAAGCTACACAGCAACCTAGGAAGCAAACACACAAGGGTGAAGGACAGAGAGAGGGACAGTCAGGATGACCAGGGGGAGGGAGAGTGCACCAACCATGACGAAAGTGTTACCAAAACTTTTTTTCCCATTTAATGGCCATTTGAAATATTATACATGACATATGCATGCATCATTCCTTAAATAGTGTGATATCATAAGGGGTCAAAATAAAATTTATTCCATAAATTTTATTGATAAAGATACCATCAATCCATCTGTGCATCCATCCAACTGACAATTTTCTATACAGACTTGTCCTATACAGGATTTTATGGAAACTTTGGACACAATCCCAAAGATAACTTTTACTTTATTTTCATTCTGAAGTACCTTTTTAAACTGAGCTGGCATACTGTTTTGATGTCCTTATTCTCAGAAAGGATGTATAAATGAAATGCTGCTCTTAAATGTTATTTTACGTGAATTTACTGAAAGATATGCATTTTGATATATCAAAGTCCAAAAAAATGATGAAAACCTTTTTTAGTAACTTTTTTTTCCTGCTTAAAGTAATATTTCAGCTTTAAATGAACACAGTCATTTTTGTTCTTTGAAATCTTGCCAGAACGGTTCACTAAGTAATCACACTGTGCACTTGATGCACTTGTGAGTATGAATCACACAAGCTCTATATAAGACATGTTATTTGATTTGAATGAGCTGATACATTCAGGTGCCAAAATGGAAGTCACTCTGAAGTACAATGTGTTCACTTTCAATAATCATATTTGTTACAGCTGTGAATGTTCAGCTTCCATTCTCAGTATATCATGAATATGCTACACATTAGCATTATGTTGAGACTTCTTACATCGGCGTAGAGACGGCATAGAGCAGGACACATTATATCCTATATCTGAAACGTTACATACATTACACTATTTTTGTCCACAGTCATAGTGTCAAAAACCTCTTGGTAGAAACCAGTAAATATTGAAATAACCAAGGCTGGGGGATTATATCCATCATTACACGTTGTACTGCAGGTTTAGTCCTATGCAAGTTGTAGCTGGTGCCTTAATTAATTTATTCTCTTGGCTTCTAGGATTTTTTTTAATTATATCTATTCAATTGTCTTCACGAATTAAAAAGACCATGTGGGAATCAGTTTGAATCAGGGGGTAAGTGTTCAATGACACTGATGCCAGTGAACTGTTTGTCTTTGTGCCCTGGCTTCCCTGACTATAATGTCAAGGGAAGCATTCATTTGAAAATAATGAGAAATAATGAGTTAAGCCTCCAAATCAAAATTAGTCCAGTGAATACATAAATCTAAGGTCCGCTCCTCTATGCGGTCTCAGGAAGCAAACTTTGTGTTAGGAATATTCACACACATGCTCTTCAGTGTATAACCTGCATACTAAACAATTCCAAGTTGGTTAATTTTACATTAATGTTACAGATAGAGAGAGAAATTGAATCCACTGGGATCTGTACCCTGGGAGTGAGTTTGCTCTTCTTCTTGGCCCGGCTTGCCTTTGATGCATTTTTAAATCGCATAGGAAACTGATAAAAGATGTCCATTAAAATGCTGAATACAGACATTCTACCTCAGTATTAGCAGGAGGTGACAGGCAATGGGTTTGTTCAGGGAAAGTCGAGACTGAACTCTTCCAACATGGAAGGGCACAGCTGATTTAACCACAGGTATCACAGTGAAAATAATCTGATTTTCATCCAGCTACAAAATACATGAAAAAAGCAAGTGCAATTTACTGCATTGCTGCTTTGTAAATAAATGGACCTCGACTTCATGTAAACCAAAACTTGTCCTAGGTATCTGTTTATGGAGAAACTTGACAGTTAGCTCGAGCTTAATCATAAGGAAATGAATACAAACAAACATCATTAAGGCTCTTTCTGTATGCTCTTTCAATCATGATCAACATGTTTTTTTTTTAAATAAGTACTTTTTCATATAATGAATGTACATAGTACAGCTAAATGACTAAACACATTCCATGAATAAAACAGGGAGATTTGACAGGAGAGAACAACGGCAGTTTTCTTCTACAGTCGCCTTGATATTTAATTGTCTATTTTATGTATTATTTGAAAAAAAGTAGCATATTACATGGAATGAAGGCACAGAAAAATAGTATTTATTGAAAAAAAAACACTGATTAGTTTGAAAAACTTATTATTTTTTATTTAACCAGCTGAAAGGGAATGCATGCTTTTACTGTTCTTAAAACCGAAAATCAACCTTCAGCACTTTCTTATATTCTTCCTTATATGACTGACAACAAATTGTATCTCCCAAGACAACTTGTTAAATATTAGTGTCTGGCAGATTCAGTAGAATTCTGCCCAATAAATCCAAATTTAAGTCTGGAATTACTGGAGAGTGTCACAAAAAATAGCAGTCAAATATTAGTGTATGTCAACTTATGAATGAAGTGGGTTTAGGAAAATCAGTGTTCTTTAATTAAAGCATTGTGTATATCAGCTGTGATGCATTATTCTCTCAACAGCCGTCAAGTGCACCAGTGTGAGCACATTGTATCTTGTAAGTCACTTCCCATTGTGGCATATTTAACTGATCTGCATCCAGATCACCCATCGTGATCAGACACACCTCTGAAGAAGCAGGGATATCCTGTTTTTACTGAGTTTGATGTGCCCCCAGGTCAAGAAGGGAGGGGCTTGCGTTTAATCTCTTTAACCAATCACGGTATTCATCGTAGGACATCATGACATGGGTCAATTTTTTTCTTCTCATTTTCAATCTCACGGCTTCCAACTAACCACCACGCAGCTAAGACTGTGCGCTTGTGATCGGAAGGCGGCTGCTTCAAGCCTTCTTGTGATTTCTATTATCATGTTACTATGCCATATATCTACAGTATATGTCCCTTAGCAAAAGGCAAACACAGTGAAACTGGTAGAAATCTGTGCACCTTGCCGCTTCACAGAAAACAGTCATTTTAATTAATTCAGCGATGTCATACAATGAAGACTGTGATTGGTTAAAGGAGTGAAATGTAAGCCTTTCCCTTGCTGACATAGGGAGACGTCAAACCAGGAAAAATCAGGAAGTGAGAAGAATTAAACCTTTTTTCTCCTTATAAGCCTCATTTTATTTCTGTTAGCTGTCCTACGTTCTTTGTTGAGCTTTTTGGATACAGGCATGTGAATTTCTCACTTACACGACAAAATTGATCATGTTAATGATTATTGATCAATTAAATGATCAAATTATTGTTTCTAGACAGAAAGCCAGCTTCTTAATTTTAATATATTTCCAAATGTCCCCATTTCAAATATTACAAAGAAAAGAAGGAAAACTATTTTTACAATTCCATGCTTGGGAAGTAATATTAATGCTTATACATGTAAGAATGCAATATGGGCAAAATCAGAAAGGAAAAATAAGACTAATTGTTAACTTAGTGCTCGTCCGATTTATTTTATTGCGTGTCCATTGTAAGGTTTATACATTCAGATTTTGTCAGATTACTGGCAGTAAAAACTTTCTGAAAGACGCGAGCGTCTTCTGCAGCCAGGGGCCCGAGAGCAGCTAATGCAGCTGCGTCAAGCCCTCTTGCAGTCACCAGAGATCTCTGCACATCAAATAGCTCCTGTAAAAATAAGAGAATTACTGGAGCGTCACCGGTATGCGGCCTGTCCCAGGAGTTTGCAGCATGCAGTATCCAGAAGTGTGCTGTACTAGTAGACGGCAGTGTGTGCTTTGTCGAGGTAGTCCCATCACTGAGAACCAGCTCCCCAGTTCAGTTCCGTTGGGGAAAGGCATGAAGCTGGTTCCCCCTGTGCAGATTCTATTTGATGGGAGTCCTCCAGGGAGCTCTGTTCCAGAGGAAAGGGATGTCTGAACCTTCATGTGTGGCCACAGCGAGCCATCTGTAGGAGTAAGGCGAGAAGAAGCAGAACCACAGTTTTTGCCCCGTTTCTTCACTCCATCTTGCGTATGTGTGTGCGGCGTTATATGCAGCAGAGCCTCAGCCTTTGCCCCATTTGTTCCCTCCATCTCGTGTGGGCTTCACAGGCATCCTGGGGTGGACTTGCCGCAACGCTTGATGAATTGTTCTCTCTTTCAAACTATTGATTTGCCGTGACGTATATGACAACCGCCAGAAGCGGCTAATCCCCCTGCTAGCATTGCACACTACGCACAAGTGGGCTCCCTGAGCCCTGAGGGAGGCAGACTCTTTGACAGTCCGGGTTCTCTGCGGGCAGAGCCCCAGACTCCAGGGACGTCTGTAAATGGGTTGCATAATAAATAGGGCCGATAGGATTATTTTTGTGGAAGCTGCCATGTGGCCAACGAAGGCAGAGAATTACTGTTGTACGTTCTTGGCAGGGAAAGATGGAAGGACCCAGTCTGAGAACAGGTTGCTTTTCTGGGGTCATGGTGGAAGTTCTTAGCCGTCATCTGGAGAATAATAATAATAATAATAATAATAATAATACTTTATTCAGCATTGTACACAAGTACATAAGAATTCTTTAGTTGCATATCCCGTATTGCTCTCCTATGCATGTGCACACACACACACACGCACACAGGGGGGAGCAGAACTTCAGGTCAGACCCCATGGTTAGCTATTTCTCCAGCACCCCGTGACCAGTTTTTGATTGAGAGCTTTGCTCAAGGGCCCATGACATTTGACTATTGGTCACAGGCTCCAGAAGACAACCTTCTGCACCCGGACGCCGCCTCACAAAACCCAACCCACACTCCACGGATCTCTAATACATCTAGATCCTAACGGACACCCAAATACACGTTCAGGCTCTCCAGGAACTGAATCTAATAGCAACTAACATGTGTTTCCTACCTGTGCAATCAAGGTCATGCCAACATAGAAACAAAGCAGCTTGTGATCAGTTGCCCTGGAGTATTTATTAGGGAAATTCCCCAAGAGACTTATGTGGAGCTATTAGAGCAGAAAAAAATGGTTTCTAATAGGGTGCTGAAGACCACGTGTTAATTTTATCTGTATCCTAAAATCTGTAGAAGGTTCTTACACTCTCTAGACCAGTCTTTCTCAAGCCGGTCCTCAGGAGTCCACATTTTTGTCCACATCCTACCAAGAACCAGTTTGAGGAACACAGTCATGTACAACACTGATGATTTGTTACCTCACAGAAGTTAGAAAGAAAGCTCCACCATCGCGTTAACGGTCAGACGAGGAGGCCACGAGAACCAGTACAGAAGGCATAGTGACGCTGGGAATTTTGGTTGCAGGTTTAGCTCACAGCTCAGGCTGATTTTAATAATATGAGGTACCCTGGCATGGCTGGGGTACACAAGTCATCCGTGTTATCAAAGAAGCAAGACTAAAGTTAAACAATGTAATACTAGCAGAATTTCTTTAGATATGTTTTTGTACTAACAGGCATCAGGACAACCTATTAGGTGGCTGGAAATGGCCAGCGTAGAAGGTGGTCTGTCTTGCCGGCTGATTATTTTCATTTACACAAAACACAGCACTGGCCAATTAGCATTGCAAATTAGCTTTGTGAGCTGTGAGCTTTATGGGTTTGCTATACCCACTGCTCACATGTATGAAATATTCAAAGTGACGACTATTTATAGGTACATCTAATATAAAAGGTTAAAAGGTCACACATGTTATACTCAGACATGTCATATGCATTGTACAAGAGTATTATATACAGACATGTTATGTATATGACACAGACATGTTGTGAGCATGACACAAACATGTTATGTACATTATATAGACTATACATTGTGCCAGCCCCTCACTAAATGTTCAATACATACATTTTCCCTTCTCAAAGCTCTGTGCAATAACTGGTTGTCCTTTTTCTGAGATTTTCTCTGTAACCAAGCAGTGGTTACCTTCTCTGACAGTTACATTATAGAGTTTTTCACTCTGTATTACATTGTAGATGCATGTTCGAGACATGCACATAATTATTTTAAGATCAAAGTATAAACCCCTTATATATTCAGCTTTAATGATGGTTTTTAATTTACATTAAGTACAGCAAGGGAAATGAGAACCTCCCCTGTTCACCCGGCACATTTACTGAAAAAGAAGTCATACAAGAGGACCCACAAGCCTAAATTCAATTAATTTCCCACAACGTACAGTAGTCACATAGTTAGTTAGGTTATTGGAATAATGAATACAAAATGCACACTGTACTTGCGGAAAGCTCATTTATCAAAAGGAATGCAAAACCTTAGATTTTGACCAAAACATTAGTCATTGTTTTTCATCGTGTCATTTTTTTGCGTAGCACAGAGTGCCAGCCTTCACCAAGTAATAAATAAAATGGATTGTATAGATAACCGACATGAAAAGAAGCTTCTAGGAACATCTACACTGCGCCCCGTTCAGCCTGGATGAGTTAATAACCTGTTAATGTATCTGAATAACAAACAGCAGATGGGCATCTTCAGGCAGGAGGGTCTTCTGCATTCTAGTATTACTGTTGGTTCATGTGAAGGACCAAATCCCGCCCCTTACACTTTTCACCTACTTGCCATCTCAGTCAGATGATGCTAATAAAAGCACAAGAGAAGGGCAATGGCAAATGAAAGTGTCAGATAAATATCATAGTTCTGGCTACTATCAGGACAGTACTCAGACTCTTCAGAGTATTCGAGAAGAAATCTTCAAGTCCCCTGAAGAGCAAGCCAAGGGCAATGTTAGCAAGAAAAAAAAATCTTGAATGATAATTAAAACTATCTTTCTGAAGATCAGGCTCAGTATCACATCCCTACACATGCAGACCCGTGACTTGTACAGAAGATGGAATCAATTACAAATCTAGCAGGATCATAAATAGGTCAAATAAAGATGAGAAAATCAGAAAAATGAGGAGAATTGCGGAGCGCAGGAAGGCTTTCATTAAATCAGCTTTTTATTTTTAATTGAGCAAACGAAAAAATCTGAAATACAAATTCTTGTAATGAAGCATTTTTAAAATTCAAGTAAATAAACATTTAAACTACTGTTAATTGTAATTAAGTAATATTAGTTTATTCATTCATTTCACAATAACAACTAGGAAATGCACAACATTTTTTACAGTAGCATTCCACAGATTAATGTGCCATATTTATGCATCGTTTTGTCATGCTAACTCCGGGAATTGCAAATATTACCAAACATGCAGACTAAACGCAGAACATAGCATATTTAGCGAAAACTGTGTAATTACATATGCAATTTGCAGAACACAGACCAGATGTGTATCTATTATGTGGGTTTTCATTTCTATACGTTAATGTGGGTTTAATCATTCTAAGGGCAGAGCGTAATATTACCTGGTATCATTAGTTCAAACATGACAATCAAGTCAAGTGGCAACATAGGAAGACGGAAATTGCTTTCCTTCTATTTTAAGTAGGATAACGAGAAAAGGGCAACTTAATGTGACCTCCTGCTATAACCAGAATCTGGCAAATGACAGACTCAGCTAAACCAAATTCAAAGCTGCAGGTCTGACTCTTCTCCTAACACATGGTTGGCAGGAACATAAAAGAGGATCCATTTACTTCCCAGCATGCATTTCAGACCTACAAAGGGTAGAGAGGGGAACCTCATGTTGGTTTTGCAGTATGAATAATTTAGTGGGAGTTAAACGTAGTAAGACTTAATGTCATTTATCTTCTCATCCAAGCATCGCATCAATGATTCATTTGCACAATAGCTCACGTTATACACACAACAAACCTTCTCGACAAATATGATCCCCGCAGTTGCCTTCCGTCTGTTCTGAGATTTATGGTATGGTAGTGGTTCAGTTAAAATGCTATGTATTAGCACACACTGTGATATTATCATCAATATAAGACTTAAATTGGCACTCATCTTCATGCTTTAAAAAAATAAATAAAAGTAAAAAACTGATGCTTACCACCTCATTTCATTTAAAATTTAGCTAGCACAATACTGAGCAGAAACAAATCATTGCAGGATGGATTTGGCCCGTTTTCAGTTCTTTTCTTACTTTAATTTTGTATTAATGAGTTTGAATGTTTTATCATCATTCTCTCTTTGTCTGCATTGTTACAAATTGTCGTATTCCCAAAGCAATGTGGCCTTGATTTCTCTTATAATTAATTAATATAATGAAATCAGAATTGGGAATTAATTAACAAATTGTGGAATAATCTTAATGTGGTTTCCTTTTTTTAAAAGATTCCTCTACAATATGCCTGAAACCTTCTAATGTACAGCTACTGTAAATAGGTTAATATGGAATATAGGGTTATGGGATCGAAGCATTTAACCCAAATGTTGCAACTTAAGACCTCTAATGGTTCTCTTGACATCATCCACCCATTCACCAAGCTATCTCTCTGCTTATCCATACAGGGTGAAGGAAGAAGACCTGTGGCCTCTTCCCGGCAGCCTGAGAAGCAAGGCAGGGTACAAGCTCAGTCCCCGCGTTGTTTTCATAAACAAAGATTTTGGCAAAGCAACAAAATAACAGCACATTCTCAGTTACTAGCTGAAACTGATTGTTCATATAACATTTGGAGGAGAAAAAAAAGTTTGTAGGACGTGTTGGAAAGATTGCGCAACAGCGAAGAGACTTCCATTGTTCTATACTTATATATGGGATATTCAAAATACAACCTACTGCTTCAGCGCCATCGATTTTCATAGCATTATTTTTATAATGGGCTACATAAAATCGGCTGTCGGCTGTACTGATGTGCAGGTACGTGTTGGATATATGCGTGGGACAGGATGAATTGCAGCCACTGATGGCATAACAGAAAGAGTGCCGTGCTGAGTGTTTGTTTTTTTTTTTTTACGCAGAGCACTGACAGGAAGAAAAGTGTCTTGGAGACTCCTATCAAAGGAAGTGAGCACAGTGTTAGTCGGATCCACTGATCCATTCATCACGATGCTTTAGCTGTCATGCAAACGGCTCCCAGAGTGCACATTTCTGTCCTGTGAAGCCCAGGAAATGGGATGTTTCCTTTTTTTTCCGTTCTCCTTTAAAGTGGGTAAACTAACATCTCTTTTGGTGACGTGTACAGAAGTAGCATCAGAGATGTAATTATTCTTCCACACTGTGGAGAAGGATGGATCCGGTGAGAAAATGCTGGAGAGCCGGCAAAGAGAGGTTATTTATTTATTTATCTTCTTTCTCTATACTAAATGGTCACAGGGTTTCTGATGTTAAACCATCTTGTAAGTCACTGACCCAGAAATGACTGCTGCAAGGAAATATCAGAACACGTACTAAGTGCTACCAACCACAAACAGATTCATAGGTATGTTTTTTTTTACCTTTATTTTTTATCCTTACCCAACAGTTTTCATTAAAATCTCAAAGTAGTATGTTGTCTGTTTTCATTTTAACTGAACTGTGGGCTGCAGGTAAGAACTAATTTGACACATGGATGCTTCACAGACAATGCTGTAATGCAGTATTTTGAGATAAATTAATTATCTAATTAGCCAAAGATAATTACTGCTATTCTGCCCCTTGGATGTTGTGCTGTTTCCCACACATTGACCTTTGTATTCTATGGATGGATATTACTACCACTACATAATGAAAAAAAAAAAACACTATCCTGTTACAATGTGACACGATTTCTTGTTTTAACATGTTTCACATTATAATGTGATACGATTCCTCATTTTAACATGATGTTTTCATGTTATAGTGTAATACTATCATGTTATAATGTGTTAGTGAGAATTTTTTTTTTGTCGTGTAGTGATATGGTTTCATGTTATAACAATGTTTTCACCTTAAAACGTGATGTTTTCATGTTATCACGTGATACGATTTCTTGTTTTAACGTGATGTTTTCATGTTAAAATGTAATATTTTCATATTATAATGTAATAGTGAGTTTTTGTTTTATTATGTCATGGCAGAAATACGCTTCCATAGTACAGTGGTACCTTTGTTCTCAAACTCAGTAGAACTCAAATTTCTTGAAAGTCAAACAAACCAGTTTGACCTAAAGCTCAAACTGAATATCAGAAGTCGAACCGTGAATGCTGACCTAATATAAATTGTACATGCCAGAAAACGAGTCATACTACTGTACATTTCAATTTTTAATTGAATGCCTTCTTCACAGACTGGACGATTAACCAAATAAAGCAGTGCAACATAACAGCAACTAACGATAAATAAACCACTAACTTACATGTACTATTACAGCGTTAATGTAATTTATTTAAACTTTATTTTACCAGGTAAATTAAGTGAAAACCAGTTCTCGCTGCTTTGCATGATATTCAGGAGCAATAGCAGATTACGCACTGGAACTTCCCTGGATACAAACGTCATGCGTGTAACTAAACTCTTCACCCAATAAGGGCAAAGGTGAGTCGTCATGGAGGCAGTTTGTGCAGCCAGGTGAGACGTCGCAATGCATCTAACCGTAATGCATTGTGTCATAATCAGAATGCGTTGCTTTAAGCCAGCTCTGTAAGCAAATCGAACGCACCCAATGACCGGACCAGGGAAACAAACTGAAACACGGACTTAATACAGAGAACTAATGACAGCAACCAGAAACAGCTGATCACATGGGGATCCCATATGAGGTTAACAAGGAGGCGTGGCACACTGTAGGAGTGGACAATAGGGGCAGGACAGGGGTAATGTTGGGATAAGATCTTTTTGGAAGTCATTAAGAAATAAATGTTTTTTTTTTTTTTATCCTGTTCATTTTGTGTTTAAACGCTTAAAGAAATCACATTTAGGTGTAATTTTGGGGGGTTGGGAACCAATTAATTGGTTTTCCATTATTTCTTATGGGGAAAAACTAGATCAGAACTTGAACTTTTTTTGGGATTCAATCCGGACTCCGCAATGGATTAAGTTCGAGAACCGAGGTACCACGGTATTTCCATATCATGGGAATACAAACAGAATTTTATTGTGGTCAGACTGTGGGTCCTTGAGTAAGGCCCTTAACCCCCGGGTCCATGGGCGTCGCTACAGGTGGCTGCCCTTCACGGGGAACTTACTATGCAAAAAAAGAGCAAGTTGAGGGAGGCATAAAAGACAATTTCCCCACAGAGATCAATAAAGTATCAATTATTATTTAGGGGTAATATCACATAATAATATACCTTAATAAAATCTTTAAAACAAAACCAACAGTGTGCTTTGGTTTGGAGTTAGGAAATTCAGCTTCATCATCTGTAGCAGCACTACAGCTCCATTGCTTTCTCAGACACGAAGGATGACATGCTGAAGAGCATATATTCCATTTTCTCTTAGGTTTGGTAGAAGTTCAGTTAAGTAGTTTCTAATGATCTAATGATAGATAGATAGATAGATAGATAGATAGATAGATGAATTTATTTTACATTAAGCAGCATATTTGATATGTTATGCA
>JABFDZ020000039.1:24566369-24581356 GCA_019775955.2 Pollimyrus isidori
CAATTAAACCCTGCCCTTACGTCTGTGCCTTCGCCTCAGTTCCGTCCCACCCGGCATGATAATATTTTTATAATTAAATCTTTATTTTTAAATGTATTTTATTATGTAATAATAGTTTATTCTTACTGTCTATCATTGTCTAAATGTGATTTTACTGTCTAATTATATGTATTCAGCTAGTGTAAATGTGCACCATGATATCACACTGAATGGGAGGGTGAGGCTGAAGCGTTACCCTTTGTTTCCACTGAGATTATTCCACTTGACTCATTTCCCCACGCGTACACGTTATCCTACGTCAGCGTTCACTTCTGAGATTCAGATCGAGTTTCTAACTGGTTGGTTCCACTTTTAAGAAATTCAAGTTTTAATGAGTTTGAGAACTGAGGTCCACTGTATTTCAACTGTATTGTTTGACGGATGTCTTACATATGAAAATACATGAACCAAGCCTCATAATCAAATAATGGTTATTATTATATAGAAACCTGAAAAAGACAGATAACATCACAGACTGTTATTTTGCTGAAATTTCTTAGTAGATGAAAATTATAGACATTAAAGCTACAAGCACAGAGCAAAATGGGACTGGAAATGTCTGTCCTGGAGGTGAGAGTGCGGCCTGCTGAGTCACCATCACTCGCTGTCATGCCTTTATAATAAAATTAATTGACTGTAGTGTTTTGTACAACAGGAAATATCTAAGCTCAGCTAGTCATAATTTTGCAATGTTAAAGAAAAAGCCACATAGAGCCCCAGAAAGGGGGTGGTTATTGAGCCCCCCTCCCCCCGCATACCAAAGGCATTCCAATAACAATATTAAGATTAAGTACCATGTTAGGCTGTTTACTTATTCAGTAACATTCTTAATGCACAGCACAATTCTATTGGGAAATATGAAGAGAAAAGGGGCAAAGACCCATAGACAAAGAATAGCACATTCCTACTGTATGTACTGAATTGTTACTGCACAGTTCAAAGTGTTAAATCGCAGTGGAACCTGTTATTTACCAAACTTCCAAAATCCAAAGATCTACAGCATCTTCACCGTGTTTCATAGCTATCAGAGCGTGTGCGAGAGAAGCAGGCCGCCGCATGCAAGGGCTCGGGTGTGGAGGCCCGATTAACCTCAGCTGGATCGGCTTTGCTCTTTCCCAGCATCGACACAGCCGTACGTTGACAGAAATGACAAGACGTATGATAAGCACGTGCAGAATTGTGTCGAACAAATATGTGCCTATATGATTCAGGTAACACACGCACACACGCACACGCACACACACACACACAAAGAAAAGGAAAAGACATTCCCGGCCAATTCCCAGCAGTTCTCATAGTGTGTGGCTTCTGGTCTTCTTGCCTTTTTCCCTAAATGCTCAAATATGCACAATTATATTTTGCTTATGATAATATTCATATACTGACACAATATATCCTGACCTTGTTTTGATTTGGACTATTAAATACACCATCTTTTACAGGTGGGTGAGTCGTGCCGAGCTGATGCGCATTGGCCAAGCCCGATTCGGCATCACTGCTGGGGCCTGAGGCTCAGAGATCTCCTCAGGTGTTGCTCTCCGCCTAGCGGGTGGAGCACGTGGCCTGTTTCAGAATGGCAAGGGGCAGGAAGTCACATCTGTCAGTGATTCCATATTTAACCTTGACTGTTTGGGTGGTCTTCCTCCTGTGCTTTCACACAAGTCTGGGGCACCTTCTTCATGCTAGTAAAAATGTAAGGTGTAACATTTGATGAAGAAAATGATAAAAGTAGTGATCAGAGCAAATAACCCTGCTCTGGTGGTTTTCTTACTTTCTTATAACCAAGTCGAAACCTGTTTATCAGTTAACTATTATGCTTTCAGTTGATACTGCTCATTTATAGGATATATAGGATGTTACCCTTTAATTCCAGCATTATTGGTTCTATTCTGACATTTCATTATAATTCAGCTTTTCAAGCATTAAACTTACAGTACAAGGAGAGATAAACTGTTTGTAAGTGTAAAAGTGGAGTTATATTCCCTGACAAATTTTTAATATACTCACTATTACTCAGGGATAATCACCCTTTTTGACAGTAGTAAGAACACATTCTGTCTACTTTTCTCATTGAAAGCGTAAGCTGAAAAACAGCAAGATAATGTTTTGGAAATTTTTAATTGAAAGTTTAACTGAGGTATATATCCTTCAGTGGTTACAACCGAGTCTTGACATGTTTAATGAAAATTAGCTAGAGAAAACATTATACAAAGAAATACATTAGTACTTAAAATATTTCCAAATGTATCTTAAAAACACTTCCAGCAGCAATTTCAGCTGTTTCTAGGAAAAGCATGAGGCAGATACTATTTGCCATGGTCCTAAAGTAAACATACATCCAAAAAACATACATCTTCAGTGATATGTTTTGATGAGATACAGCCAGCCATTACCACATTGATCAACACTCTGGCTTTAAATTATTAAGAAAGGCACTAGGCAGGGTAACATGCTTACTAGGTTAATGACTGTACCAGCACAACTGTTTTACACTTCAAAGTATGAACAGCAGAGATGGAAAGGGGGCACTTATTGTTAGTGGAAATTGTAAAATGCGGTGCCTTTCTTATTGCTTTTACTTCCAGAGCTCTTACATGTTATCATGGCATCTTTTGTCTGCCGGCCAGATGACCATATAGGCGGCTTAGGCTGTATACTGTATGCTTTGATGTATACTGTTGTGTTTACATTGCTATCACAAAGAGAATGTGTTCAGCCTAATGACTAGTTTTTGCAAGTGAAGACTTTTTATTTTTTTTTATTTTTTGCAGATAGCTTACTGTAAATAAAACCAGAATTATAAGATTCGTGAGTTTGTGTCTTGTTCTGTTAGTCCAGTTTGTTCAGCAGTAGCTTTGTATATCCCATTCCTTTACTCCAAAATAAATCGTAGGGGAGGATTACCCAGCCAGCTAGCTAACAAATTTTATGATTTAGGCTTAAACTTTGCTTCCCAGTTTGAAAGACCACCAAACGGCACTGGTGCAGACATAGCTAATCGCCACCCTCACCCGCCCAGCATGCTTTACGGGCTTCAAGCTTTCTGGAACCATCCGTCTGCCATGACTGTTATTTCACACAAGTCAAGGGTAAGCATAGAACCTGACTGAAAAATCAGGTGAAAAACAGAGAATGCCAGCTCGTCACAAGGCACACACACCTAGTCCATGAGCAGTTTGGGGGCACCCCCCCCATCTAAAACATGCAAACATGGATAGAAAGAGAGGTTGGAATTAAGGCCATGGCAGTTTTTCATTCTATTTATATTTGGGTTTTCATTTTCATCTCTGCTTGACGTGTAACACCTTGACATTTGAAAAACAAACAAGTAAACCATACTAAATAAATGCTATTTCTACTTAATTAACCTTTTAACATTCCTCCAGTTGCTTTTGCCTACAACTGTGCTGGTCCCGTAAGGTTATAGTTTGTGTTTGTGTGTATACTTCCTCTCCTGTTCAATGTGGAGAAAGCCCGGAGCCAAGCCCTTATTGTAGTTGTGAGCGTGAATGTACAGGCCTACAGTATATGAGTGCTGACTGTGAGATTACACACAATCCAGCATTTATCTTCATAGCTTCATTGTTTGACACTGAAGCTAATTATCAAGAACTAAATTCTAAATCTGTATAAACTGTAGTTTATGTTACTCTCAATAACAGAAACTATAACTTTATGATTCTTATTTATCGTTGTGTTCCCCATCTTGTGGACTGTGTATCTGTACTCATTTATCATCATGCCAAATTCTTATTTAAACATGACAGAGTAATTAGGAATGTATTGTGATAAAGTAAATATTTCAGTTTTTTGTGCCAAAATAGTTTTAAAAATGTTACATTGCTAATGCACCTCTTGAATGAGTGGACAATGCCTGCTATTTCTAAAATGTAACTGTAAATGCAGATAATTAGCTTGAAACATCTTCCAAGATCTTATGTTAAGGTTAATTCGTTACTTGTAAAGCACAATTCTCCAAAGCTAAATGATTAGTGTTACTGGCAATATGCACCAATAACATTGCATAGAATGAATCTTAAATTAAAATTAAATGTTTAAAAATAAATATTATATTTTGATTCCAACAATAATTACATAAAGTTACTTTCTGTCGCATTGTGTCTCAAGCTTGATTGCTGAAACTCTGAAACACAGCAGGAGAACGATTGGTTGCGATTTACAGTAGATGGAAAATGTCAAAAATCATCTTCTAAAGGTATATGTAGGCATACATACACACTTATATAAAACATGAATTTGGGCTAATACATTAGATTCAGAATCATAATTATGTAGTATTTCAGTTTCAAGTTCCATGTGAAAAGTAATTTCAAATTGCTGTACACAACAAAAAAAATGTAAATACACCAGAAATGTATTAATTCAATTCCCCCAAATAAGAGAGAATAGTACTTTATAAATTTTTAGCAGAAGTCACACTGTTGTAATATTGGTGAATAAAATAAATTTGCACAGAAAAGCCTTAAACTTGCATTTGAATGCATTTGAAGTGCAAGTGTACTGTACTGCTGTAGTTCAGTCGTATTAACTAACTACCTAAGACAGCTGCATCCTTGAAGGGCATATTTCTGAGTCGTGCCTTGAAGGTCTCACATGCTGAGGAAACCAGCCTCTTATGCCTATTATTAGTAGAGTTTGTGAATTTTGGATTTTGGTTAAGAAAAATTAATATTGTGTATTCCCAAACTTTTATCTCAACACATTTTATGTCAACATCCTGCCTGCTACAGTATATCCACCTGACCCTACTGTCCCCTCCCTCCTCCCTCAGCTGCCTCTTGTTAGCTCTTTCATTAGTGTTTCATATATGTGCTTCCCATTCCTGAGTTCCCCAATCATTAACGTTGCCTCTCCTGTCAGCCCATGTCCATTCCAGTTCTAGCCCTCTTATTTTGATCCCTCGCAATCTCATTCAATTCCAGTCCCTGTTTGTTTTATGCTCAGTAAAACAAAACTCAGTAAAACACCTGCCATTCATCCTGTATGTTATGACAGAATGACTGCACTCCAAAATAAATTTTGCAACCTTAATATCATCCCTGACTTTCAGGTTTTCTAACTCCCTGTGGATGGGATTCCCCATGTTCCCCAGTTCCGATAACCAGCTCAGTCTCCAGAGCCATGAGCAGAGCCATCTTGCATGTAGGCCAAGGACTACTTTACCCTTCTGAACCAGCAGCTAGTGTGGAGGTACAATCCTACGGTGTGGAGAGTGCCTGAAGCTGGTATACTCCTCCTGAGGGCATTGTATGGAGGAGATCGAGCGACTCTTCTCGTAGCTTGCCACAGAATCACCCGATGGCTTCTCGCAGTTCGCCCAGGGTACCTCCAGAGTCCTGACCAGGAATGGTTCTTACAGTATCTCTAGAGTCCAGCCTCTGAAGATGTCGCCATCGCATCTCCAATGCCAGGCCCAGTAGGGGCCTTTGCTCTACCTAATCACCAAAAGTTCGACCCAAAAGAGGCTGCTGTCCATCTCAAGCCTCCAGCGCTCGGCCCAGATGAGGCTGTCACTCGTGACACACTTTCGGAGCCCATCTTCACCTTGCTCGCCTCTATCTGTCCATGCTTTACCCTGCTCACCTTCAAGTGTTCTGGCCTCGACTTTTCCTCTTATGACCCATCAGTATCAGGCCAGTCTCCTGATGGTACCTGTCTCCAGGTACCTATCTCCTCTCCTGATGTTGAATCCCTGTTGCCCACCTCATGCCCAGTCATCACTCCGGTGCCGTCTATACTGCAAGTGGCAAACTGCTCAGCGGAGGTGAAAAATTCACTTTCTCATTCACAGTCTGCGCCGAACTGCCGGTGTTTGAGGAAAGTGTTGGATGGATGATCATTATGTCATGAAAGCGTGATTGCCCTAAAAATAACTGCAACTGTAAAGTGTTACATTGTTTACACTAAAAAGGCTCTTGCTCTCTTCCTGTTGGGTCGAAAAGAGGCAAAAGTTAAAAAAGCTCATGATGGGTTTGCAAAAGTACTTTCAATACATGACACTAAAGGTGAATTAAATTTGGTGAAGGAACTTCTTAGTGTGGTCAGGGTCAGTGCATTTTCCTGAATTTAGTCTCGATTTAAGGTGATGTACTGAGACACTGCATTTACTAGTTTGTCTTCTATGTTGCTAAGCAGTTTGGTTTCCAAGTTGCTGAACCTACCTGTTACAAACAGATGATTATATCTAATTCTATCTATCTATCTATCTATCTAATAGCTTTGCCTGAGGTCAGAGAACTAGGATTGATTTGAACCTTGAGCAGTGCGGCAAACTGGGAGGAACTTGGCGAACAGGCTCATCCTCCATCTATGTCCTATGGCAGTGTTGCGCCGGCAGAGAGAGACACGCTACCTAGGTCAGCTGCTCAGACCCTGGTCTGCTCAGTGATGTTGCCCAGATACCTCTCCTGCTGTGACCTTGGCGAGAGAAACGCCGGCGTCCTCCAGCTACTGCCCTGCAGACCCTCGGGCCCCCCCCCCCCCGCCTTGCAGGCCCTCTGAGGCCCTTAGGTCCTGCAGTCTGGGCAGGCTATGCTTTGCCCGTGAACAGGCTCACCCTCCATCTATGCCCTAGGGCCATCGCCCAGCTCTCCAGGGTCCGGAAGACTCCCTGGATGCCCTCTGTTTTCATTCTCCACGCCTCCATCCCTGTCCCACGGCCCTGTCCTGCACTTTGTTTTCACCTAGTCTGTGTCCCAGGTTTTTCTCACTTCTTTTCCTGCTCACGTCTCTGTTGCTCCTATGTCCGCCCTGTTATGGTGTGGCCCCCTCTACTTGTCCACCCTGTTATGGCGTGGCCCGTCCTGTTTGTTATTAAAATTACTAGTTAAAAAAACTAATTTATTAGTCATGTTTCTCAGAAATGGGTGAATGCATCAGATGTGAATGTACGTGTTAAATATACTGAGAGCCCAGTCTATCACTACTATCCCAAAATGGTGAGGTAAGAATTACACAGTCATTTGCTGTCTGGCACTTATCAAAGAGCCTTTGATGAATGAGACTGAGTGATTTTCGAGGACCTCACTTTGCTTCTCTCGAAAATGTAAAATGTAGCACAACTCTGCAACCTATTTTTCTCTAACCATATTCTAGTCTGACTGCAAGCTGTATTGCAAAGTTGTTGTTTCACTTAGCTGTTACACCCGTCGCTTTGACATGTTCCATGGCTTTGCTCATTATTCCTGGACAGAAAAAGTGCAAATATAAAAAGAAAACGGAACATTGTCAACCAGTATGTCAAGGGATGCACTTTCCGAAGATACACAGTCTTTATTTCAAGAAGAAGGATGTATTTCAATAAGTAATTTAGAAAAGCAAATGAGTTTCTGTTGTACAAAGCAGTCTGTATAATTCACTTTGCAGTTTGTCGTTCAAACAAACTATTTAGTCAATTTAATCCTCTTCACTGCAGATTGGGAATGAAGGCGCATGACACAAACATTTTAAAACATCCGTATTAAAGGGATTTACACATAATTTAAACAACTCCTCAGGTTCTGTAACTTGTATCTTATTTTTCAGTTTTTTTTATGAAAAGCACATACTAGTGTTCCAGGGACAAACAAACTAACAAATGAAATTGGACTGCAGTTGGCAATATGGGGTCATTTTACCAATAGTAAAGTAAGTTTTGTCACCTGCCTCAACTGATCCGAGATCTGGAGCTGCCCCCATGCTAACTCCCTTCCTGATCTTTTGACCTTGCGTCACCTCAAGAAATAGATCTCCCATTTCATTTATTAATTCTAACTCACCTTTTTGGTATTAACACCTGAGATGAGTTTTAGGGGCGACTCAAGATAATACAAAAAAATAAAAAACAGATGGCACTGAAGTGGAAAGTAGCAGGTGTGGCAATAACCTTCATATCTGAAGTGGATGGAAGTTTTCTTCCTATAGACTGAAAGATATGCAATCCAAAGAAGAGAGGAAACAACAGAAACACTCTGAGGTGTGAATGCACCATGTGACATCTCAATATCTGATTTTCTGGAAGATGGAAATTTTTTTATGTCCATTTAATGACTCATGTAGTATATTAAAATATGGATAATTATTCTTTATTTTCAAAAAATGCTTTAAATACTTTTATATTGTAAAATTAAATCCAATACTCATAAATGTACACACACACGTATGTACTTTAATTGGGATTACTCATTATGTTAACCTCTACACTAAGATGTCATACACTAAAGTCTTACTTATATATCGCTTTCATTAGTAAAATTGGTATTAGTAATCAGTAAAATATATGTCTTTATACTATATGAATGAAGTTCTGAATGATTTGCTGCGTCGTACCTGAGTAGTACTGGCAGGTGCTGAAATAAACGGAGGTGGAGGCATGATGTGGGAGTGTAAACAGTGCTCTGTTATTTATTTTCAAAAAGACAATGCAGGTTTCACACTCCTCTACTTAACATTCGCTTACTAACTCAGCCTCTGACATCTTCCAGTGCATGCAGTCCTGCAATGGGTGAGGATATTCTTACACAGAAAATTAGTAAGGGAAAAGGAGGCCAATCTGCACTGCATAGAACCCCCTAAAGGGAGGCACCTCTGCTCTGCATAGCTCCCTCTAAAGGGAGGCCCCTCTGCTCCGCATAGGTCCCCCTAAAGGGAGGCCATTCCGCTCTGCGTAGTTCTCTCATAAGGGGGACCAGTCCTCTCTGCCTAGCTCCCCCTAAAGGGAGGCCCCTCTGCTCCGCATAGCTCCCCCTTAAGGGAGGCAATTCCGCTCTACATAGCTCTCCCTAAAGGGAGGCCACTTCTCTCTGCATAGATCCCCCTTTAGGGAGGCCACTTAGCCCTGCATCGCTCCCCCTTAGGGGAAGCCCCTCCACTCTGTGCAGCTCCCCGTTAAGGGAGGCCACTTGGTTCTGCATAGTTCCCCCTTAAGGCAGGCCATTCAACTCTACGTAGCTAACCCTTATTGGAAGCCCCTCCGCTCTACGTAGCTCCCCCTTTAGAGAGGCAATTCGGCTCTACGTAGCTCCCCTTTAAAGGAGGCCATTTGGGTCTACGTAGCTCCACCTTAAGTTAGTGAGAGTGAAAAAAATCAGGGTGTCTGAGACCCCAGTCTGCATGAAGTGCCGATCAACAATCTCTCATGATAAAGAGAGTTATCTGCAGTTAATATGCTAACCATGAAATGGCAAATGTTACATTAAGGTCTTAGTTATGTTGTTAAAGCTTACTCATCCTGACGTTGGACTTGACAGTATTTTCTCTCTCCAGTTTATTTGTTAGGCAGTGTCAAAGAAGCAAGGCTGAGACAGGAATTCAGATCAGCTCTCACTGTTTCATTCAGTGGGTAAGAAAAGAAAAGCTTTCTACTATTGTGCAGTTACAGTATGGGTAATGACACTACTCACTACACTCACATGTTTAAAATTCATTTGACAAAAAAAGGGACAAAACACACAATAAACAAATTTAAAGATGGATTTTATTATTATTATTATTTTCTCTATTTATTTAAAGTTAATTGTTTTGCGTAAGTTACAGGCTAGACCATCGTGTTATGCTCTATGCATTACCAGTTGTCAGAAATGCTCTTGAGAATGATAAGTATGTTTTTTCAAGAAATATGAGAATAACTGTAACTCATTTCTCAAATGATTCCACCAATGAATTAGTCAGTGCCACCAAAATGAAACATACAGTCAGCATTGTTTTAACCATGACAGTGAAAATGCTTACATATATTCTCAGTATGTCAGCAAAAGTACGCTCCTCAGATCCACAATTCTGAATGACAGTTGGTTCCCACTTTCCCAATGTCACTGAATGATCATTTTACTTCAGGAAACTGATACTTATTCCTGTTAAAGACACACATTTCAACATTACAAGGTTGTACAGCACAGTATGTAAAGATGACTGGCAAGAGAAAGCGCTTGCATGCACATGTACCTGCTTCAGATCTCAAGATAATAGCAAAAAAAAGTCATAAGTAACACAAAAATAGCAAAATGGCAATAAAAGAACAACAAAATGACAAGAATATTACATAATGCGTCAAGCAAACACACCATAATGCCATATCACTGCAACTTATTGAATGTATTTTTGAATCGTTTTGAAAGGTTTTTGCATGTGGTGGCTAACACAGTGATCACATACATATATAGTTTTGGGCATAAAATTATTGCAATGGGAAACTACATCTATTTTGACCAAGCGAGACTAAAGCAAGTGAAAATTGTGCCAAATAATGACAATTGTACAAAACATACCGTATATACTAAAACATTTATAAATTAGAATACACACATATGTACATAACATATAACATAATAAAAGTGAATGGATGGCCTTAGGGAATTTTTTGGTTTTCCTGCAATCAGACCAAAAACGATTAAACAAAATAATGGAGTTAAATACAAAGAATGATCAAAATAAAAAATGTTAACAGAGCAGAAATATCCAGGACTGAAATTAAATTTTTACTCCATTAAATTTGTTAGTTGTACAACGTTTTCAGTGCAGAGTGCAAGATGTACTCCGATGTGTTTGTTTTTTTCTATATCCACAACTTAAAATTCATAAAATAATATTTCAAATTATCTCACAAACATAAAAACCGACCCGTTTCTTCCCAAAGAACCACCAGCTTGTTCATGGAAGTGATGATCTCTTTAAGTGCCAAAAAAAACAAATGTGTCGTATGAAGCAGGAGAGTATCAAGGCTGTGAAAGACCATATGTTGACATGGGTTGCAAAGCAATTAATGACAGCACCAAGAGCAACAACAACAGTGATAATAATAATAATAATTTAAAAACACATAGTGTTAGCTATCAGGAATGATGTCTGCTGATCCAGGGCAAAACTATTTGAAAAAGTGTCTGCAGAACAAGATTCAACATTGTCTTAGAATGTCCTGTATTATTTACAAGGCGTAATAGATAATGGAAACATTTATGTCCAACATAACCAACCATTTTTTTTAAAGCTTTCAAGATTAGTGACATCTACCTACAATTGGGATATGTCAACTTCCTCTTGCTTTAGCAGTTCTGTTTGTTAGCTGTCCACACTACTGGGGAGCAATAGAACAGATGCCCCAAGATTCTGTTAAAATGGGACCCATCTGCCTCTTGTTTCTACAAAGATGGATTAATGTCTATAAAAAAAAACAGCTGTGGTTGGAGGAAGAGCCCTTGGAAATGGTTTGTTTGGAAGAATATCTGTTGAATTTTGTTCTTATTGATTTGCTTGTTTGTTTATTCAAACTTCCTGAGCCAATTGTAAAATGTAGCATGTGTGTTTTGTAAATATGAAGTTTGTACAAGCCCCTATGTGATATCCTGTTTTCATAGATCTAACAAATAATGAGTTCTAAGTTCCTCTAGTTCAGCTCTTTTTCTCGTTCTTAAAGAATGTTGTTTGCGGTGGTTTTAAATGTTGCAAATGTCTTTATTTGGAAAGGATTAAACTGTTTTGACATCAGCCCATCTTAAAACACCAAGAGCTGAAATGTACCGTAATTGAGATCAAATAAGAAACAAGTTTTAACAAGAGTCCTATTCTTGTCCCATTCTTGTCCCCAACAAAGTGCCCACAATGGGTACTTTAGTCTGGGGACCTGGATTGACCGTTTAGCAGCCAAACCTTATTGCTGCTGTATTTTCAAATATCATATTGGTAGGAGTTTTTGGTAACACTTAGCTTAATGTTTTACTCATTCATAATCACATTCATAAGGCATTCATAAAGCTTTGTACTACATTATAAAGTTGTCTATAGTACTGTACATTACAGATGAGAGCTTCATAAAACGTTCAGAATGCATAATACACATGGCTAAAATGTGTATTGCCTTCTGATAAATATTTACAGAAATGTTTGATAAATGTTTTACAGCAATACTTTGTGAAGGCATTATTACGTGTTTATAAAATACTAAAATAAAATGCTACAGAATTTTTATATATTCAGCAGAACTTATCTGGCTTAAAGCAAGCTTGAAAAAATCAGTGTTTGGGTTAATCTGTTTAGTGTCTCTGGGTGCTGTAGTGTGTTTCAGCTGAAAAGCAACAAAAGATGGAGGAGGAGACTGACTGTGAAGTACAGTACGCTGTATTTGTTAAATCCATTGTCGTCGCTAGAATTCCTCTCATTAATTATTTCTGTGTGTTTAAGACATTTATACCCTATTGCTGTCACACATAATATAGAAACGCTTACACTATACACAAATGAAATTAAATAACATTCTTTTTCAAAGCTTATAATGCAATTTCATCTGGAGAATGTGGACTTGTCAAACATTTCCAAAATTCAATACAGTACAAATTAAAAGGTTTACAGAAACTGCATTTAGCCCAGTACAGGTGACTGTACTCTGTTGTGCAATACATAATTTTTTTGATTAACTCCTATACCAGATATGTGCTTAGAAAAGATGGATGATAGATGCATCAATACATTATCAAAATATCCACTAGTTAATCAGCATTATATATATATCCCTTCATTAAAATTTCCTGTATGTTGCCATTGCAGTTTCATTACACCTAATAATGACAATGTTCCTTATTAGATTCTGTTGAGGATTCAGATGAAACCAGTTCCCACATACTGTTATTATGACAGTGAAAATGAAAAACAATGTTGCTTGTACAGTTAAAAAACAAAAATAAAAGATGATTGCTGATTTTGAGAATTCTCTATCAAAAGTTCAACTAGTTTCTTATTTTCCTCTCTACATATTTGACTGTAAGCCTCAAAAACCAATTTGACTGGTGCAATCTGTTGACTCGGATGCAGAGTGACTTAATATCTGACATGTGCTCCTACATCCATTGACTAGAACATATTGGATCTAGGGGACTCATTTATCAAAGAGTGCATAGAACAATCCCTAAGTGTATGCATACAAATTGCCCATACGCAGAGGCAAATTGGTAATTATCATTCGTGCGTGCAAACAGCCGTACGTAGTGAACATTGATAGATCTCGCACATTCTAAATGTAACTGCATGTGCACGGCAAGACTAATTTAAATAAGGACACACCCAAAATGGACCATATATTGGCATATGACTTCCGTTTAACACACATTGAACGGCACAAAAGGAGAACAGCAATTGTGGCAGCCATGGAAACTGTGAAAAAATATATACCCCCAAACGCTCTCTCCTGTTTGCAGTATGTTTTGCACCATATGCTTCTATTGTCATTTTGTAAGTGTATGGGGGAGAAACAGAAAATCACAGAGAATGGGGTGTAAGTTTTGCTGGAAATATGTATGTTTGGAAATATAACCAGTGTTCTGTCAAGGAAAGAGGAGGACCCAGCATGGGACAGGTGACACATGCAGTTAATGCCGCGTCACCTGTAATGAGACCGGTGGCAGAGGGTGAGGAAGAAGTGGCTCGATCTGAAAATGACCACCAAAAAAGGATGGCGGGCCGCAGATGCCACGTCTGTGCCACAGGGGGTGACCCAAGCCCCACGTCAGTGTCACCTCGGCATGGGAACCTAGCTGCCATCATAGGCGAAATGTCCCTAACAGGAATCATTCCAGCTGGGGACACTGACAGTGCAGTTCCATCACACATGGATGAGGCCTGCCTATCAGAAATAGGTACAACGCTTTTGTGGTTCCATTTAACTGGCTGCAGCAGGTTACCTGTGTCATATACCGCAGTAGACCAGCAAGTGATTATTGCCAAAAATGTAGACACACCAGTTTCTTGTAAAGCACATATTTACTGACAGTGATATATTTGAAATAATTTTAAAGTGCTTTGTTAGAGCCTTAACGTGGATAGTCTCTTCCGGTACCACTTTACAACAAGGCTCCCTTTTGCCACTTGTAAATGGTAGTAACTCATTAATAAAAAGAAAACCGTGTTATAAATCGACTATTAATAATTTACATAGTGTTACAATCTAATTAATAACCCGGTTATAAACCATTCATAAACCCTTTATATGGGGAGTCACTGTAAAGTGGTGCCTCTCTTGAATGAACTCATGTATGAACCAAATGACCCCAAGGCTCCACCAGGAGCTCTCCTATACCAGGATTTGCATCCCTCATATATCAGCTGTGCTGAGATCAGCGTAGGCCCCAGGTTTAGTTCAGGCCAGAGACCTGGAGTTTGACAAACCCATTCACATTCATTTTTCAGATGTCCATCCAAGTGAGCCTTCATTCCATTGCATTCTCCCATCTCATCCATTCCCCCTGCTGCCTCATGCCTGTCATCCAGCTGGTTCTTTACTTCTCCGATGCTGGTCTCACCTCTTCCAGAACAAGCAGTCGCCTCTCCTTGCCCTGGACCTTGTTGCATTGAGGTGTTAGAAAGCTGCCTCATCTTGTTCTTCCCATTGCCACTGTCCCAACAGTGAGCCTTGTACCTCAGTCCTCGCTTCTGCTGTCTCCGGCTCATTTGGAGAGGTGGGCCAGAGCGCGATCATTCAGACTTGGGTACAGTATGCATGTGAACAGAACATAAGCAACAGTTCTAGTTCTAATACAAGAACTCGTGGCCACAGGTGGAAATTAGTGGGAGGACATTTCAAACTAGATTTAAGGAAGCACTTCTTTACGCAGCATGTAGTTAGAGTATGGAATAGTCTTCCTGATAACGTAGTGCAAGCGGAATCCTTGGGTTCCTTTAAGTCAGAGCTAGATAAGACTTTAACAACTCTGAGCTATTAGTTAAGTTCTCCCCAAGCGAGCTTGATAGGCCGAATGGCCTCCTCTCGTTTGTATAGTTCTTATGTTCTTAACAGCTGGATAGGGGTTTTGTCACAGATTGGAATCACCGGTGATAGTGGACTGCACAGGTCTTCCCTGATTGGGCAGGTTTGTAGATGGGAATTCCTGGACTGCACAGGTCTTCCCTGATTGGGCAGGTTTGTAGATGGGAATTCCTGGACTGCACAGGTCTTCCCTGATTGG
>JABFDZ020000039.1:24584653-24602469 GCA_019775955.2 Pollimyrus isidori
AGAGAACCTCCAAAGTGTCCATAACAGGGTTGAAGAATTACAGTCACTACATCTTAAAAATATGATCAATAATAAAAAAAAACTAATGCCTGAGATGGGAAAATGCATTTTTCTGATAGTTAAATATATCCTTAATGATGTGGGATATACATATAAATAATACATTTTGGTAAAAAATGTGAAAACATCCAAGTCCAATTTTAACCATTCTCGTGGAATGACTCATTGACTATGCACGCACAAGGAAATTGACAGCGGTCAACAAAGAAAGAATAGTTGTTGCAGGAGGTGTGGAGGTACCCACATGTCGAATTTTTATACTGGAAGGAGAGGTTCCTGGATGATTTTGTTGCGAGAATTTAAAAATGCTATGATTGGCCGTATTACCTTAAGACCACCCAAAACTAGTAAAAATGTTCATAAGAAATTTATTGCAATACATCTGCCCTCTCCTGGCCTGGTGGAATATCACTGCTGCACACAAGTGTGGACCAGGACCAAGCGAGTTCATGATGAAATGTAATAGGTAGAAAAAAGTCTGTTAACATGTTGTACTGTATTTGCTCACAGAAAACTGATGTATGAGTCATACGTAAGGTGTCGATTTTCAAACCTCTTCTATGGTGAACCTAGTTTCACTGACCATTCTAGTTCTCTGTATAATTATTTCCATTCAACATATTTTTTATGAGTTTCCAATATTTTATCTACCTCCAATTTTTCATTTTATATTCATTTATTGATTAAAATTTCACTGCATACTTTACAGGATGAATTCATGAATTGGATATTTCTTTTTCTTGGAACCGTAGATAATTACTTCAATAGGAACAAGCAATAAAACATAATGTTTTACTTGCAATTACATCATTCACCACTGAAACACAATATGGAAATTTTTAAAATGCAAATAAAAAAAATTGACTGGAAGAAGAACGATATCAAAAGATCATGCACTAGTTAAATGGGGAATATTAGTACAGATTAACTACCAGGTTCTCAATATATATCCATCAAGCATTATGCATATTTTACTTGGTTTGTATACAGGGAGACCCCCTTACCGCAGGTTCTTTTCTCTTCGGTTTGGCGCCATTTCGCCCTTTATCTCCATACCCGGAGTTCTCCATTGGACTCTCATCCGGTCTGCCTCTAGATTTCTTGCTGATCGCATTTATTGCTGCATTATCACAGTCTATGTGGTATAAAAGTGTGTAAAACCATGACTTTCATTGCTCCATCTTTCCTTGATACGTGACAGTTTTTTCGTTGCTCTATTATCTCTTGAGAATTAAGCTGAAATGTCCCTTTCATTCAACTGAGAGTTCTGGACTATATAGTGTGGCAACACTTTCTTTAAAGCACTCATGTATAATTCACTATAGATGCTTTCATAATGCAGTATAATGCATTCATATAATAAATATGGCTATAAGCCTTTTTAAATAGTTATAGCCATGTTTATACTTTAGAAATGCATTGTAATGCATTATAAAGGTACAGTATCTGTAATGTATTATGATAACTGCTTTAAGTTAATTGTTACCTACAGTATCATACAGTGTTATGCAGTACTACATAGTACTGTATAATAATGGACAATGTACTTTACCACCATGGCCAATCAGGGTTCGCGTCTCTGGCGGGGTTTCCTGTGTGTGGAGTTTGAATGTTCTCCTGTGTCATCAGATTGCCCACAAGTGTGCATGCAAAAGTGTGTAATTTGGTGGGTTGGCACCCTGTCCTGGGTTAATCCATGCCTTTTGCCTATAAGCTCCAACATAGGCTCCGGACCCCTTGCAACCCTGAATTGGACAAGTGGGTTCAGAAAATGGATGGATGGATGTAATATTGGTGCTGTCTTACTGCATGGAATTTTTCAATTAATCTTCACTATATGTATGTACACAAAAAACACATTATATATGGGGTCCACAAGAGGTTTCCAGTTTTGTGTGGTGTTGGCCTTGCGCAGTAGGTCTTGCTACATTTCACCTGTGGATACAGGGGGGGGGGGGGGTACTGCATTTAAAGTAATCTTTGCTTTTACCACATTTCAGAATTTAATTATCATAATTTTATTATTTATTTTATTGACAGTAGTGGGTTAAAAATTTAAATAGAAGGATCTAATGAATAAGACATCATCCGTGACAATGCCATTCATCATGACCAGATAATGAATAGAAACCTGAATAGCTTTTGACAGGGTCAATGGATTCAACATTACACAAATAATGTATTGTCACACTAGTTTCACAAACTTCTGACAAATATTATATGCCCCTTTAAGTGTATGTGGCAACCATACCTATATCAAATAATAGGAAAATGTAATGCATTATTGATAATACATATTTTATGTTGCAGATAGCATAGATATTAAAGACATTAAGGTTAATATGGTCATAAAGTGTCAGGTGAAATCATAGGTCAGGTGCTATTTTAGTACGTTAAGCAAATCAGTAGGCTTGGGTTTCTCCAGTAAAATATGACCTAGACAGGCAGACAGACAAATAAAAGTATTAACTAAATTAAAATATAATAAATGAGTAAGCCTTGTGATATTTAATCAGTACAAACCATGCTAAATGAGCAAATTGAGAATGACTGTGCGGGGGCAGGTTGTGTCCCAGGAGAGCTTGCCATCATTTTTACATGTCCCAACAACTGTGGCTGATCTGTTTTGGTTTCTACAGTCGCACTGAACTGAAACTGATTCAGCACGTTGCCCTGACCCCCTGCACTGTAAGGTGTGCAGTTTTCGTGTTTCTCCTTCTTCTTTACTACACTAACAATATTATGTTAGTTTTAGTGAGAAGGCCTTTGTTGTCCTGTCTCCTCTTTATTCCCACCTGCCTTCGAAAAGGGAATTTTGAATTAATCTCTCACGCTCTCCAAAATCCATCTGTTCACTGAGACACCCAGAATTTTTCCACAGGGTATGTGCCTGAAAATAATATAGTGGGCAACCATAACACATTAAGGACAAGAGAGAGGACGAGCAAAAAACACTTTTCAATTTTTTTTTTTATCTTATTTTATTTATGTTCCTTCTAGGGGGAAAAGCTGAGCATGTTTTCCTTGTTACCTTAGTTTATTTAATTGTGAATTCCATTTTCTAGACATCAGAGATTCATGATTTGCATGATTTTTTTCACAGCATTTTTTATTATTTATTATTAACAATTTGTGATGGCAACAAGGCTTTAGCTTGCAACAGTGATGATAAACCTAAAATGTTATATTGGTAATTTGAGATAGGAACCAGACCAAGAGGTTTTTGCTTATATCTAGGCTCACCATCCTTAACATGGGATGGCAGGACGCAAGTCTTTCCCTAAGCTACCCCCAGGCAGAAACTTCTACACTACATTAAGTGATGAAATTATATGCAGCTTTTGTACAAAAACTATCCCCAAATGAGCGTATAAACATAATGATGAAATAATTCTCATCCTACACTTTACTTACCTGGCCCCAAAGGTATTACTACTACCTCTATGCTAGCTCAACCATATCACTGCTACCAATCAAATATATGCATTTTGCACAAGAGCTTAATTTGTTTAGATGTAGTTGTATATAGCTAAAATGAATAGCAATATTTACTAAATTATTCACAGGTGATTTTCGCTTGCTTTTGGCCATGACTTGGCATTCTCAGCCAAACCCTTACCTGTGAGCTGTCAGTAGCTCCATTTGACAATTCACTGCTTCGAAACACCAGAATAGGAGCAAGCACCCTGGCCTTCATTTTGACCCCTTCATTTTGAAGGTTTGCATAATGAAAACACGTTGGCTTCCTCAACCTTTCACAAGGTGAGAGGCTCCAACAAAAGTTTTTCCCCCCTAAACAAAGACCTAGAGGCCAATCGTGCCTGATCTTATCTCTTTCTACATTCAAGATTTTGCTTCCTTTTTTGCCCTCTATAGTAATCCATTCCCCACAACTCCAGGTCTTGAGACAAGCCACAGAGGACCACACAGATCAATATTTGCCAAGTTTAAACCAGCGGATTATCTGTCTGTCAGGACTCCAAATAGAAGCTCTCAGGTGTGACATAAATTTTAGTTTGTCCTTTGGAATTTTGGAGGTCAAGTTTTTTTTACGTCTTGGATTTTTTACTTTAGGCTGTATAATAAATTATACCACTACGATAACACGTGCTATCATTTTGTTCATATTATGGACATGGTTTAAACGGACTAATGAAAAAACACAAATTACACAAAGCTAAATGACATCATGAAAACCCATCAACAAGTTTAAAATTCAGCTTTCACATGTTTAACTCGTGCTTCGCGTCACAAGTTAAAAAATTAGGGATTGCCTTTGAGTGTTATATTATAGGTTTTTACACCACAGTCAAAGGACGGTAATACTGAGCACCTGTGTGAGGGCCTTAACCTCAGCAGCTCCAGGGGTCTGAGATGCTGGACATCCATGCCCTTTGATATCCTGCTGTCTTCACTTGTTGATGCTTGGGCAAACGTGTCTGCTAAATGAATATGACTTATGCAGCATTGATTTAACAAGGTCATTTAATGTTTTACATTTGATCTTGTCCAGGTATGACAGCATGACTAAAACCATAATCTAAACTAAAAAAAACAAAAAAAAAACTAAGAGACATTATTCCTTTGGGGTTGTTTATGTCATATTGATTTGCAAAAAAAAAAAATAGAGAAAAAACTTGTTTGGATGAGAATTACCTGGATTTACTTCTCTCTGTTTCAGATTATATCAGATGGAATTTAATTTGTCTTACTGAATCTTATTCAGTAGGGAGCATTTATTAATCTAATAGCATAAACTCAGTAAAACTAAACCTTTGACCTCTATCGTCACACACAAACACTCTGTATCAGGTCACTGCAATGGCACTACATTAAAGAAAATGTTATCGATTCACCAAGTAAATGGAGGAATGAAGAACATAGAGGCATTGTATGGCCATCTGTCAGATAAGACCTTGCTCACAAAACCCATATCCTTGTAGTATGACAAGGTCATTCATGAACATAGTATTAATCTCCCTAAGTGCAGAAGATATTTCTTTCTTGCTTTTAGAGCATATCGGGCCAATGCTATGGTACACTGTGGAAAGGATGCCATTCCATCGCAGAGCACATAGACATACATACACTGTTTTTTGTAATTTAGAGACATCAATCAGTCCAACTGTATGTCCTTAGCTGGCAGGAAGCAACCTACTGTATACAACATGAGGAAAATTTACTGAGACAGATTATAAGTAGGATTTGAACCCCAACTCACCCATCATGTCACCCTTATATAAGTCACCGATAAACATCAAAAAAGTGCAATACAGAAAACAAGCAAATAGGATGTCGTTGTTGCTTTATGGAATAACAGTGCACAGTTTAGTACACTGGTCGGTGTAGTAATGTGATACCATAATGCATTTTAATGCATGAAAACCTATATGAACATATACTGCATGTAAACATTTTATGTAACGTACAATGTTGAAACCTCGTTACTGCTTTCATAGTACATACGTTAAAGATCGACAGGTAAAGCACCGCTAGTACATTATCCCCTGATTTCATGATTCATATCTGCATTGCGCGATTACACAAATAAAATGCCTTGAAACACAGAATATTGAAATATTAAGGAAATCCAAAAAATAAGATGAATAATAAATTAACAATGCGATTTATATTTATCTTATCCTTGGAGGCACGGCTCTCATTCAGTGTTCCTCTCTGGATACCGGCAACACTTACAGATTGCCGCGTCCCAGGCTCACTGTTAACGTTGTCCGCCATACATAGTTGCTGGTTTACCTAACATGAAAGACTAGAAGTATGATCTTTACATTATAGGCATTAAAAAGGGCCGCTCATGCCTGGTCTTTTATAGTTCCTCTCCCATGCTTGATTCACTCTCTTAAGGGATCAAGGGAACCAAAAAATATTACAAGTATTACAAGATTATTCCAGATTGCAGGGGGGCTGTACCTGATCCGATATAAAAATGTAAACTGTACTAATTTTAGTGTTCTTCTCACCATTGACAATCTCTGCTGCTGTCACAGTTCACAGTGTCATCTGCTCTTGTGATGCTGTGTAACCATCGTCGGTGGCTCCTGCTAGATAAAACTTCATCTCTCCTCACTATATTGATGTTTTCCTATTTATTTATTTTTTTACATTTTTGAGAATCTTATGGGATCCCTAATCTCTGTTATCATAGCTATGGGATCGATTGTTGTTAGTGTTGAGTTGACAGTGGCCTACAGCTGGAAACTGAATATCAGTAGGTGAAGTACCATGATGACGTTTTTGGGGGTGTCAAGACCTATGGTCCTACTCTTGGTTCCCCAGCAGTATGGGGAACGTACTTTGTCTAATGCACTTGCTTCAGATGGCTTTCAGCTGACTGAGAGGAGAAAGCCTCTGTAGGCTTCATACACACGTTGTCCTGGAGGTCGGCCAATCTGTCATCTTTGCAAACATGAGTCACATGGCTCAAAATCGCGGTGGTGGTCAGGGGCACCGCTGAAGCTTGAGTTGTAGGGATTACTAATGGTGCAGGAGCAATTTCCTTTTTTGTTGGAAATTGTCCTACGGTGGAAGTTATAGTAAGTGGTGTTGCCTTAAGGGGGCTATTAGGTACTGGGTCCCAGGTGTGAGAGAAATATTTTAAATCTATTCTGGTTCTTAGAAGCAATAGTTTCACACAGGTTTCAGTAGTTTTAGGGGATTTTAGAAAGATCCTTAGTGGTATGTTTCAGTAGTTTAATGGTGTAAAAAGTGGTTCTTATATTTGTCTGATAGTTTGTATTTATTGTTTGATGTGTATTCCATTCAGTTTATGTAACCTGACATGGCTCTGTTTTATGCTGGACATATAGTTTTAGTAAAGGCAGGCAAGAAGTGTTGTAGTGCTGATGTTACTGAGGTACAAAAACAATTCCATCTTTTCAGGTTTTATTCTGCTACTTTGGTCCCCTCTACCAGCACTTCCACATAACTTGCAAGTAGGGGTGGAGCCGAAGTTGAATACGGTAGTCGGAAAGGCACAAATAACGTGTTTTTTACGAATACTTTTTTTGAACAAATACTTGAAAAAATATTTGTAATCGGGGACAAGAAAAACTGTATATCAAAAAGCTACGTTTCCTCGTGAGACCGCAGTGCATGCCCGGATGAGTGAGTGACGTTCAGGAGTCGGGGGGAGTAAAATAGGTGACTGACACAGGCAGCTCCACACAGCGAGAGAAAAAGACTTAACTGCATCAATATTTTTGTTTAATAAATTTTTGCACCTTAACTGGGTTCCAGAGGCAGTTTATAACTTTCGGGAAGCGAAGTTTGATCAGGAGATTATTCCATTATGCTGCATTATTGACGCCTGCAGTCGGGTGCTCTCATGTTTGCTCTGTTTATGGACCTCTGTTAGCTCGGTAATTTACACAATAGGCTGTTGACACAGTAACGTTAACGTTTCGTTAAAAAGGTTAAAACCATGCTTGTGTAGTTGTGTCGAATTTATGCACTTGTGGGAGCTATATGGTACGTTTAAGTTACTCTGTTTTTGTTAAGAGGGGGGAAAAGTATTTGTATTCGAGTAAACATTTCTAATTTACGTTATAGTGTAAATGTTATTTAACTATATCTTTTGGAATTTAGTTATATGGATATACTTAAAGAATACTTACACTATAACGTAAATACAATTTATGAATAACAAATACAAATACTTTTCACCCCTCAACAAATACAAATACAGATACAAATACTGCTGCTTTGCACACCCCTACTTGTAAGTTTGCATTAGCGTTCATGGTCAACCAATCAGCAAATTATTGAAGCAAATCCATCTCCAGTAATTTAAGTTCGAATAAAAAGTACCAAGGCTGGAGTAGGGACTAAAATAGGGTTTCAGAACTGCCTCCGTGTGACTACAGTCAGGCCTGCTGTGTGAAAATGACAGTGCTCCTAGTTTTAGAAAAAGGTTCAGGTTCCTGAAAATAAAGTTCCAGTGGTGTGAAAGTGTCCTCTGATTACAGTTTATGACCTTGGTGCAACTGAGTCTTTTGGTAAACACTTCTTGCAAACAATGAATGTGGAGAATGGCCCACCCTCTTTGGTGCCGAATGTTGCAAATGGAATAAATATTTGGGCTTATATTGGCTATACTATATTAGTTTTTGAAGCTGAAGGTTGCGGTTTGAACCAGATCTGTATCTGAATGGATCATTTTGTAGGGTATATGTGCTGGTTGGCTGTCAAAATGCATGGGCACCTGCTATGAGAGAAGTTGTTATGTAAGAATGGGGCTGAGGGGGCTAGTTATTGTGGATTAATCGTGGCTATCACAGAATATGGTTCTAATGAGGTGGTGAGGACTGTGGTGGTGGAAGTACAGGCAGCAATGCAGGAAGGGCCGGTTCCATCGGTTGACTTCTTCTCCCTGAGTCATCGGAGATTTGTTACCCTATTAGGAAGGTCAGCTGTAGGCCCTTCTGTAGAAGTGGGCCCACATGTTTGCTTGGAGTGATTTAGGAAGGATTGATGCTGTTCAGCATAGGATCCCTACTGGGGATACTCAGTCTATTAGGAGAGGTTCTGTCCTTTGCCTCCAGCAATGTATAAGGAAATGACGACCTTATTGTCTGACATGTTGTAGAAAGATATAATTGAGGAGACATTCCAGTGCATTGGCAAGAGTAATTGTGATGGTTCTGAAACCCATCTAGAAGCCAAAAGTATTTTAATTTTTTATTCCCGTAGACAGCACTGCCTCTAGTTTTGGCTTAGTCACTCTGTCGTGGCTGCCTGGATCAGATCAAACTCTCTTTTCTCAAGGTCAAGGTTGTGAGAAGCTACCAATGAAAAGTCTGGAAAGTTTACATAAACAGCAGAACCTACTGCTTCACATTACAAAGAGTTGATTTTAGTCATTCTTACTGGCAAGTGAAAAATCGCCAGAAGCCTTCGGGTTTAGCACATTATAACTTTTTTTCCAACAGGACAAAAGTATGCAACTGAAGGGAAAAAAATGTTTATGAGCTGCCTACTTAAGCCACATTCTCATTCAAAATGTAACTGTGAGATAGGCCATTTTAATGAGCTTGCACTATTCTTTTGCAATACAAGTATTTGTGCTATGGGTGTAATGGTATGCAAAATTACGGTTTGTAATGTACCTGAATGTTAAAGTCACGGTTCAGTACAATGGAGGGAAAAATTACGTGCAAAATATGAACAATTTTCCTTTTTGAATTTAACTTGTGAAAACTTGTGAATAGTGATAAACTATTGGACACTGTTCTTCACTCAAAATCAGTACGATGCTTCCTTAATAACAAGCCCTGGATTACCAGTGACGTAAAAGACTTCCTTAATGAAGAAAGCCTGGGTAGATCGATCGAAAACTTCTATCAATATTATTATTGTAGCATGGAGACTGCATCATTATGGTTATCTTCAAAGTTTTTCTCAGGTTCAATGACAAAGCAGATTTTTCTTCAAAACTATTTATTGCATCGTTTGTTATGTTATTTATCGTCAAGCCATCAACATACAATATAATTTCAACATGACTGTTATTGTGAAAACAGCTGAAAAATATGCTAATTGTGGCCATTAATGTTAAGTTAATACAGGTACTATGGCAAGTCGGCACAAACAAAACACTACATGGGAAACGCCTTTGGCATGTTAGTTGCAGTGCACTATGCAACAAGCTACTGTAAATGAAGTAACGTAAACTAGATAAGTAATATTTTAATCGCTAGTATAGCAGATTCATGGAAAATTACATCGGTAATCAGCATTTTTGTCGCAACTAATTTCTGAAGGAGTCTGAAGAGAATCACTTTACTTAAAATGAATACAATACCCTACTTTCTGGAGTTCAGTATTAATTGGGCCGCAGCCGCACACCTGTGTAGAGTAGGTGAGATGAACTGGGACAGCGGGCAGTGGGCCAAACCACTGTGAGGAAGGGGAGGGGAACTTCTAAATGCATTTTTGCGTTCGTTTTTTTTCTACTTACACAATTAATTTAGGTATACATACGTATATTTTTCACAATAGAGAGTGAAATTTTTTTAATAATTTATTTTGGGGGGACAGCCGTCAGATGGGGGGGGGACATGTCCCCTTTGTCGCCCCCGGGATTTACACCCATGCATCACCCAGTTGCTAATTGGGTATTTTTGGTTCCTGGGGTTCGAATCTTATTAAATTTTTCAGGTGGCACAGTCGGTTGCCTTGTATAGCATTGGATAAATTTAATACCAGCATAGTGCCCTGTGCGCATTGTGCAGCATGTAGTTGCATCTTTGTCTTCACCATGCTTATACCTATCTTGGTGCCATTGGCTCACTCTGGTTGTGAACATCATGCATGTTTCTTTGACAGTTCCTCAGGCTACTGCTGTTTCATGGCAAGCTGGTGGACTGACAGAATGTGCAATTAAACAGCATCCTACTGAACATTAAAGAAATCTATTGCTCCTTATCTAATGCCCAATCTCAGTACAGGTTGGATAGCTCCCCATGCAAACTGGCCATTGGGAAGTTTGAGAATTTTTGTGAGAGCATTTCTCTCTCACCTTCAGTAGATGATGAATGGATAATGCTTATTTTATTGGTGGCCAATATTGCCAATGGCTAATCACCATTGGCGATATTGTCTATTTGCCCCTGGATAGCTGCCTGCAGTTTATGTAGTTAACCACAACACAGTTATTGACCAAGCACTGATGAATTACAATCCTGTGCAGCCACAGGTCTGTTATGTCAGTGCACACACTTGACAGAGAACTCATTTTTACAGCTTTAAGCACACACATCTTCACAAAGTCACTGTCAGTGTTCTTTATAGTAGCTACCTTTCACGGTTTATATGCACTTGCATGAAAATCTAAAGGTAACAGAATTCATGCCATAGAAACTCTGTTATGTCTAAGATGGTTTTCACTGGAGAATGGTGATGCCCTGGGTAGCAGTATGGTCACACTCATCTAGGGTTGCTGGATCCATTCTTGTTCTTCACTCTATGTGTGGGGATTGAATGTGTCAGAAAGCCTAATTGCGTGGATTTTGACTGCAAGAAGAAACCCCAGCAGTATGCAAAGAACAGTGTTACTCTATATGTCATTTTTAATGTCTTAAGCCATGACTTAACTTTATTCATATTATCCATAGTACGCAATTGTAGGAAGTGGAACTATTTTTAGCTATTGTAAAATATTGCTAATGAATCTTTCTTTGCACATTATGATAAGCATATCATTAATTGTTTTTCACATGTAATTAAACATTTTGTAATTAATCCAATGGCTTCTTTATACAGACAGATATGTTTTCATTGTAAAGGTGATACAAGAAAATTATAAAATGAGAAATAGAAAAGTATAATACTTTAGTCATGTCTTTCTCCCCTTTTTTGTTTAAAGTGACATTAATCACTTCAACAGTTTTGAAGCAATTAACATATTTCTATCACACTATTCTTTTGGTTCCATGACCTAAAATTTAGGCCATAAAACTCAAGAACTACTTTTTGTCTTTTCTCCCTTGCAGTCTTACTAAGAGCTTAAATATTTTGCTGGTAATTCCCAAGGCAGTAAAAGCTATTGGCAATATTAAATTGTTCCCAGCCACACTATACTAACTGCCCCATCATGCATTAAATATTCATGAGTAAACTAATGTTGCACAATAGAAAGAAATACACAACCCATGCTTCTGAAAGAATGAGTTTCCCGTGGCTGGTTTTCCCCTAAAGCATATGCATTATGAAGCTATATGTTTATTAAAATGGAGCTCTTCACGCCACCTGCATTTCCTTCCTGTCATATCATTTGTGTATTGTAATTTTCATTTATTTAATGTTCATTTCGGGGGCACTCACTTGCTTATTTATTATTCTGTTTTTTCTGTGACATTGCTATTATGTCTTATGGTCAGTCGTGCAATTTTTCCATAGTTAAATGGTAGAAAAAAATATATATTTTTAAATATTCAAAATATTCCTGAATTTTTGTTGAAACTTTCACAATTGTTGGAAGCACTACTCAAAGCTATCTCAGTAATAGTAAAAACAAGAAAACAGTGATAATTAATCGATTGATCAATTATTGTTTGCTACATAAAAGTTTACGAACTTGTGCAACTACACTTACTGTTTTCTGATTCATATCTGCTTCTTGAATAGCGTTTTAACATCACAGAACTGAGCCTGCAAAAACACAAGGTTGCATGGATTGCTGTCTCTGATTTTCCCATAGCGTGTGACCGTCCTGTGGTGTTGCCAGCATCCCATTCAGAATGTCGCTTTGCTTGTGCCCTTGACTCTAGATGTCCCCACATATTCGATACATTTATAAAAGATAGACAGATGTCAAATTAGGGGCAGTACCTCAGGGACATATTTTGGTTGACGACTGAAGAGACCCAACACATGAGTACAATAAAAACCCACAGTCTGTGCCTCTCTCTTTGCCTAACAATGAATCCCCTATGATTGAAAGCAAGTTACTTCATACTTAAATATTCGCCCAATTACAGATATAATTAAATGTCACACCCTCAAGCAGGAAAAAGCTCATGATGCAAAGTTATGCTAATTCTATCCCACATGGCAAGTATGGATTTTCCTTACAAATATTAATTTTTAGCTGACCCTTGGGGACATAGGTAGGTGGTCTTTTTTATATATAAACTAAGTTTAAAAAAAATTGAGTCAATGGAATCATAATTTAATTCTAAAATATTAGTTAAAGAATAATGGATGGATGGATGGATTATTCGCTTAATGCAGTTGACAAAGTGTGTTGTAATAGTAGTTTTGACTAGGTTTGCCATGATAATTACATCATCGACTTACTGTATCACACAATATATCGACATGACCTCAGTAAGTTTGACTTTGATATGATAAACTTTGACCCCAATATTATACAGTGGTATCTCGAACTTAACCCATTCCGGACTTTGGATCAAATCATAAAAGGTTCGAGTTCTGACCAAATTTTTTCCATAAGAAATAATGGAAAACCAATTAATTGGCTCCTGGCTCCCCAAAATTACACCTAAATATGTTTTTTTTATAATGTAAGCATAAAATGAACAGGATAAAACAAGAAGAGCATTTTTTTTCTTAATGGCTTCCAAAATGATAAAGATCTTATCCCAGCATTACCCCTGTCCTGCCCCGATCGTCCGCTCCTTCTGTGTATCACGCCCCCTTGTTAACCTTGTGTGGGATCCCCATGTGATCAGCTGTTTCTGGTTGTTGTCATTAGTCCTCTGTATTAAGTCTGCGTTTCAGTTTGTTTCCCCAGTCCAGTCATTGGGTACGTTTGACTTACTGTACTTATAGCACTGGCTTAAAGCAAAGCATTCTGATCCTGACGCAGTGCATTATGGTTAGATGCATTGCGACCTCTCACCTCCATGACAGCACATTTTTGTCCTTATTGGCTGAAGAGTTTTACACGCATGAAGTTTATATTCCAGGCAGATCCGATGCATAATCTGCTATTTTTCCCAAATATCACGTAAAGCAGTGAGAACTGGTTTTCAGTTAATTTACCTGGTAAAATAAAGTTTAAATAAATTACTTAAATGCTCTAATAGTACACGTAAGTTAGTGGTTTATTTATTATTAGTTACTGTAATGTCACGCTGCTTTATGTGGTTAACCGTCCAGTCTGTGAAGAAGGCATTCAAGTAACAATTCCATTGTATTCCTCATTTCCTGGAGCGTGCAATTTATATTAGGTCAGTGTTCATGGTTCAACTTCTGATATTCAGATTGAGGTCTAGGTCAAACTGGTTTGCTCGACTTTCAAAAAATTTGAGTTCTAGTGAGTTTGAGAACCAAGGTATCAGTGTATTTGCATAAGAATAAATGCCCCACAATTTACACACATTTTAGCCTGCCACGCTACTTCTGCCCTCGTCTGCTCTCTGTCTTGTACAGTAGGTGCAGCTTCACGTAAAATAAATCAAGGTCATGACAATTTTATAAAAACTACAACTAAACAACTATAAATATTGGTTCTTAAACCAACTGAGATCAAATAAAAACAAAGGGCAAATACTTCCCATTAGCATTTTACTATTTAGCAAATGTAATGATTCCTTTACCTCTGGGCTCTGGTGCAATGGGCCATAGAAATAAAACATTGATACTACATTGCGATATTTTGTAGTAGCCAGCAAAGTCCTACAACATTCTATGCCTAGAAATAAAACGATTAAAACCTAAAGTAAAATTTACAACTAAATATTTTTACATCTTTAAAAAAAAATATGAACCAAAACTTAAAATTAAACAATATAAAAACTAAAATAAAATGACACAATAGCGTATACAATTATATGATGTTACATTAGAAATATATTTTATTTTAGTTTGGAGCCATTTCAGAAGCTTCATAATCCTGTAGTGAGAAATTATATAATTGCTGGTACTGCTAGACGTTCTCAGCCAATCATTAGTCAAATCTGCCATTTTCGTTGTCATTCTGATCGTAGAGGTTAGAAAGTGTATTTATATACAACCTACAGTTGACTTCCTATTACTTTTCCCGAGGCCAATATATCATCCAAAAGGCTTAGTTTTGAACCGCTTTACAGTGCATACACGCTGTTTTTAGACAATCTGCATTTAAAAGACCACTCCTTACTCTGGTTATTTTGCAAAAAAACGCAACAATGATCTGGCTGAATTCATTAGTCCAGGAGGAATTTCACGAAACATGAGGGAATCTGAATTACATTTGTTCACATGACTGGCTATCTATAATTCTGGTTTGGAGCCTACCCTGGAGGCTATGTGCAAAAGGCTGGGAACAAGCCAGAATTGGGTGCAAACCCATTGCAATGCTTACTCACACACCACCCACTCACGGATGCATTATCAGGCCACCCACCTTCTAGATCTTATCCTGGTCAGGGTTATGGGGTGATATGGAGCACATGCCCACGGTACATCGTGGATGGGATGGCAGTCCATTGCGGGGAACATGATCACACTCTGTAGAAAATTTAGAAACATCAGTTGTTCTGACTGCATGTGTGAAAACCACAGATGTGAATTGGACTAGAGAAAATGTGTGTAATATGGGGAGAACATGCAAAATCCACACACACACGCACAAGGTTATTATTATTATTATTATTATTATTATCATTGTTAATAATAATAATAATAATATAATTGAAGACAAACAACAAGTCACCCCAGCATTTTTACCCATTGCACCATTTGGAAGTAATTGTTCAAGCTTGTTTATTGACTGATTTGTTTTTTAATCTGATGAAACAATAAAAAAAAAGATCCATTGAATTGTCCTGTGTATAGGAGGTTAGGCAAAGAGGATCTGTTCAATGGTGAAAGTTGAGAAAAAGTTTTTTACTAGTCAGTATCTGCTGTAGGTAATGAGATTTACTGGCACAGGAAGAGCACGAATAGAAAAGTACTGCAGCATGGTATGCAGGAGACAGACAGCACAGAAGGCTGTACATTACAGACTCTAATCTAAAATGTGGCATAATGTGGTATAGCAAGATATTTTTATCAACCTAACCTGTATACCCCTCAGAAGGTATCACTTCTAATCACTCAAACTTTCCTGTGCCACAGGAAGCACTTTTAATCAGTACCAGGCCTATTAAAAAGCCATACTTAATAGTGTATTTGTGCTCTAGGTGTCTGTAGGCAGCACTCCGTACTGTATGGAAAATAATAAAATCCACTGGCTTAACAGGTAACACTGTGAAGTACACTTTCGGAATAGCTAGGTGAGCCAAATGAAGCAGACATTTTCCAATAAATAAGCGTTATGTACGTCTACGACTTTTGCAGCAAAGGCCAGGATGGATGGATGAATAACATTACATTATTTAGTACTGGTGGAACTGTGGTTCAGTAAGGTGATGAAACCTACATGTGGTACAGTTAGGTTATGGCTATGGACTTAGGAATATATAGAGCGCCTCACCTTACCATCTCCCTGCTGCCATGATGAGCTTATACCATAAACTATTATTTGGGTATTTAGAATAATATATACATCTGCATGTAATAAATATAACCAAGAAGAAGAACTGGAATACACTGCAAGTAAAGAAGTTGATAAAACTAAAACAACATGTCGTTTTCAATATTCTCCCATATCAATGCAACTGCTCCTGTTCTGCAGGTGTAGGGCCTGTGTTGGCACAGCTGTGTGCACAGCCTGCCAGATTCCCCGCTGCCAGATCCCTCTCCAGGCATGGCCCTGCAGCACAGTCTGATCCTGAACTTAACCCGCCTTCTGCCTTTCTTCTCTCCGTTCTCAGGCCTGGTATCTGAAATGTCTTAGCCGCACTTATCTCTGACAGGGACACACAGTTGCAGATTTGCATTCCATCTTTAGCTCATTTTGAGTAGCATTCCCTTGTTGCCAGTTTCTCACATGTTGTGCCCCCCCCCCCATCGCTGCTCTTGCTGGACGTTCCATGCCCAAGGCTGTGAGCACCATCTGCACTGTCACCCACGTGTCCCCGTCCTGCTTCGACAGTGGCAGGGAGCAGCCTTTCTTTCCTGGATGAAATGATGGATTTCAGTTCTTCTACTTTCACGGTCCGCCGGGAGGCGAAGGGAGGTGAGCTAACACTGGCTTTACGTCACGCCTGACGACAGCTGCGTGTGTTTCATGTTCATCTTAACTCCATCTTTAAACATGCTTTTACGAATATCTAGGTCATAGATGAATAATTTGCTGAAATAATCGCAGAGTGTCATACAACTATTAATTAGCATATCACACTTCTGCTTTAGCTATTATGTTTATTTAAAAAAACTCAAAAGAGAACAACCTAATCTGAGCAAATTTTCACATGCTGTGACTCGCCTCAGATTGTCAGGTTCTTAGGTTTTCACTTTCGACAAAGGTGCCATGTTTTGAGCATCTTTATAATAATTGGTGTTATTGTAATTCAACACAGCAATTAATAATGAAAAGTCATATGTTACAAATATTTTATGAAAGAACAGTTCATGGTGAATAAAAGTAAACATACCGGCAGATAAATAAGTAGTATAAAAAAATTAACACATTTTATGTACCGTTATTTTCATTCAGCTGGCCACATGATCAAGGTCACTGCCAAAAATTACAGTTAGAACATGGACATTGACATAAGTATATTATTTACTATCTATCTATCTATCTATCTACAGTATCTATCTACTGCCAGAACCACAAAAAAAGGAGTATATATATATATATATATATATATATATTCAAATACGATTCCGAATCCAGGTCTTGTTTTCAATTTTGCCAGGTACTTAGTTTAACATCAGGCTACAGAGGCTTTACACCTGACTCATGGGTAAAGGAAAGCTGGAAAATCAGCAGTGCCCAGGATTTGAATAACCCTGATATAGTGGCTCCAACAAATCCATGTCTTACTTAACAAAGAAATAGAAATGGAGGAATGGAAAACAGAAGGGTCCATGATGGTTCAAAACCAAACTGATAAATCATACATAAAGACAGGGAGCAACTCAGGAAAACTGTAGAACTAACAAGGAATAGCTATCAAAAATACAACTAGCAAATGCACAGAATCACAGGAATATATCCACACAGGGAAAACGGCCACAACACATCAACAAGGAACAGAAGAAGAACCGGCACTTGAATACATACAGGCAACAAGGCTAATAAGGGTGCAGGTGAGGACCATAACAAAATGGTAACACTTTAGTTGAGGGGGCACAAATAATGTGTAGTACACCCTTACTTAATGTATTAATTAATCAGAAAT
>JABFDZ020000039.1:24621029-24632875 GCA_019775955.2 Pollimyrus isidori
CCACCTACTGTAACGGGTTGGGGTTTTTTTTTTAATTGGCTCACCTTTTTTTTTTTTGCCCCTTTTTTTTTTTTGGGGGCCCTCCCACCCCCCCCCCCCCCCCCCACCGATAGTGACTGCTGTCAGGGGCTCAACATCACGCCAGAATTCCACCACCAGCTCCTTTGTCTTCCTCATGTTGAACTGCAAGTTGCTCTCCTTGCTACACAAGACAAAGTCCTCTAACTGACCTCTGGTTCCTGAGGTGTGCCCCAGTGTTGCTTAGCACCATTTTTGACGGACAGATCTTGGGGCTCGCAGAATGTCATCTGTGGGCACTGAGGGCACTGAGGGGCATCAATCGACATTTTTCTAGGCGCATGCCCCAACCTGAGAGACAGGATTCTGGAACAGTCAGAGAATGTGATCCTGACTACAGGCTGCTTCGTCCAGGTGGGAGTCGGCTCTGTGGAGTATGTGAACTGTCCACACCCAGGTGGGTCTGGATCCAGGGTTTGAAGGTGGTTCAGTAGCAGCTTTCAAAGGTCTTCATAGTGTATGAATTGAAAGCAACACTGCATGCTTGGTTGTGCGGTGAGGTAGTCAAATGGGTCGAACTGATGAAGCAGAGAGAGAAGGAACTTTTAGGATTGCAAACTAATAAATCTTCAAACATGATCGGTGCCCTGAAGATAAATGAAAGGTCCTCTCAAACCAAAAGACAGGAACCCTAACTATCAAAAAATCCCAGGCGACTGCAAGAAAAACTACTGACAAGAGGATAGGACGCTCCGTTCCCTCTCCAGTTCCTCTTCCCAGTTCAGCTCAGCTGGCTTCTCTTTTAAATAATCCTTCTCTGTCATTGTTTATTTGAGCCAGCTAAACTTCATTGATTTAGAGCCTTGCACTCAGGGCTGAACTCATTAGCCAGTGGAAGCAGCCAAATGCAGCCCCAAGGCAGACAACCATCTTCTGCAGTATAAATGAACAAATTATGAGTTATGTTGGCTAGGCAACAAATAAGAATAACAATGGCTAATAAACTTTTTTTTGCACTCATTATAAACATTGGGTGGCATGGAGGCTCAGGAGGAGGCACTAATACTTTGTAAGTACTGGGTTGAGGGTTTTGATCTCACCTCTCTTCTGTGTGCGTATGGTTTGCATATCATCCGTGTTATAAGAGTTACTCCTGCAGTCAGGCTAATTGCTTTCCCTGAATGGCCCCTGGTGTGTGTATATGCCTTCTGATAGATTGGCATCCCATTCACTGGGTACCCCAGCCTTGGGCCCTGTGCTGCCTGGAAATAGACTCTAGCTGACCCAACTGTCCGGAAAAACTGATTGGGGATGGATTAATTCAACAGAAAGGTTATTGTTTCCATTAAAAATACTGTTTAGATAACATAAAAGATAAACGCATTGGCTCTCTTAGTATGACACCAGGTTATTGCTGTTATGTTTAAAGGGACAAGATCCCCTTAAAGCTGAATGAAAACTCAAAACTGTTGCATCTGTCTGTACTTTTGGGAGAAGGAACAAAAGTAATAGCACTCTTAATAATCTTTGCAGAATCTTTGTAGCAGCCCAGGGAGATGTCGACTTTTGAGGCGTATCAAATGGCCTTTGAGCAAATAGACCAAAAACATATCAGGTATCTGGCAGGAAGGTGCATCAGATTCAGCCCACTTTATTTTTAGCCACTCTAAAAGATCATTGGCAGCCTCACAAGAGCGATAGCAATGTCATCGGTACTGAAAAGAGGAATAATAAATTGTCATTCAGGGGACCTTTCGTATAGAGTAACCAGTGGCTCAGAAAGAAATGCTGTAGGACCTGTTGAGGTCATTACAGACCTGGGTCTTAATCTGCTCGCTACATAACTGGTCCACTTGACATTTCAAATGGCTGAGGATGCACCTTATTGCTCCCATCTCAAACATTGACATCGGGCAGCAGAACAAGTTATTTTTATTTTTTTGATGGGGGGAGGGGGTTACCACAAAGGTCAAACCAATATGTTTTTTCCTTCACTAATATGTGTTGTGTACTGATGGATTAAAATGAAAATGCATTTTATTGTACCCAATATCATCGATAAAGGCGGTACACAGATTATAACTCATTCGTATGAAATTCTGCGTAACCAAAAGTAACACACTTATAAAATGCTAGCCATTACCGCTGCCAAATATTTGGATATTGGCTTTATTTATTTATTTGTTTGTTTAAGTTTATTGGGTTGGGGAAAACTGAAAGCAGCATTAAATAGCGTTCCCCCGTCTCAGCACACAAACAACTGATGAAGGTAAGCACTCCACTGATTTTCTTCTTTTTTTTGAGAGAGAGATAATCCCTATTTAATCAAATTCTTTTATACTGTTTCACATCCGTCTGAAGAAACTTTACACATGTCACATCCCAAATTAAAGTAATCTACAGTCATTTTAAGCTCTAGGCAGCCCCGGCCATTTAATAGCTTACTTTGACAGGGTACAGCCAAAAAAATAAGCTTCTATTGGGAATAACAAATCTCCTTATTTGCATAAAAATGGGAAGTTAATAGTGTTAGAGATATGCTAGGTTCCCTTAGGAGTTTATTAAGCACGTTTAACATGCAAAGAATATAACCTTGCATCGAAGGCATCCTGCAACACAACACTTCAGAGACTAACTTTGTTCAAGCACATCTGTTTTTTTTTTCTATATGGGCAGACAATGCTGCATGTTCTCATTCATAATTTTGAGTTCAGCTATGCATAATAAATAACCATTGTCCACCAATCTGCCTGTTAATTCCTACGCTAATGTTGAAAGTGAAACATTTATAAATCAATTCTACGTATTACCTCTGGTCAAACCTTTAGCTTTCCAGCTTTGACACCCGGTCAGTATCTATGTCCATTAACACTGTTTCATTGTTCTGTATGGTTAAGCCCTACTTAAGTATAATAGATATTTTAAGTGTAATCTCTGTTTGCCTCCTGCAGTCCAACTGCATGGCATACAGTTAGATTAAACTGTGTGATCAATTTCCTTACCGAATACTGTATTTATTGCCATTTGTTTTCCATATAAAGTGTTACTGGGATAGACAGACAAACCAGAACCTTCGTAAGTAGCTTTCTTTGGCCACCAACTCATGGGGATGGTGCTGGGTTTTTGTGGGCAAACAGGGATCTGAACTCACAGGCAGTTCATCTTGGCATGGACATGAATTCGACGTTCTGGGAGAGCAGAGGGTAACAAAACACTGTACAGTAATTTCCCCCCATATACAGAGAATGAGGTACAGTTGGCATCGATCAATAAATTTATCATTTGACTCTTTTTCACGAGATGCTGTAAGCAGAACCCACAGAAAGATGCTGATTGGCACAGGTGTACAGTACTATGAATAAGACTCATATATGAATTATGTAATACAGCTTTTTCCCATCATACCTCCCAGTAATCTGTTTCTTGTTTTCATTCAGGAAAGCTCCTCCTAGTAAACAGTAAGGATCCAGTGTACAATAAATAACACCAAGTTATGCCCACTGTGGCACAGCAAAAGCAGCAAATGTGTTCACTGAATAGTAGAGATGAGTTTTGGCAGGCCCACATCAAATCTAACTCGAGGCCATGGAGAGTAAACAGCAAAACTCATGTGGAATACACCGAGCTCGTACACATGATGTATAATAAAATATGGCAGAAACAGTAATGCGACTGCAGAATATATGATACACAAAAGATGAGTGCATGTACTGTACACACATCCTGGAATATGTGACATGGAGGAAATTTGTTTTTTACACTCAATGATTGTATACATGGGATTTCCCAACTTTAAATCAAACAGCTTGAAAATTCAATTTTATCTGAAGATACATTTTTATGAGATTTTAAATCATTAACTACTATGACTACTACTATTAATGATGACGATAAAGGTATACGCATATCTAGTAGAGTTTTCAGAAAGGTGCATAAACTGTTTTTGCCTCATTAAATGGGTTATAAAAAAAACAAAGCTGTAAGGTAATTATTTAAGTGATCACTCAATCGGAACAAGAAAAAAAATTCATTCATTTAAAAAATAAGAATGTGCAGCACTTTGAAGCCTGCTAGCTAGCTATCATTACAGGAATGTTAGACTTCTTGCCAAAGGCCAGGTGATAACAGGTCCTCTAAATGCACCTGAGTATAGAGAATAAATGTAGAACCACTAGAACACAAATTCAATTATTAATGCAGCGGTATTGAATTTGCATGTTTTATGTCAAAGGTGCATGTTGCACCGTGCACCGAAAAAAAATTACACTTAATCATGGGACTCTTGAACAATAATTTGTCAGTTAACACAGAAATACAGATCATTCAAAGCGCAGGTTTCTACAGCTCTTCACCTGTTACCCAAGTGTATAATATTCATCATGTACACAGTTCAAACCACAGTGCCCAAAACCAAACTCTTGATTATTCTCTTGTCATTCTGTTGTTGAACTCACTCCTCTTTACCTACAGCTGGTCAGTTCTCTCATACAAACACTATCCTACCACCCATGATTTACTGAGGTTTCTTTTCTTTTTTTCGTTTTTTTAACTCATAATGTTAGTGAAATATGCGGTTATTTATTGAGCCAGCTAACGTAGGCGGACGAGATTGATGTACAGCTAGCTCTGCTAAAGCGGCAAACGTTTTATATTTAGCGAATGGAAAATTATTATACGAGATGATCCTCAGCTGGCTTTGTTAATCTCAAGAGCATGGCTGATCTACCCTGCAAAACCAGTTATGCTGATAGCGGAAAGTTCCCCGGTTACTGATGGATGCGGATATCGCTGAGGGAGCCTAGCTGCCTGTCACTCAACCCTTTATCTATGAATATTCAAATATACAGAAGCTGTCGTGCTGCTTCAGTCCTTAGGTGGTGGAAAGATTACTTTGGTTGCAGAAAATCTTTTTTTTGGGAAAAAATTATTTCATAAAAAATAATAACGCAAAAGTATTAAGGTCAAAAGATTTTTCTTTTTTTCCCCCTAGAGTTCTCCTATAATCTCTTCTTTAGTGTGTATCACAAACTGGACTGGATTCCGCTTTTGGCCAAAAGTTGTTTAGGGCAGCATGCAGGAGGCAGAAGAAATGCTCTAAGAAGATCAAGGGAAATCGGCAAAGACATGTGGGGGCCAAATACGCAGGTTTAATATGTTAAGCACTCTGAAACCTTATGCCTGTGAAGTATTTCTATACTGTGAATACTATTATCTTTCTTTTTTTTGGTTTACTGCTTTTGTAGTCTTTGCCCTGGGTACACGTGTGGAGTTTGCAGGTTCTCCCCGTGTCATTGTGGGGTTCCCTCTGGGTACTATGGTTTGCCCCCATAAGTCTAAAAACATGCTGAGGTAAATTTGAGTTACCAAACTGTCCATAGGTGTAATTCTGTGTGTGATTGATATGTGAGTCTGCCGTGTGATGGGTTGGTGCCCCAACCTTGGTTATTTCCTGCCTTGTGTTCATAGCTTCTGGGTTTGGCTCTGCATCCCTGTAATGGGTTGGTGCCCTGCCTTCGGTTATTTCCTGCCTTGTGGAGTGATTATGCTTATTCACTTCTCTATAAAAATCATTCACATGTTAAGCTAAGACACAACACCAAAGCATATTGAATATGTAAATATATTATGATACAGAAAATGAAAAATAATAGTTTCATACAAATATATTAAAGTAGTAAATGGCAGTTTATGCGCACAATATGACCTGCTTGGTGTGAAAATTTGTACATTATGTTCATGCATACAAAAAAAAAAGGCATTCTTTTTTACCCATAACCTCACTTATGGTAGGCTAGTGGAATTTTGCAAACTCCTTTCGATAAGCAAAGTAATCGAGATAGCTCCTCGTTAATGCAGGCAGTAGCTTTTACACTGGTAAACAGAGCCATGCAGATTAATCCGGAGCCTTGTGGGGATGCTGGTTCCACAGCGAGAGGCCAGCTGTGCATCGACCAGAAAAATGGTTGTGTTGTGTGAAGAAGAGATACCCCCACCCAAAAACGGGACGGGGGGGTCGGGCAACAAGGCATTTACATTCAATACAGAAACATGAGCACTGTTTATGCACTAATCAGGACGCTGGAGGGAAATGATAAAAGAACCCAAGGATCACGGAGTGTAGGTGGCACGTTTAGCGGAGTCGATGAGGGGCAAGCAAGGGCAGCATGGGCAGGGGCCACGTCCACCTGGAAAAAGGGAGTCAAATGGGGAGAGAAGTGCTGCGGGGAACAGGTCATGGAGACAGACAAGCATGCGTGCCAGAATATAAGCCAAAGTGTAGAGGCAAGACAGGCAGTGCAAACGAGGCCAGAGCATCGACTAACAAGTCAGCGAGGCATCTGGGGCCGGCTGGAAGCCATCCAGGATGCTGGCAGAATTAGGAGGGAGTAGAAGGCTATGCAGACAGATCAAGGCTGGAGAGATTGTTTAGGTCACAATACAGCCTGGAAGGAGCGGAGAGATAGGGCGCTGCCAGAGCGGAGCGCGGAGCTGAACGGCGGACAGGGCAATCGGCACCGAGATAACGCCGAGCACCATGGGAAGGAGCGAAGCTGCTGTCCGCAGTGAAGGACTCAGAGTGAAGAAAATGGGAGCAAAATGAGAAAGCGAGGTCGGATCAGAAACGCTGAATCCACCGAAAGCGATGTGTTTTGTTAATGCATTTTTTGCTGTACATCATATCACTTTCTTGGGGAATTAATCTTGATTTGAAGCGGTGAATATCTTTTTCAAAACCTCCATTAAATTGTAAATCTCTTTTCACTTCCAAAGCTGAGTCCTTTTATATATAATACATATAATATAATACAAATCAAGGAAATCATTTTGGTAAATCAAATGAGATGTTATTCCCACGGTGATCATCAAAATTATCTGCTATTTGTACAACAGTAGCTTTTCTGTTGGTTTATAGCACACAGGAATGCCTTCATTCACAGTGACGAGTCCAGGCTGCCCTTGATAGTGATTCCTGGCTTTTCCCTCCTCAGACTACTCTCAGTAGGTGCTTGCCACGGCTGACCGTGAGCACCCAACAGACCTTGCTCTTTCGGAGATGCTCAGGCCCAGTTGCCCGGCCATGAAGATTTGGACCATGTTAAAATCTGTCAGATCTTTATCCCATCTCTTCTGCATTCAACTTGTCAGCTAGGCATGCCGAATGCCAGGTTACTAATTAACACAATCCTGACATTTTTACAAGAGAGTCAACATTATTTGCTTCACATGGGGCAGTCATAATGTTTTAGGCCATCGGTGTATCATCAAAACCAGTTCAATATTTGTGAATGTATGTGTGCAAAAGTGATTGCCTCAGTCTTCCATTAAATGATCAACATATTAACCCACAATTTCACATTTGTTTTTTGAATTGCTGTCTGAATGCAATAAACCAATTGATGTAAGCAGTTGTCATGCTGACAGTCCCCTGTTTGTTAAAGATTTTACAGCTGTGGTGTGTTTATTTGCTATGAAGTTTAATTTGATAAGAATATAGATACTGAATAAATAGAAATTACTTATTTTCAGGCAGAGTGCATTCCCATTTAACAAGCCGATGTAATTACAAGGACACAAGTCCCACTTACTTAAAAGCCATATTAATTTTGCTTGCATGCCATACAATTCTTGGTACTGTATTCCTGTTTATTTTGTATTCATTGCACGCTTATTATTATTACTTCAATTGTAAATGTCGATTGCACTGCCTTCTAAAAGTTTGCCTATCAGTTGATGAGGTCACCAACCGCTGGTTGTTTTATAGTGATTTGCTGTTTATCAGATATGCACTGCACCCATCATTTGGGTTAAGTCATATGTGACTGATGTCTTCTGCTTTGAAAACTCCCATCAATACATTCTGCACTTTAAAAATGCATTCTGCGTCAGAGGTAAATGTAAAATGCTAAATGAATGTTGCTATAAAACTAGGTACATTTTAAAAATGCTTCCATTTCTGTGTTTGACAGCGTTCGTTCCAGTAGCAGCCGCTGAATTCCAGCTTACACTATAGATGTTACAGGTTCAGAACACCTGCCACACGTTTATTTACTTTTAGCTTTTCCACATGAGTTGAATGTGTCTGATTGAACCTGATAATCTGGTAGTAGGATTGGATAAATGAAAATAAATTGTATCTGGACACGAAGCAAACACCATTTTTATTGTCAAAGAATTCACCTCACCAAGTTAGACCAGGCTGTGTATGATGAAATAAGGGCGAAGAAGCTGTAAATTCAGTCGTTTGCGTAACATTTCTTCTCCAGCTTTCATTTTTATTTATTTTAATGTAAAAAATGTTCAACTCCTGATGTGTCTGTTTTCTGGATCCGGATCTGCAGAAGCGTATGGCGATTTTCGCTTTGTCTTTTCTCCATTTGCGAGACGGATATTCAGACAGCTTATGGTCCTGCTGATGACCACAGCCACCGCATGGAGGGAGGCAAGCTGTGTTCCCTGCAGGAGATTGCAAGATAGGAAAGAAGAAAAGAGAGTAGACAGAGGGAGGGGCCATGTGGACCACCCGTCAAACTTCCATTTTGGTTTAGCCTCAGCTTTAACAGGGAAGCTGAGGTTCTGAAAATCATTTTCACTCACATTTATTCGAAATGCAGGAATCCTAAACATTTGCCGCTGTTTATTATTGCTGAGTCTATGCTGATGTAGAAAATATTATCACATGTACATCCACTTTTCCGATAGCGGTATTGTTGCTTTTTTTTAACTATTTGGACACTGTACAAGGAGGAATGCTATGTCACATTTTGATTTAATAATACGAGAAGATCTACAAGCCTCAGAGACAGATACTCCACCTTTGTGTCAGTGATCTGCCACTGCTGTTGTTTCCTACAAATGTACATCTTGCAGTGTAAAGTAATTGTTCTGACATACCATTCAGTCCATTAACTTTTGGTAGGTTACCTATTAAACTTGCATGAGACAGTAATGGGTAATGTAATATGTGTAATGTAATTGACTTTCCACTGTGCCAAATATGGAATTATTTTGTCATGTATCATTACAAAGGCAAAAATGGACCACTGTCAAGATACCAAGAATTCAAAATTCAACTCTAAAATATCACTATATTTATAGGTGAAAAGGGAGAACTGGCTGGCTGTTGCTAGGAAGTTTATAACCAAGGGGGTAGTATCCCACAAAACTAAAAATAAAGATAAAAAAATATACACACGAGTCTGCGCACAAATACACACACAGACACACACACACACACACGCTCATATATATGTATGCAAATCAAATTTAGTATTGTATACTAAAAAGACATTTCTTTATTCCTAAAACCAATAATGATTTTTTTAATCAATCTGCTTTTCATAAGTTAATGCTACAAAGAAAAAAATGTTTTATCATCTTAAATTTCTAAATTCATTCAAATATTATTATAAGTATCAGAAAAAAACAATACAATTTGCACAAACATTAACAGAATTATATTTAACCTTTCCGTCCCTATAAGGGGGCCTGTGTGTGGCTTTCTGGGTTGTGATTCTGTATGAATGATCAGAAGGCTGCTGGTTCAGATCTCACATCCTTCTCAATTAGGTGTTAAGGTTAGGGTTAAAACGCATCTCCCAGTGGTGGAAAAAGTACTTAAGTAAAAGAATAGATACCATACCAGGATGTTACTCAAGTAAAGGTTCATCCATTGAAATTCTACTCACGTAAAAGTAAGAAGTACAGTACCTGGGTTTTAAAGTATTATGCATTCAAATCTAATATTTTCACAAAAAAAAAGTTTTGAAGTTTACCTAAGTCTGAATACAACAGTGTAAGTTACAGTGCACGACGATAATGAAGTAGGCCTGGGCGATATGACGATACCATCGCTAATCAACGCTATCAGATTATTTACACGGCACTGGTATCTGACAGTGCCTGTGGCATTTGCTTGTTTAGCAGTTCCATCTAAGTAAATCTAAGTAGAATTTCTTTGTTATAAAATTCTCAAAAAGGTTGTCCTGTGTTTCACATTTATATTTACATTCCTGCCACCGACTGGAATATTGTACATCTGAAAATTATTTTCAAAGTGAAAATAAATGTATGATTCACAAAAAAAGCAAATTAAAAAATACAATGTCATAAAATGGAATATTGATTTGGTCCAGACAGACATTAATTTTTAAAATAGGATATTTTAATGGGTTTTTCTAAACCTGGAGGCTTTGCTTCAAAATCCTAAATACACCACTGACCATCCTGTGGTCCCATCAGTGGAGTTCTGTGGGCAGGCTGATAAGAAGAGAACAGGGTTGAATATTTAATTGAGTGATAAAAAAAGCTGCCCAGCATCATAGTGCCAGACTAATCAAAATTAAAAAAGAGAGGGATTGAAAGCTTCTCCTCTTTTACATTACAATTTATCTATATAACCTATGCCAAATGAAAATGTACCATTAAGATTATCTTGATGAAACGAACAAGTTATTACATTAAAATCCAACGACCTAAAGTGGTTTCTGTTACCCCGCATGCATACATGTAAAATGGATGTTACAAAGTACAAGCTGTTCCTGTTGAAAAGAAGTGTATTTGACGTATATCAAATACGTAGCCAGGTAAACAGGTATTGCACTGTAAAGTGCCAGTGTGGTTTATTAATCTGTTTATTCAAAATTAATTGGTGCCAGATATAATATGGAAGGCGAGATAAGGAACACAGGGAACACAATGATGGGCCTAGAATCCATTTGTTTTGATACATTATTTAACAACCCTGGGGTGCGAAGACAAAGTCAACACTTTAATTATATCTATAAACAGCATCAAAAGGCCACAAACATCATTTTAGCAGCATTAAATGTTGCAGATGACTTCTGCTTTCCAGGGCACATCCATCAGTTGCCTGACGCTCCTCTGTGTTGACGGCCAGTGATTTCTAAGGTATCAATCACTGTCATTTCATCGAACACTGATCGCTCTGGCCTATTTAAGCAACACGGGACCTTGATTTGAAAAATGCTCAAAGTGAAACCGCGCAGCAGTTCTACCCACCAATCCATCACGGAGACATTGCTGTTGTTTCAAAAAGACAACCTGGATGCGCACATGTTTGAGGCCATAACATAAATCAAATCTCATCGTTATTGTGCATCACATAATACAATTACAGGATCGCTCTAATTTTTGATGTCCTTGTAATGAATTAACAATAATGGATCCAACAAAGTTCATGCGGCTTACACTGAGTATGTAACAACACTGCAACTGTACATAAGCGCTTGTCTGTAGCATTTATATTATGGGTTTGTGCATTTGTTTTCTTTCACATATCATCATTCTCTTGCCATTCTTATTCTTTAAGAAAAAGGGCAGTTGGCTATATTTAACACTTACATTTAATTGCTCTTTTCAAGTCTGAAACACACCATGGTAATGATATTTTAATAACCATAGAATTTTAAAGTAATTTAATTTTAACTACCTGCAAGTCACACACTAAGGGGTAGAGTAAAACTTATTAAATTCTAATGGTTGATTTCTCATGTTCCAGGTTAGATCTCTATCCTTTCAAAAAATACACTCACCTAAAGGATTATTAGAAACACCTGTTCAATTTCTCATTAATGCAATTATCAACCAATCACATGGAAGTTGCTTCAATGTATTTAGGGGTGTGGTCCTGGTCAAGATGATCTCCTGAACTCCAAACTTCATGTCAGAATGGGAAAGAAAGGTGATATAAGCCATTTTGAGCGTGGCATGGTCGTTGGTGCCAGACGCGCGGGTCTGAGTATTTCACAATCTGCTCAGTTACTGGGATTTTCACGCACAACCATTTCTAGGGTTTACAAAAAATGGTG
>JABFDZ020000039.1:24632975-24645198 GCA_019775955.2 Pollimyrus isidori
CATTTCTAAAGAATGCTTTCAGCACCTTGTTGAATCAATGCCACGTAGAATTAAGGCAGTTCTGAAGGCGAAAGGGGATCAAACACCGTATTAGTATGGTGTTCCTAATAATCCTTTAGGTGAGTGTATATTTGGTCCCCCCTGTCAGGGCTTGCGAACAGAGAGAAGTGGAGCCCAAAATGCAAGAGACTGCAGAGCTTAATAAATAAGATGCCAGGGCAAACTTAGTTTAAATTGGCAGGTTGGAGACATGGTTGTGGTCACAGAACAAGGGTGTTCAGAAGTTTGGGAAATCAGTCCTACAGGCACACGGTGGACATGGGGCAGGAGTGCAAGGTAGAAGAGGTGGGCAGACAGGACAGGAATAGGCAGGACGGGAGCGAATGGAATGTGAGCGAGCAGGACAGGAGCAGGCAGGACGGGAGTGGGCAGGATAGTAGCATGCGGGACGGGATTGAGCGGGATGGGAGTGGGATGGGAGTGAGATGGGAGTGGGCAGGACGGGAGCGAATGGGATGGGAGCGAGCAGGACAGGAACAGGCAGAACGGGGGTGGGCAGGATAGTAGCGGGCGGGACGGGATTGAGCAGGATGGAAGTGGGATGGGAGTGGGATGGGAGTGGGCAGGACGGGAGCGAATGGGATGGGAGTGGGCAGGATAGTAGCAGGTGGGACGGGATTGAGTGGGATGGGAGTGGGATGTGAGTGGGATGGGAGCAGGCAGGACGGGAGCGATTGAGACGAGAGTGGGCAGGATAGTAGCAGGTGGGACGGGATTGAGCGGGATGGGAGTGGGATGGGAGCGTGCAGGACGGGAGTGCCGGGATAGTAGCGGGCAGGACAGGAGTGGGTGGAATAGTAGCGGGCGGGTCGGGACTGAGTGGGACGGGAAGAGGTGGGACGGGATTGAGCGGGATGGGAGTGGCCGGGGGAAGACAATAAAGTGGTTAATTGAACGCTCAGTATGGCACATTTGAAGACAGCAACAATACTTCATAATGGTGGGGCAAAGTCATCAGCCGTTTATGCAGTGATCCCGGTGAATCCACTGTCATTCTACTAATTGGACTACCCCACCCTGTCCCATACCCCCCCCAAAAAAGGTACAATAAAGCGCAATAGCAATTGTCTTAATTGTTTTTATTTACGATGAATAAACAACATTTATAACACTTATTGGTTCAAGCTTTTGTTTTAAATGATCTTAAAGCCTGATTCAACAGTGTGATTATCTATGTATAAAAATGCAGACATTCTGAAAACAATCTAGTAAAAATACACGGCCTTTGACACAACAGAAATTCTTGATGGGGAGGCGAGTTTGGCTGCCCCCTCCATGAACGCAAAGTACCATGAGATGCTCGGCTGCTCCTCTGTTACCGATGCCATGTACCTGGGCTTTAGGCACAGTGTGTCAGCCTCTGGAAGGCTCTCAAGCCTTGACTTTTCTATGATGGCAGCAATATGTTGTCACTAAAGACTCTGAACATGCCAACATCATACATACAGAAGTTACAGAAATCATTATGTTTTTTCTTGTTTAATGCAGTCATCAGAAATCAAGAACTGTATGGTCTTTTTCTAAACCAATGTGACACCAACTTGAAAATGAATTGTTTTTCAATTAAAATGTCAAAATTTTGGATCTAGTGCTACATATCATATTTTACCTAAATTGAAGCCTAAAAATATAATATCTTAATAGAAAGGGGCGCATAATTATTATTTCACTAAATCTATTTTACCTAGTTACTTATAACAGCTAGCGCTGTTTTGTGTGACACACATGATAAGATCGGCAGAAAACAGCTTTTTGTCCATTTCTCTAAATAATAAAAAATGTGGTCCTTTGAGTAAATATGTGGAAAATATGTTACAAATAGTTTGTCTCGAAGTCAAACTAAGTTTGTTTTGACCAAGAAAAATAAAGGCGGCTTAGAGACCTTGGGAGGCTAATGGCAGTGATTACATATGTATGATATTGTCCTTGATTGGATAGAACAGTAATAATTAGTATTACTATTACAATGTGCAAAAGGAGCACAGGTATTTTGTTTTGGTGCCATAGTCAAGTAGGTTGGCTTTTCCTCCAGGCATTCTTAGTACGACCAAGGCAGCACTGACTGAACAATTTACCTTCGTGTTGAGCATTTGATTCTGGGCAAAAACTACACTGTTTTGTCAGTCTGTGGTATTTACAGTTTCTTGTACTGTGTTGTTGTGTGTAAAAGACAATTCCAGCGCATTTATTTGCTTAAGATGCTGGTTCTTATCCAGCTGTGTCAAGGCATTGAATATTTCAGTGTTGAAATTGTATTTGCACACCTTTGGCTTTAAAGCTCTTTTTTCTTGCAATCAAAAGACATGACAAGGAGTAGATTAACTGCTCACAATTAATTTTTGAAGGGATAACTAAAGTAAGTTCATATTACCAGTGGGATACTTTCAGGTTCTTGAGTCCTGGTGAATCATACATTCTGCTGCCATTACATTCTACACATTTTGTATGCATTCTCAATCAATCACAGACACACTAACACTTTCATCACATATCTAAGCAGTTACTTGCAAGAAAATCCCACATTTTTCCGTGAATGCTTTTGACAGTGTGAGACTCGATCTTAGCACAGTGACACAAATTGTCACACACAACTTGTCACAGCATTAATCTGATATCACAAATTATATACTGTATATGTACATATATAAAAGATTGGGTATAGTTCACTATATCAGAATACATTTTGCTAAAACTTTGTCAGTGTGACATTAGACAGCATAAAAATCATCTTATTTGTGTTCCTTGAGGAAAATGATTTCACACAGTTTTTTCTATATTAAATGAGACAGAAGTTCTTCTGCATGACACTCTGCCTATAATGATGCACCATCCTTATTGTCACTTTAAATTCACATCATGTCAAGGGGTCGGGAAATATATAGTGTGACACTGAAGAGTCACTTAATTGATGATAATATCTGCCACCACGCCTCAGGAAGCAATGAACTGTCCTTGTCTGATTTATTTTATATTTACGTACTAACAGACAGCTTTGTACATGTTTTATATGGGGAAGGGGTATATGAACCACTGATCAATATCTGATTTCCTGAAACATGCCTTCAGAGTACAGGGCATCCCCAGACTTTTTTCCAAATAATCGACAGCAGAATAGATGTTTCTCTGTGTATCAGTGTAAAGGGTAAGTTATGGTATTATTTAGTATTGTGCAAATGTGCAGCTGTTACAAGTGAAAACAGTTTTTACGTTTCAGAATTATTATGACTACAAAATGATTATGTGATCATTAATATCACACTTTTGCTCCTTCCATGGTGTGTAATTTTTATAGAATAGAACAAATGAAAAGCTGTATAAAGAATGTGTCGTTTTTTTCTGTACTCAGTGTAAAAATAACCAGTACCTTTGAAACTCCTAGCGTTCCCAGTAGATGTCTGACAGGGTGATAACAACTGGCTGATTTCTTGGGAATTCCAGTAACATGTCTTTTAAAAGGTATCGACTAAGGCTAATAAACGCTAATTATGAATATAGAAACAAACCCATGGCACAGCTGTAAAGCATTTTTACATGAATTACAGTCTTGAATATGTGTGCATCTGTGTGTATGTGTGGGTTACATATATACTACATCCTGGTGACCAAATGTGATACAAACCTGTATTTTGATGTGGCAGGGACTATTTTATGGTCTCAACAAGGGGAAACTGAGGTTCACATAAATCTATGCCTGCAATCAAAAAGCTAAAGCTGTATGTTGTCTGACTACTTATGGTTATGGTTAGGGCTGGGTAGGGGTTAAGGATGTCATAGTTCACATTAGCATTTTTACCATAGAAATGAATGAGCAGTCCCCATAAAGATATGTTTACCCAACATTAGTGTATGTGTTTATGTGTGTGTGTTTAAGTGTTTGTGTAAAAAACATAGGTAATTTACAAATGAGAGGAGGCCATTTAGCCAATCGAGCTCATTTGGGGAGAACTCAACTAATAGCTCAGAGTTGTTAAAATCTTATCCACCTGTGTTTTAATGGAACCCAAGGATTTATCTTGTACTACGTTATTAGGAAGATTATTCCATACATGTGTGCTTGTGCCTGTGTGTTTGTTTGAAAAAGAGGTTTGTATTGGAGTCCCAAAAATGGACACTTGAAGAACACAGGACAGGTAGAGCTGAGGCATCTATTTTTTTTTTTTACTGGTATGGAAGCAAATGTTTATACTTGAAATATTGTTCTGTCTCTTTAAAATTGTGTTATGTAATATCTTCAAATCATTACATTTTAAATGTGAACATTATATAGACACCAGTTCCAATGCATGGCGACTTAACTAAAGAAGCCCATCAACAGTCATAGAAATGCAAAAGACATTATACACATTAGAAAAATTCCATTTGCGTTAAATTCATAACTTGTAACAGTTAGCATCTTCCGAGTGATGCTTAACCGTAATAGTAAACAACATAACCACGCAATGTCACTCAAGCAAAGTTAGCGGAAAGGTGATTTATGGCACATGTTATACATAGAGAAATTCAGCCACGCGTGATGGAGACTGTGGGCAATCTTTACAGCTTCCTGTGTGGTCTGTAAAAGAGTTCAGGTTCTCAATTGATCATTGGGGATTTCATTTTACACCGCTGACAAGAAAGAAATGAAGTAAGACCTCTGCAGCAGTACAGCTGCTTATATCCTCTGCAGTGACAAACTGTGGCAGGGCGACGGGGCTGAAAAACGCGGACTTTCACACAGAGACACAGCCAGGCTCAGAGCCTCACATCATACTGAGAAGCAGGGCCCGGCTGCATTATAAAACTGGTTGTAGCTAATGACAGCTTAGCTGATTCATACTGGCAAAATATTTCGTATAAAATACGCAGATTTTATCAGCATTTAACCGAGCGAAATAAGTTTAATATAAGTCTTATTTAAGGTCATGTCAGATAGAATTTTGAACATTTTCATGCAGATTCTAAAATCCAAAAAAATCAATAAAGAAAAGTAGCAAGTATTAAGAGTTTTTGCCCAAATATATTTTTTTAAATCAAAACTCCCGGTTCTTTGTTCAGTCTTTTGTTAGAACAATGTCTGTTCTAAACAATGGATAACACACACTACTGCTTTGCTGTGTGTGATCATGTCAACCAAACTGCACCACCTTGTTTAAAAAAAAAAAGTGTTAATTTTCCTTTAATCACAAATATTCATGCATTGCAACGCCATGTGTGTATTACCACCTGTTCATTGCTTTGTTGCATATCTGTGACGCATGTATCTGAGTGCCACAATATCAGCAACGTTCAGAATCTTTTTCTGTTACAGTAATTTACTGCTCATTGTTAGTTTGCGAGCAGTAGCAGGGGAGTCTAGGGTAAATCATTCAAGGTTCTCATTATTGCCAAATACACTGCAATTAATGAAACTGTGAATGTCTCATTGTCGCTTTCAGCAAGGACACCCACAACTGAGCTCTGCTGCTTGTGATTTGGGACTGTGTGGCCTGCAGTGCTCCCCAACGCAGGCCAGGCTCGGCTCTTATCTAAACTTAAACATTTCCTCGGTGTGAAAACGCATTACAGAATTTCTCACTGAACTGACTGTGTCTTTTCTTCAATTTGTGGTTAATTGTTCTTTACTTCAAAAAATTAGTTTCTACAAGGGCCAGTGTGTTTCTACCTTGTCTGTTTTTACAGTATAATGTAGTCGTTATACGCATATTTTGAATTTATTTGAAGTTTACAGATGGCAGGAAATTAACAGAACCTTTTGTTCTCTGCACACAATCTGGATTATAGAATATCAAACACAGGCAGGAGGAGGGGTGATCACCGCTGGGCGGGGCTAAGTCATCTGACAGCTCCAACCAATCACCTGGATGTAATTATTAATTTACAATATAAAACAGCCATCTATTTTGTCTCTCAGGCCTAGTCAGATGGCCAGTTATTGGTACCCAAACTGACACCTTGTCACAGCCATTCCCCATATTTGACTTTTTTCATTTTTATGTCCCTTTGTGCTTAAGCCACAATAGCTCCCTTTGTCTTAATTTTCCCCTCCATTATGTTTGTCCAAAACTCAAATAAAGATCCTGGTCTATCCTCCCTCTTCCTAACCACAAAAAGTCCCACCCAGGCAATTGCTTTTTTATTATTGTTATACGCGTCTTTTTTTAACAGAAGAAATACTTCCAACAGATGGTTTTTGTCGGAGCAACACGAAGGCTCAGTGGGTGGTACTGTGGCCGCCTGCTTCTCTCACTGAATTGTTTTTAGTTCCCTGACATCTGTTATAGAGGAGTTGACAGGTTCTCCATGTGTTCAAATATTTTTTTTTTACTGTTAAGCACTATATTCCAGAAAGGTGTTGCTCATACATTATGCTGAATTGACCTGGGAAGATTTTGCTCAAGATAAACTCATATGGGAATAAAAGATCATTAAGACACCCACTCCACATTCTCCCTGCAGGTTAAATAAATCATCAAATGTATTACTATTTTACTTATAAAATAACATAGGTAACACTTTCAATGAATGCCAAATCTTTAAGGATCTAAGAACACACTCATAACACATTATAATGCATTCATGAAGCTATTAGTTAAGTTCTCCCCAAGCGAGCTTGATGGGTCGAATGGCCTCCTCTCGTTTGTATAGTTCTTATGTTCTTGTTCTTATAAACATGGCAATAAATTCATGATGCAAATTGGCATTTTTATTATTATGAATGCTTTATGAATTTGTAATCTATAATGTACAAGAAATACCTTCATAATGCAGTACAAAGCATCCTTTGTTCTTATGCTGACCACTATAATGCATTATGAAGGCATCTATAATGTATTATAGATGAGTGCTTCATTGGAGCTTATGAAGTATTATGATCAACACTATAATGCCTTATGACTGTCAATGGAACATGATGCAATGCTTTATTAACTCTTATACCGACCATTACAATGCATTATGAAGGTATGAAACTGTGAATGTCTCATTATAGATGACAGCTTCAAGTAAAGCATTACCATTGGTAGGATTGGTAGATGGAGGAGTCTGAATCTGCTTTCACGTCACCTGCAGGTGTGTTTTGGAGCACTGTAACTAAATTTCAAAAAAGAGGGAAAGAAGAATATCCGGAAATGGATAGGGTATTTGTTGAATGTTTGTATTTTTAGGAGTGAAGCGCCAATCAATATCCGATTTTTAATCACACGTGCATCCATTTTCTATAATCTCTTACTTAATGCATGATCATGGTGAGCTGATTCAAAAAGACACAGGCCAGAGGGCAACTAAATCCACATAAACACAAGCAGAATGTGCATTTCAGCTCACCTACATTCAGACTCCATGCCCTGAAGATGCGAAGCCACGCTGCTACACACTAAGCCGGAATGCTGCCTGAAATACTACCCAGAATAAAAAATTACGCACTATAGTGAAGTAGCTGTGAGCTACCAAATAAGCAAATGAACAAAAGAATGAAGGCATGAATGTCATATAAACATTAAACGGGTGAAGAACAGAACCTACCAATTGTCATAATACATACTTTGATGTTGTTTACATGCCAGCATGAGAGGCAAACCAAAGTGAATTGAGGTGATTAGACCATGTTTCATGGCTGGTAAACAGTGTTTCCTTTTTGCTTTTTTGCTCTCATTTGCAGCAAATTCTACAAAGCTCAAAACAGGTTTAAAAATAGAGCTGACCTGAGATCTCTTCCATAAACTTCATTTGCATAATTGTGATGGAGTGATGGATGCCTGGCTTTCTAAAATGTTTGATCAGAAGACAGAAGCTATACTGGTGACTAGGAAAGATAAATGCCTGTGTTTAGATTAACATACCAAGGTCATAGTGTCCTGGGCATTTCAATTACAATTTTACAAATGATAGATTCAAACAGGTTAAGCAGCTCACAGAATATAAAAATTACTATTTAATGAGACTGTCATTTTTGATTGTATTCTCCAAAAAAAGGGGTGTTTTTAAACATAATATATATTAACACTGAGAATTTCCCTCGACCCTTCATCTTTACGGAGGCTTAAGTGAAAGTGTATGTGCAAATCAGGGGCAGACTTCTCATAAGGCAAGAGCAGGCAGCCGTAAGTCAAAGTGTAAGTGAAAATCAGGGATGGACTTCTCATAAGACAAGGGCAGACGGCCATAAGTCAAAGTGTAAGTGAAAATCAGGGGTGGACTTCTCATAAGGCAAGGGCAGGCGGTCATAAGTCAAAGTGTAAGTGAAAATCAGGAGTGGACTTCTCTAAGGCAAGAGCAGGCAGCCATAAGTGAAAGTGTAAGTGAAAATCAGGAGTGGACTTCTCATAAGGCAAGAGCAGGCAGCAGTAGAGGGTTGCAAAAAATTACTAGGCTCATGAAAACAAAATTTCCAACAAATGAAATTCATAGATAAAAGTTAAATTTATTTAAATAAATATATTTATTGAATAAACAACTGGAGAAACTAACTAATTCTTTTGTACCATTGTAAAAATGTAGTGTACTCTAAAAACCCAGACTTCTTTAACTTCATGGCTGATCATTGATCACAGTCAGGAAACAGAGAAGCAATTGGTTGAAGTTCTGTCAAGAAAAAAGAAAAAGGAAATCCTTTATCCAAGAGGTGACCCATATCACCTTGCAGGGCTTTTTATTTGATAAATGCATGACATTGCATCTTCAGACATTGTTCTTGGACAATTAACAGGAGATGCAATGAGTATGGTCCCAGCAGAAATAACAGATTATGCATTCACTATGCGAGCTTGTGTCAAGAGCTCAGGCAGTGGAGAGAATCATGGTGTTGACCTCTGAAATCAATGATAACCAAATCAATGAACAAATGCATGGGTATTAAATCACATAAGATGGAAGTATTATTAATATTGCCATGCATTGCAAGCATTCTTAAAAACATGTATAAACAATACTGTGCAAAAATCTTAGACTGCTAAAGAAAATAATAATCAAAATATCATGTCTGTTTATAAGTTAGGTGCAATAAAACTTCCACTAAAATCACTCCAGTATTTTCAGTAACTATCCCAATACCCACATAAATTTATTGACTCAAGCACTAGCATGCCATGTTTAGCTAAACAGTTTCTCATTACATTATTTAAATAATTATAGGAATGGCTTGGGGGCGTCATGCTGGTGCAGTGGTTAGCACTGTTGCCTCACCCCTCTGGGACCTGGGTTCAAGTCTTTAGGGTGACAGGTGTGTGGTGTTTGCATGTTCTGCCCATGTCGTCGTGGGGTTTCTTCTGCGTACTTGGGCATGCTGAGGCTGATTGTAGTTCCTAAACTGCCCATACCTGTAGGTGTGCATGTGTAAGTGGTTGGTGTACGAATGTGCCCTGCAATGGGCTAGCTCCCCATAAAAAGGACTGTTCCCTGCCTCGTGCCCATTGCTTCTGGGATAGGTGATCCAGTAGGAAAAGCAGGTTGGAAAATGAATGAATGGACGGATGGAATGGCTCTGGTAAGATGTTTCTTGTTATAACAAGATCCAAAATCTTGTTAAAATGGGATAGAAAAATTATCTTAACAAAGGTTTTTGCATTATACCATAATACTAATTTATCTTGTTAACACAGGAATCTAAATGATGTTGTTAAAGATAATTGAAAAATTTAATGGGTGTGTGATGGTGTAGATCTGAGAAAAAGGCCAAGAAAAGAGGAAAATCAAAATGATAATGACTGATTTACGTGGTTTGTTTTACTTCATACTGAAGATAACACATGGTGAGATTCTGCTGCCATTGAGCTCAGTAGATGATAGTTTTAAGTAACCCTACACTAAAAAGAACTTCCAAAAAGTTTGGGGCTACATGGAAGAAAGAATCAGAATCTCAAAACGAGTTTCAATTTTATCTTTATTAATTCATGATCCGTGTGTTGGCGGAGATCAAAGGTCTGTGATTAAAACTGCCAGGCTTGTTTGTTAAAATTTTTATTTTTGTTATGGTGGCAGCGATACGCTGCCATAGAAAATGATTGAATCACCGTTGAGTCCTTTTTACCCAGGAACACCGTTAACATTTCTCTAATCCACACTCCATCTATTATCGAAACTGTGTTCCAGTGTTCTAGTATTCCTCCCCATAAATGTTTGAAACGTCTGCATATGTCCATCATCTGAATTATTTATGATGTACTAACTTGGCTGGAGTTGAACCAGCAGCAAACCTCTCGCGTGTAACACGTTGAAAGGCTGGGAATCCATAGTCTTCATGCATAATTTTGGCATCAGTGCTGGCCTCCTAATCATCCCCCATATCTCACTGGTGAATTATCCCCTGGCCCTTCTCCACCTTAGCTACTGTATGGTGAACGTACTGGTGCAGAATGGCTGCCCTTTGTATCATCCAGGTGGGGGATGCAAATTGGTGGTGCTTGAAGTGGCTCCCCACTGGTTCTGTAAAGTGCTTTGGGCATCTTGAAAAGCTCTATACAAATGTTACATTCATTCATTCATTCATTCATATATTTCCTGTTATTGGACCGATTACTCCTTTTACAGGCACAAGGTGCATAGTAATGGTGTCAATTCACAAATAACTCAATATATCTGTAAATTAAACATTTGCTTGTAAAAATTCTACCTTACCATAATGTCACCTTTATATAAAACAATGACATTTTTATATTTGACTGCCAATTAAAATTAAAGGCAGGTATAATTCTATCGTACATATAAATTACTTAATTATATTGCACCAATAATTTGTAGGGATAAATTCCAGTTTAAATGAGATGCTGTTAAGTAAATCTTACTGAAGCCTTTGATGGCCTTAATTATGTAAACAAACTTTAATAAGTAAACAGCCAGGATGCAATGATACTGAATCTGATTAAGGACTCGTGTTCAAAATGTCAGCAGTTTATTTCAAAGCTATATAATCAAAGATATTATTCCTGAAACAAATTTGGTGTTAAATCTTCCCCATCATTCAGACTGAAATAAATGCATTTTATCTCTGTGCAGCCAATGACTACTAGTTTATATTATCTGATAAGCTTTCAGTCAGCTATTTTAAAAGCTGTGGTACTGATCCACTGTCAGAGTAACAGAAAGGTGGTTAAAAGCTACTTATTGACAAAGATATACAAGGCATGAGTGATTAACAGAAAGTAAACCTGTTTTTATTGACCTATTCATTATTTCAAAAGCGATTCCGTCAATAATAATAAAAATAAAATGGACATTCAGTAGGCAGGGTGTGCATATGTACAGTATGTGAGTGCCCTATATAGATACTCTTATTTTATTAAAAATAAATGATAATTCATGCATATAACCAAAATTCAGTTGTCATTTCAGTGGAATATTTGTATTGTCGCCTGTGTGATATTTGTTAGTTGTTTTATTTTTTTTATTGAGATGTGTTTGTAGATACTGTATGAATGTGTTAGTATGTTTATTTTCTTCAACAGGGTCACAACATGGCAAAATATGGGTATTCAGAGACCTGGGACATACACCACAAAACTGGTATAACAAAGACAGGGTTAGAATACAAGTTTCAGCTTCACAAAATGATATTGCAACGCAAATTACGAACAATCTGTGTCAAGCCACGTTTTCTTACTGAAACCAAGATTACTTCCTGAATGACTGCCCATAAAAATGTTCCATATGCAATAATCAACCAATGAGATATGCATGAATTGCAGCAGAGCTATGTATTCCAATGCAGCAGAACTGAGAATTATTATGGTAAAATATGAAAAAGTCAAATGTACAATAACGGTGAACAGCAAGACTATGGCTGCTGCCAAAGTTACATCATCATGCTAGCAATGGATCAGTGTACAGTTTGATTATCATTAAGAAAATGTCATTAAGAAAATGGTTTTCATAACTATTCTTAGTCTATTTGTTCATATGCATAGTCTATGTTTTATTATTCAGTATTAAATAAACTCATCACCCTTAAAAACCCATTCATTATTCATTTATCCATCACACACAACATGACTATGTGGCCAGGGACAAAGGTTTTCACATATTTTAGGAGACCTACATCAGTGTTCATTTACAATTACGCAAATGAAAGTAGAAAAGGTATAATAAATGGACTAATAATTCTAATGCTGAGTGAGACAGACATGTTCAGTGTAGTTTAAACAGAAGGACTGCGGGGGGGGGGGGGGGCAAACCACACAGCTAGATTGCAACG
>JABFDZ020000039.1:24649121-24690807 GCA_019775955.2 Pollimyrus isidori
CCCCCCCCCCCCCCCCCCCCCCCCCCCCCCCCCCCCCCCCCCCCCCCCCCCCCCCCCCCCCCCCCCCCCCAACCCACACTGCTAGATTGCAACTTCGGTCAGTGGTTGATGGGTGCCCATGAGGTGACACTCCTCTGGTCTTGGGTAACTACAACATGACCACAGGCACTGACAGGGCTACCTATGGGGATTGTATCGGCTCCCATGAGTCTTGAGAATGGGGTGGGAATGACTTCATGTTCCTGGACTTTGCGAAAGGTCAAGGGCTGTGGGGTGCTGGGTCCTAGTTCCAATGCCCTTAGCTGCATCGTTAGTTTGGGTACTTCAATTCTGGTGGTGAAGATTCAGCTTAGATCCAGTGGGCTACCACCTACTAGGAGAATGAAGCTGGACTCAGCCAGACTCCAGGAGCAAGCAGTTTCTGATGGGTTTTGCAGGCAGTTTGTCTGAGGAACTTGCAGACTTGGGTGCAACTGCTGACTCTAATGTGATGTGGGTCACCTTCCGTGATAAGACCCTGAAGGTTGCCGAAGGCCGTGTTGGTGTTGCCAGTGTTCTCAGAAGATGTTTCATCATGCGGGGCACTGTAAATATTATTCAGAGTCGCAGCATACGACTTGGTGGCAACTCCAGTCTGTATCTGGAACTGAGAATGACAGCTGTTAGGGCTCTGAGGGCAGAAAATCAGGCATTTGTTAGTTAAATCTATGACTAGGTGACACATCATTTGTGGTCTATTGACCCACATCCTGCATACAGGGGAATGGAAGCATTATGTACTTCTGAATCTGTTCCTTGGAGACGTGCAGTCAGGGCGGATGATGGAATGGTCCTTACAGATGAAAATGCAGTTGTGACCCACTGAGGGCTGGCTACTTTGAGCAAGTTGTTTAAAGCTGATCCTCCAGCTAAGATACTGGACATCTCTGGGTCCATGATTCTTAAGGCTGATCCTCCAATCATCTGTGAAACACACAATCTTAGTGAGATTGCATGGGTGGTGAATCATCTGGGAGTAGAGAAGGGTGCAGGGATCTGTGGTGTCTGAGATGAACTTCTCAAGGCTGCTGGTAAAGTTGCAGGCAATATCTGCTTCCATTTGGGAGTCAGTTGAGATGAAGGGGAAGGGTGATCACCTGGATTTCGACAACTACAGGGGGATAACACTTCTCAGTGCTGGGTAAGGTCCTTGCTAGGGTCATCCTTGCTCTCCTATCAGTAGCCAGCGCAGTCTGGTTTTACACCTATGAAGTCTACCATCAAAGGCATCCAGGCACTGAGGGTTTTCATTGAGCAGAAATGCAAATATCAGCAGAGGTTCTTTGCAGCTTTTTTTGATTTTGGTAAAGCGTTTGACTCAATTAATCGAGTTGCCCTGTGGGACTTCCTGAGATCCCCCTGAAGCTTCTGGATGTCATGGCCAGCCTGTAAACTGATATGGTGAGTAGAGGGATCCTCTGTGTTCTTCCCAGTTGATTCTGGAGTTCTTGTTCCTACTTGGTTCAATGCTTGCATGGACTGGGTGTTGAGCAAGGTTGTGGGGTCCAGCAGATGTGGGGCATTTGTTGGTGAAAAAAGTTTTACTGATCTTGACTTTGTCGATGACACTGTGATCATCATGTGAGTCAATGGAGGCTCTGATCGGGGCTCTTGTGAAACTGCGCAAGATCCAGACCTTATGACTTTTTAGGCACAGCCATCAGTAGTGTGGGTCTGCGGGGAAGGTGTCAAGAAATCATCAAGCCTTCTGACAGTCCTTGGTTTAAGAAAAAGGATGGATTGTGGCACTTCTGTGTGAACTACCAGTGCCTGAACAGTATAACCCAGAAGGACTCATACCTGCTCCCTGCATTGATGATGCACTGGACCACATCACTGACTCAATATGATTCAGCTGCCGGGATCTCTGAAGTGGCTCCTAGCAGGTAGAACCAGCCCCTGATGCCTAACCCTGTTAACCATTAGTCTGGGTCTATGGCCTTTCCAGGTAATGCCGTTCGGCCTGTGAGACAGACCAGTCATCTTTGAGAGTCTTATGGAGTGGGTCTTGACCCACATCTTTACTACTCCCATACTCCCCAAGCTCTACAATTTCTAAAGTACTGAATGGATCAACTGGAAATGTGAAAGCTAATGTGTGCTAAATGTGTTTTCACATAAATGCTCAAAGCTTGACTGTTAACACATAACTCAGAGACTACACCTACTCATTTACATCACATCCCACTTACACACCACATTGCACACAAATTTTTTTCACACCAATTACCTCTATGTATCTTTCTCTATGTTTTAATATTTCTTAAAACTTAAAATGTAATTTATATTATATACTGTTATGCACTATGACTAATGATTTCTATGACATAAAAGTAATAATTGCAAGAGAAACATTGTAACTACTGTACCATTTATTGTCAAACAGATGACCCATTGTGATTTTCTTCTGAGATCAAACTCAGAAGTGCTACAACTGCTACGTTAGTGGTTTTTGACTGTATTCGCACATGTCCATCAAGATAAACTTTGCTGGAGGGAGGGATATAATATATATATGAAAAAATATTTCATTATGTCGTGATCGTGCAATATATGGGATAAGTGTTAACTTAACCCTTTCATTTCTCAAAATACTTAGTTGTATAACTGCACTGACATTTTCCTTTTGCACAAAAAAAAAACTGAACAAAAATTTAACACCTATTCACAGTATACAGTATATACAACAAATTATAATCAACAAGTACAGTATTTATAAATCAAATTATTTTTTAACATTATCTCAGAGAGCTTTGATTAATTCACTTTGAGTACACCTTCCTTGCCCACAAACCAACAAGGAATATAAGTGAACATGAGAGATTGCTCTGAGCTTCTTGAATGCTTAAACATAGGTACTCACTCTACTTTTGGGACAAACATATATACATCTATAGCAGAGAGCGAAGCTTAGGGTCTGAGAATAAGGTTATGCCATTTTACCGGCATAGGACTTGTCTTATTGTAATTTATATTATTGTAATCCCCCATTTGGACTGATTCCTTCATGACAAATTTCCATTATATAAAATATAGGAAATCGTTTGGCATGTCGTAGCATGAAAATCAATGATATGTACAATGTTCCTGGGAAATTTGTGAAAAAAAATCCATGGTATAAATTTAGATGGCAGGTGGTTGTGTTTGCAAGATAGTGGCTGCAGCCTCCTTTCCACCTGGGGAATACAATAAGTCATACTAGCAACCGTTCTGCAGTGGAAGTATTTTTTGCTTGGCAAAAATGTAAATCCAAGAATGAAGCACTTGATAAAAATATAGCAAAGAACCCCGTTGATTGAAATGAATTTTTTACATATTTATAATGATTTAGCACTAATAAATTCTGAGTAAGTAAATGAAAATCAAATTAAATACGCCATTACATGATCAAGTCTGTATTTTCATGTCCTATTTTCCCATTTACTATTACAATTAGTTATATGCATTTCTCAACACTGACATCACTTTTTCAAAATTGTACACATAGTGACTATAACACCAGTCTCAGTGGCACCTGCAGAAAGTTTGGAATGTGGTGGTCATCGGGGCCAGTTAAATTTATGTATTTATTGCACTTTGTCACCACATGGTCCCTGCCCTCCTCTTGTACGGTAGTGACTATTTGCAGCCAGCATGCAGGAGCCACGGCAGAATAAGAAACTGCAGAGAATTGTAACAATCTGCTAACTAGTGCATGTGGTAAAAAAAAACCCAGGAAACTTGGGAATATGGGGGGAGTGGGAATGGTGAATCCTTATGGAGAGCCATACAAATGCATTGCTTGAAATGCTGCTAAGATGACCACATCACAATGTCTCCTCAATGGATCTGCGTAGACCATAAAATAATCCATGTACTTAATGGCCATGTACTTCCTTGGGGTGGCCGAAGTCTTGGCCCACTTTTACCCCTTAGATCTGCAAGAATTTTCAGCAAACCAATAGATATGTTGTGCATTCTGCAGATACATATTTCATTAGTGAAGAAAACAGAGTAAAGCCCAACCACTTTTATGTGACATCATTGTATTTTTGCTTTAGGGTCCTACAGTTACCACCCCCAGGGTAGAAGAGGTGGAATATGATTGGCGAGAGAGCAACAGGGGATGTTCCAGGCCACAGGGCTGCAACCCTCAGAACGTGTGCAGTGAGATGCTTGCATGGATTGCTGCTGGGTAAAGTGCTGACTGCACCATGGAATACAAAAGTAGCTCATTGCATTTTTGGATGGTATGGAAGGCGAGTACCACGTATTGCTAGCATCAAATTTAAATTGAGCATATGTTTGTCATAAACCATGAAAAAATCTCAGTTTCAGCATTTGATATGTTGTCTTTGTTCTATTTTCAGTTAAATACGGGCTTATTTTATTTGTGAAACATCGCATTCTATTTTTGTTTACACTTCACACAGCGTCAAGAGTTTTTTTGGAAACGTGGTTGTAGTATTTTTATATTTGCAACTTCAAGTGTGAAATTAGCAACTGAGAGTTTTATTTATTTATGGTGCCAGCCGAGCAATGTGATTTTAGCCCCTGGCAATTCTCAGGGCTACGGCTGTCACACTAAAGGTGCAGTGAGTAGCTCAGCAGGAGAAGTCTGTTTGCGTGATCGGAAGACGGCCGATTGGAGTGCCGGTCTCAGCAGAACAGTCACATGGCTGTGGGCCCTTGAGCGAGGTCCCTCCCCCACCAGGAGTGCTGCACATTGGTTGACCCCACATGGTGACCCATCCAAAGTATGGGGAGCAATATGAGATAATCAATGAGAAGAATTTCAGTGTAGCTGTGCTCATACTTGTGCGAGCGGCTAATAAAAGATTCATCATTATAAAGGTGAAAGCAAAATATGTTTAATGTCAAGCCATTGACAAAAAATGACCTTGTATCTTCCTATTATAGGCTGCAGAAAATGTGAAGTTGCACTCAACATTGCATTGTAATTCTTTACATTGAGGTACTGATGGTCAGAGGTTGGTATTGTTGTCTCTTTCAGGCTGTAGGCGTTTTCTTTGTCTCTGTGTGTGAGAGCTTTGTCCTTCCCATATGTTTCCAAGGTCTTCTTCCCATAGTCCAAAGACATGCATTTTAGGTGAACATGTGTCTTCAAATCCCTTGCGGCCCTACCGTATACCCAGCGCAATAGAAGTGTCTTTATTAGCACGAGCCTGATGAAGTTGTCATTTTCCTGATCAGAGCCCACATCCTTTAAATAGCAGATGTACTTCTACCCATCTGAGTGTCAGTGACTGGGTGTGTCAGTCTTAAAATGAGGTGGAGTCAGGTGCAATCTTAAGGCAGCAGAATACAATTGCGACTGACCAACAAAAACTTGGCCTAAAGTCAGCGGCACAGTGTTTCACTATTTTTCCGGGGCGCATTATCACGGTGGCGCTTGCACAGCACACGTACACGGCTTGTTACATATACAGGGACTCAACACACAAACATGCAAGACATTAGAATTGAAAAATTACAAGTGTGAAAGATCATTGTTGTGTGCATCGAGATAATTTTAGGAAACCTATGTCATACTACTTAGTGATATTATTTATCAGAAACAGCTAGTCATAGTAATGATGAATGAAATTCAAACACTTTAGGTATTGTACAGCCATACTGGCAATACTAGAAGATGAGGAAATGTTCAACGCTACCTCCTCCCACACCTGCTTCACCTCAGGGAGCTTTGGTGGGATCCTCCAGCTGCCGTAGACGGTCTGCTCGAGTGCTTTCACTTCATGCATGAGCAGATCCATTTCCTCTACAAAGAAGGGTTCCTTGCTACCACCTGGCAAACCTGCCATTATAATAGCCTTCCACCAAGGTTTAAAACGTGTTGTTCTCAGAACACACCCATAAGTAATTGTGAGACCATTGTGAGACACCCCTTTTGAGCCATGCACTTGACTCTGTGACTATTTTTCCCTCCATTAAACTAACAGTGTATTTTGGCAGACCCTAGATAAACTTAGGCCATGCACTTCAGACATTGTGCTTCAGATTGTTATAACAGCACCCTTAGTGTCTGTGCCTTATGATGGACTAGAATTTACGGATGTGGGCAAATTTGTCCTGCGATGGGCTGGCCCCCCATCCAGGGCTGTTCCCCGCCTCGTGCCCGTTGCTTCCGGGATAGGCTCCGGACCCCCCGCGACCCATTAGGATATGCGGTTTGGAAAATGGATGGATGGGCAAATTTGTTGGCATCCTTTAACCCCCAAAAAAAATAATAAACTCTTTCTGAAATAACCTGATACTGACAAAAGTTTAATGGCATGCCTTATTTTTTATTCCATATTAACACAAATCAGACTGTTTTCGATTAAATGAATAAAATATTCAACTTAATCAATAAAAAAATGAAAATGGCCTGGACAAATAACATGGTACCCTTGATTAATTTTGTGGCACCACCTTTTGCAGCAATCACTGCCAACAAGCGAGCGAGCTCTGCGAGCATCAAGCGAGACGTCTACATTTGCCAACAGGTAGTCTGGCCCACTCTTCCTGAGCAAACACCTCAAGCTGTCTGAAGTTTGTAGGGTGGAATCTCAACACTGCGATTTTCAGATCTTTCTGTAGATGTTCAACAGGATTAAGGTCTGGGCTCACGGAGGGCCATTTAAGAACAGTCCAACGTTTTTTCTCAGCCATTCTTGAGTGCTTTTAGCTGTATGTTTTGGGTCATTATCCTGTTGGAGGACCCATGACCTGTGACTAAGGCTGTACTTTCTGACACTGGGCAGTATGTTTCGCTCCAGGATGCCTTGGTAGTCTTGAGACTTCAATACGCCAGCACAGATTCATGGTTCCCTGTGTCAGATGTAGCAAAGCAGCCCCAAAACAACACCGAGGCCCCTCCATCTTTCACAGTAGGCATGGTGCCCCCTCCATCTTTCACAGTAGGCATGGTGTTCTTTTCATTTAAAGCTTCATTTCTCCTTCTGTAAACATGGAGCTGGTGTCACTGGCCAAAAGCTCCAGTTTTGTCTCATCAGGACATTCTCCCAGAAACATTGGGGCTTGTCAACATGCATTTTGGCAAATTCCAATTTGGCTATTTTATGTTTTTCTGTCAATAATGGAGCCCTCCTGGGTCTTCTTCCATGGAGCCCATTATTGTTCAAAATGTGACAGATGGTGTGATCAAACACTAACGTACCTTAACCTTGGAGCACAGTATGAATGGTTTTGGATGGTCTCCTTGGCTCATTTTCTACCATCCGCACTATCATTCTGATCAACCTGGACTTGGTTTCGTCTTGCATCCACGTCCTGGGAGGTTGGCTACTGTCCCATGAACCTTATACTTTAATAATATTGGCAACTGCGGTCACAGGAACACGAAGCTGCTTGGAGATGGTCCTATTGCCTTTACCTTGAACATGATTATAATCTCCTTTCTGAGCCTCTTTCTCGTTTGTGTTCAGCCCTCTCCTTTGATTTCTCTGGTCCATGTTCAGTGTGGTAAACACAATAATAACAAACACAGAAGCATGTTCTTTCCCTTTAAATGGGGTGAATGGTTGATGAAAAGCTTGATGGCACCTGTGATACTAATTAAGGTTAAACAGTTAGGGGTACCAACAAATCTTTCCATACTTTGTTTCTTTTACAAAGATATACTAAAAAAGAACCTTTGTTACTATATATAATTGGTTTACTCTGTCACATACTAAAGGCATGCAGGTATACATTAGACAGTTGCTTTTAATTGAATCACAATTTCAGGAGAAACTAACCATTCTTTCAATGATCTGAGAGAGGTTCCAACATTTGGCTCTTCAAACTTGCCCATGTCTCTATATAAGAAGCATTGGAAAAGCAGTTCTGGGAAAATGACGAATGGGGCCTTTGGCCAAAATAAATAAATATTCTAATTTCAGAACATTGTTTTTGTATGATTATGGTTTGAACAACTCAAGAATGCTACTTTGCTCAATATATATCATAATTCTTTGTATAGGGAACAATTGAGGTGAGGTATGTTTTGTCATGTATTAATTTAGAATATTCCCAACATTTGTGACACTGTACCACTGTATAAAAGGTCATTTCAAGCCCTTATTTAATAAATGAAATCACTGCTAGCTGGCTCCAGTTGGAGAAGGAGTTGGGTGGGGTCCTGGAGGGACATTTGTTCAGAAGCTCCCAACTGCTCTCTCAGCTGAACTAATTATGATGTAACTGGATCAACTGTGTGAGAAGAATGTACAGTGATAACCTGCGGCTGAAAATGGGTTCAGTGAGATGAGCACGACATTTAGGTGTTCAATCACGTTTTTTCTTTCTCCTCTGAAACATTTAAATACATCCTTAACCTTGAAATGGGCTGCAGTGATGCAAACCTCAGTTTCATATAGCATATCAGGTTTTTCTTATCATGATCGAACAAGCTGGAAGGAGATCTGCCAAGCTGCGATCTGGGGTGGTGTTAAACTGGCCAGTAAGTCCTGGGTGGATTTCGACCAGTTTATCGTAAAATTTCTTCTTTCTGTGCCAAACACCAGGATAAAGCAACAGCCTTGAATCTATTGTCTGAAGATTAGTAACACTACTAACACTATGGAGTACTGATAGACTGCATTTAAAAAAAAAAAAACATCAGAAGCCTATAAGGCCAATAAAATAAAAAGCAGGAAACCCTGTACCGTTTTGCAGTTAATTGAATTCTTCATCTGTAATAACTATTGTTCTTGGCTTTTAGTCTCAAAACAGTGGACATTTAAAAAGAAGCAAAAACTGCGTTAATTTTGTGAAATGTAGCATTAATTATTAATATAACCACGGGTTGACAAACATACAGCTAGATACATGGATTTGCTTTTAAAAATTGCCAATAAAACTGTGAATAAAAAAAAAAATCTATGATGATGTGCCCATGGCCATGGCACAGTGTTAGACAAACATGTATTGTCATCTATTTTTAGTCTTCACATAAGGTCATGGGGATGAGGAAGGGGCTTTAGGAAGGATCGAAAGTGGAGAGGATGCCAGTCCAATGTGGGAACTCCCTCCTGCACACGTCACAGTCACACATCGATGATCATTTTGGAGTCACTGCTGTAGCCGGGCAGCATGTCTCCTTTGAAAAGCTAGTGTGAGCAGGAGGAAAGGAAGCAATCCCAACAAAGGCGAACCCGCAGTCAGATCGGACCTCCGGCTCTCGCAAAGCTACACAGTCACGGCCCCTGTGCCAACTGTTTCACACCAACACTTTAAAAAGAACAAAGAACAAACAATTAACGTTGGCGTGTCTTATTTAGTAGTGGTGGATTCAGCGAACAGACCATTTCTAAGTGCTGCATGGTGCACTAGCATGACGTCATCCTTAGTTTTAATTAGAACATGCATTTAGGTTCAGTACGTCCGTTACCTTTTTGTGTTAGCACGAATGTCAATGCTAAGGGTAAATGATGGCAAAATATATTGAGTAGGCATTTTATTTTTTGCCTTTCAGGATGTTTTGACCTGTTTTCTCAAGGCAACAGTGGTAAATAGAGAAAAAAAAATGCGACGCATTGGCTGTGTGTATTGTAGTGATACGAAGTCCATTGGCAACGTGCTGATATGTTACTTCTTTCCAAATGAATGAAGGATTGATTGAAGTGCTCCATACAATGTGCAGTATTATTTAGCCATGCAAGAAACCGCAGCTCTTCTTGTGACACTGTTGCAGCGTACAAAAAATACAAAATTGGCTTCTGTGCATGTAGCATGTTGTTTGTTGCTGGACGTCATCACGGGCCTGCCATGTGCGGGGAGCTGGTGTAAATTAATTGGAGATTTGTGACACAGTTTCGCACAGCTTGTGACTGAGAAAAGCTGAGAACACATCCTGGTGAGCTCAGGCCTGGGGTGTTATGCGATCTGAAGTGTCAGCACAGTTTAATTACTGCTGAGAAAAGCTTAACTACGCCATATGAAAGTAAATGGATTTAAAAGCAGTTCACCTCTTATGAAGTATAATATTGCATGTTGCTTTTCTGTTCTGCTTAGGTGCCTGTAAGGTTTAGTGTGAACTTTTCATTCAAACTGCAGTGTCAAACAAAACATAGATAATGAGGACCGTTTTAATTAAATCAACTCATTTTGGAATATGTCTCATTTAAAGCCTAGTTTGCATGAGAGTCGGTGTTACGCTGATTTTTTTTTCAAAAATATTATTATATATGCTGTGCAATATATGAATAGTGAAAGGCTACACTTCCATGAGGGAGGTCTTCAAGGGAAGGATAAATAAATTCTAAAAATAGGAACTATTTATTAGTCTGTAAGAATTCCATTGATGAGAGTTGGAGCCTGTCCAAAATCCCTCATATATGCATACGTTGAATTACATTTCCATGCAATTAAATGGATTTTACATCTTTTACACACATTTTACATCCACTTCAGAAGAAAAAAAACAAAATGATTGGTGCTCAGATACGCAGTACGAGTGATATCTTCATTAACACCCTGCTTGCTTTTGAGAAACTTCTTGAAGCTCTGTCCTTGAACAGTGCAGCAACATCCCTTGAATAATCAGCAGGTTTGAATTATAGTTTCATTGCCTGATGGTGACACACAGGGCTAACGTACCCGAGTCCTGCATGAAGGTTTTTAATTCCCCTGGATAAATAATGAGAAAGTGAAACACATCATATACTGAGCATTTAATATGGAGCATTACCTGCAGGTGCAAAACGGAAATCAGGCAGCCAAGTTTGGGCCGCCGTGATGTTCCGTTTATAAATGGATATTTTATCCTCAAAGACTACTTTAAATACAATGTAGTATGTATACGGTCAGTCCAATCTAGTGAATTTTACCGTTTTTACATAGTTACAATTTACAGAAAGTTTCAGGTTAGTATTCCGAGTTGATGTTATGTGATCAAATTTCAATATCATTTCATTTAAATTAAATAAAAATTTCATTTGCTCTCTATCCAATACTGTGAAAAGTACTGTATATAGTGAAGGAAAGTGTTTAAAGTTATATATCTGGGTACCCTGCTAGCTTGGCCAATTTACAATAGTCAACCAGTTTAAGTTATGTTTTTCACATGATGGTCTGATGGTTTAGCACAGGGGTGTCCAATCTTGTCCGCAAAGGGCCGGTGTGTATGCGGGTTTTCGCTGCAACTCCCTAATTAAATTACTAATTAGATGACTGATTGGCTGAAGAGTCCTCACACCTGGGTTTGAACATCTGACCTAAAGGTTACCCCAAAAACCTGCATACACACCAGCCCTTTGCGGATAAGATTGGACACCCCTGGTTTAGCATGGTGTGCCATCTTATGATAGTCAATATAGCTGCTTTAGCTGGTCAAACCAGCATAACCAACTGGTGACCCACCTAGGTAACCTGTCAAAGTGCAGCAAGAGCTGGAATATGACAATCTCAGGCCATGTGCGACCATGCAAATCCAGCTAGCACCTGAAGCTGGTCACCGACTGATTTTTTCAGCAGGGTAGTAAACACAGGTGAACCTTGAAAGTCTTCGCCGCTTTACACAATGTTGTTATCTTCGGGCCTTTTTCCCGTCCAATGTAATGTATAGTTTTGCATTTTCATTGGCCTCTGCCAAGTGCTGCCCCCCCCCCAAATATGCCCGGGTATCCGTGCTCCTCTACCACCTCAGGCAGTAAGTTTACATTTCACCGAAAAAAAACACAATTTGATATTAGACGATATGAAAATAAACAGTAACACAATACAAACCAATAAGAACTACTGCTCTTCTCCAAAAAGTTACTGATGTCTTGTTGGATGTCTAGAAGAACATTGCATGGTTTCCTGAGTGGGCCTCTCCTCAGTGGCATCCTAACCATTCCACGTGTTCATTAAAACTTCACTGCCAGCTCAGTTCATTAATTAACACCTAAACTACCTAATTAAATTAATTAGCGAAAACAAGGTACGCTAGTGATTGAATCAAAAATAAATCTTGGGGATGGTTTGTTACAATTACTGCTGTGACTTTGGGAGAGGTTTGGATATAGCTAAACTGACAGACATAAGACCACAGTTTTACACCAACATGAAGATCTTCTGTACAGTACCGCATGTAATATTTCAGGCAGCATGCTGGTTTGGTAGGTAGGGCTGTAGACTTACACCCCTTGGCATCTCCATGTGATCCCCACCATCCACTCAGTATATGCTGTACCGATGTTTCCACTGCTTTCCAGAGGTGATTTCCTTCTTGCCCTGCAGTCGAAAAAGCATGCAGGGAGGTGAATTGGTATCTCTCAATTGGCCCATATTGTGGGAATGTATTCCTGTTCAGTTCTTCGAGCACAATAGACCTGTAATGGACAAGCTAGGAAGTGGATTGAGAGATTTTTTTTTTCCCCACTCGAATATTGTTTTTATCACTTTTTTATCATGGACTGTATCCTGATGCACCTCGTTAATAAAAAATAATACATTTTATTTGTAATGCACTTTATATTTAAAATAAATATCAAAGTGCCACAAGAATAATTCATCCTAAAAAAAAGTGTTGCTAATGGTAAGAAAATAGATATTTTTAACAAATATAGTAGTTACTACGACAAAATCTATATTATGACCTGGGGATTGCAGACAGGGGTACATTGCTATTCAGATTGCTATTTCTTTTTATCATTTTGTTCATGGAGTAGATTGCCCCATTGACTGTGCATGGGCCAATACTGCATGTTCTGAATCATTCACAACTTTTCATATTAACACCTTTTCTTTGAAAATAAATGAAGAATGTAATAAAAATGAAATAATTTGTGAAATGTTTTTTGTTTCGTCAGTGTTTCCTGGTGGATTAAATCAGTAATATGCGGGTAAACGCTTGCCAGGCTTATTTTTCACTTGTGTGACGAGTATTTTAAAAGCTGAGTTAAAAACATGAATTTGTTCCAACACTGAATCCTGTTTTCTCATCAGCTGATCCAGGCTTATAAATTAACTTTTAGCACTAATGCTTTTACCTGTATAGTGTCATTAAAATGGCACACCAGCCCTTTCCTAATCACATCTTATGAAAGACACTGTTTTAGAATTTTCTGGAAATTTAATTTGTCACTGCAGTGTTCAGCATATTCGCAACATGTAAAACCAACACAATATTGCTGTCAAAGCTTTCATATGCCTAAGTTAATTAAAAATTGGCTGTGATTAATTGTTTAAACCAAGATGATTGTTACAGTATAAAAACTGCTAAATGTATGATTTTAAAGGGCTGTGGAGAAAAAAAAAACACCCTGGGTTCTAATTTAGCTGCTGTTCAACACAAGTCATTTACATAGTGACTATGTTCTGAGAGCATTTATACATAAATGAACAATTGGGACACTTTGAAAGGTACATTGCACACAGCTGCAAAGGTAGCAGTGTGAGTCGGCGGCTACACTGTAGCCTAACACCTACAGGCTTCAGTCCCTGAAGCTGTTCTGTGTGTGTGGAGATTGCATGCCCTTATCATTCTCCTGCAGGCTTCCTTTGGGTAGCCCAGTTTCTTCCTGCTGTCCAAAAACATGTTGTTACATTAACTGATGACTCTGAATTGCCCATAATGTGTGCATGTCTTGCAATAGACTAGTATCCCATCTAGAGTGTCCCTTTCCTGGCCCTCTGTATTTTTGGGGATAGTCTCTGGGCTTAATCCTGCTGTATGCTGGATGAAAAATTCATTTTAGAAATAAATGGATTTCCTACATATGGCCGCATTACATATTACAAAAAAATATACACAACTAGACATATGTTAGTCAATAGCACTGCAAATACATATTATACTAAACGGGTTCCCAGTATTTGTTGCAATCAACCCTAGTCTTCTGTACTATTGTGACTATGTCAAATTGAACAAATAAACAAGTCAAAGAGCAGAGAATTAGCTTTCATCCAGGTTTTACCTCAACAAGGCCTTGGTGTAGGGCCAGATATACAGCTCTGGGGGATCTGAGTGATCTAGACAAGCAAGGACTGATAAGGCCCATCTGAGGCATGACATCCATGGTTTCAATCATCAGTGTGTAGAACATACTAAATATAGCTGTCACCTCATATTCCTCACTGGAGGGCAGCAGCAGCTATCTGTGTTATCTTTTCATCCTACTTTCACTCATCAGTGTTACCCGAAAAAACCTTGGGTGATAAATAGGAAGGTGGAAATATCTATATTCTCTGTGATCCACAGGGACAACTGCAATTAATAAAGATGGCTTTCTGTTGCCTTGCAAGACCGAAGCAGTCTTTGCAAAAAAATATTTGCAAAAAAATATCTATCCTGCTATGTCAGTGCATTCTATGTTTCCTTTTCTACTTCCTTTTCTAAATTAATTTCATACTGTAGGTGCAGTGCCATAGCTTATTGTGCGTGTTACTTTAAAATATAAGCCATACATAATGTTATTCCGACAACATAATAATAATATTAAATTATTCCCATCATTTTGTAACTCTGAAAATCTAATTATCACAAGAAAGCAGAGAGGAAATCTCAAAAACCACTTGTTTGTTCAGGGCTGGGTTTCATCTCACATCAAAAGGCCTTTAGAATAAGGAGTGTCACTGCACCTGCCTGCACTGTCGCGGTTTGGAGTTCACATCTTTAAAAAGATCCATGTTTCACCCCGAAATTTAAATTCAGAAGGGGCTGCTTCTAAACGTATGGCACATATTTAATGAAATAAAAGGCATATTAAATGTTTAGTGACGCCGATTTTGTGCAAAGAGGGAAAATCCATCCAGTAATGAAGCTGATTCCCCCTGTGGTCTGTCAGTCACTCCCATGTCTTCCCACACCGTTTCTGGCCAGTATGGCTTCCTGCTCTAAAGGTGTCATCATGCACAGATGTCATTTATGCTTTGCGAGCCGGCTCTTGGCTTGGCTGTAATGATGCGGGGGTCTAGAAGGTATTCTTTGGAGCCATGGAAGTAAATTTATTCCCACCCTTCCTCCTGAAGTATAGCACACTTCTCCCAGTTCACAATACAGAAAAAAGTGCCACTCTTGAGTAGCTTGATATTAAGCAGACAATGGGTGTCATAATGAAATGGGACACATCCATAAAACATAATCTACCAGCAATAGTAAACAATACCGCTAGAGAGTATTGTCTCAGATTATTAAAAGCCGGGTTTCTAATTGTATTTAATTGTGTTTAACCTCTTGGATCATAAAACCATCGTTGTGTTACTCCCAATCTGTTTCCAGCACAACACAACAAAAACAACAGTGGCAGTAAGTTTTATTCAGCTGCTTAAGCACATCATCCTGAAACTGTGTTAATTTTTGCAAAGCTAAGTATAGTTGCCATATCGGTTTATCATGTGTAGCTGTGCACTCCTCTTTATAACATGCAAAAGACTGTAACCCACTCAAAATGTTTAATGTATGTTTCAGAATTGCATAAATCCAACAATGGACACAGTAAATATCAAAATGAAATATGGCATTATCACTTTGCCCGGTATGACATGACACAGGGCATTGTCCTGCTGGAAGTAGCCATTAGAAGCTGGGTACATAGTGGTCATGGTCAGGAACAATACTCAGGCAGGCTGTGGCATTTAAATGATGATCAATTGGCTACTATGGGGTCCAAAGTGTGCCAAGGAAATATCCCCCACACCATCACACCACTATCGGCAGCCTGAATTGCTAGTATAAGGCAGGATGGATTCATGCTTTTATGTTGTTTACACTAAATTCCAGACCAAAGCAAGGTTCTTTCAATCTTCCATTAGACCCACTGTAACCACAGTTTCCTGTTCTTTGGTCTGATCTTCTGCTGCTCTAGACCATCTGCTTCAAGGTTTGAAGTTTCTGCATTCAGAGATTATTTGAGTTACCGCTGCCTTTCTATCAGCTTGAACCAGTCTGCCCATTCTTCTCTGACATCTGCTGCTGCTCTGGATGTTTTTTTCCCTATAGAGCCCATGTTCTGTAAACCCTAAAGATGGTTGTGCATGGAAATCCCAGTAGATCAGCTGTTTCTCAAATACTCGGGTGTATGTGTGTGTGTGTGTGTGCGTGTGCGTGTGTGTGTGTGTGTGTGTGTGTGTGAGAGAGAGAGAGACTGAAAATAAAACATCTTACTCAACAAATCAGCTTTCATCTAAATCAGACTTTGCCTTTGCATGACAGTCTGTCCTTAAAATATTCACAAACCAAAAAGTACCTGTTACACACAAGAGATATAAGTTCAAGACACTGCTATAGAACATGCTACTGCACTACTTCCAATATTATGGTTTGTCCAAAGCTACATTTGCAATATTTACTGAATATTGAACCATGCAACGCCATCCCATAAATTGAACTCATGCAAGTACCATGCAAGTAAAATGAAACACAATATCACTTAACAAATGGTATTTCTCTACTAGGCAATTAATGCATTTTTGTCATGAAATGACTGTAAACAACAATAAGGTAGATGCAACATGCTGTAAAATAACTAACATGTACAATACCATATCGTACATGTATTTACATGCACAATACCATATCGTACATGTATTTACATGCACAATACCATATCGTGCATGTATTTACATGTACAATACCATGATCTCCCTATTCTCTCTAAGAATGTTCAGGCCAGTGACAGTGATTGGAAAGTTGCTGGTCTGAATCATTGGGGGAGCCGAGTTGTAATATTACTGTTAGGCCCATAACTCCAAAAAGCACTCCAGGGGTCCTGAATAAATGGCCAAGTCTGTGCTCTGACCCCGAGCTTCGTTTTCATGTTTATATGTGTATGTTTCAAAAAAGAGCAAGAAGGGGTAATGTGAGAATTGAATAATTCCTTGTACAAATAGGGAATAAAGTACTGTTTAATTTAAAATTTCATCCTCATCTCATGCTATGTTAGCCTTGGCCGGGCAACAGAGATAGAATCCCTTGGCGTACTTTATTCACCCAAGAAGATCATTTCTTGGTGGTTTTCTTGCTTTTGGATCTCTGTCAGATACCTTCTATGACCATAAACTCCTTTATGGAGATGAGGGATATGGAACTGGATGGACGAAACTGACTGGTGAATCTAAAATCACAGATGAACGGGTCGTGCACCAAAGCAGCATGGTGGGAACTGACATTGTCCTACACGAGATCATCATCTGGATCCTGGTTCCATCTGCTCGAGTTTGAATACATTATCTAGGAGATGACTGAGGAAGTCCATTAGTTAGGCAATGTTATATAGAGCCAGAGTGGCATGATAGTTGAATAGCAGCAAACGCAGTGATATTCCCTCTACTCTGTCCTTTCGATGTACTGTAGAGCAGAGGCTCTAGTTTCAGCTCCTCCTTTATGTCCTGAATGTTCTCACCTCATCTCTAAGGCCACACCCAGATACCCTGTGAAGGAAGCTCATTGACATTCGATCCAATAGAATACACAAATTATCTTCTTCTTTTACTTGGCCTTCCTCTTCCACCCCTTTTCTCCTGCCATCTTCCTCTGTCAGTTGTACTGGTTTGCATTGCTACAGTGCTCATGAATGCAACCTTGGTGGGTGTTTATACTAACTCTTCTTTTGTACCTGGAAAATTGTGTGTTAACAGACATGATGTTCTGATTAATTGAGTTAGTGATATGGACTGGTAATGCTTTCTAAATTAGAAATCTGGTGGAAACTGTAGTTTACTGTGGGGAGTCGTGTACATTTAGCTGAAATATGTAATCTGAGCTGTGTGAATACGGCTCAATAGTGTTTATATTTTGGAGAAGTGTGTATTTCTTGAGGACTGTGGTTTAGGGATTTTTGCTGAAGGGTTTATTTTTCTATGCAATCAGTCAAGAACAAAGTGTGATGTGGTATGATATGGAGCTGGTAGGAATGTGGTACTTGTGCATCAAAGACAGCGTTTCTCCTCAGAAAATATGCTGGGAAAGAGCCATCATGGTCCATATGGTGCCAAAAGTCACTGATGAATGTGTTGCCGCTCAAATCCCTGATAGATTATCACCATTGTCCCTTAAGTAAGACAGAACGCAAACTATAATATACTTCATATAATACCGGCATCATCCTTATTGAATTAAGGTGCTGATTTGCTGCAGGTTGCAGATCAAGAGGAAAAAAATCAACTTCTACTCAGTGAGATGGAGTTAAGATTATGTTTTTTTTGTTCACCACAACACTGGGGATTATAAGATGTAGTGAATGGCCCAGAGTGATGACTGCAATGCTGGGGGTCAACAACCTTGACAAGGTGACAGCACAGCTGCCATTTTATGACTTGCTGTTGGCCTCTGGTGATTTTTGATGTGTTGGCACATAACGCTTCCTTCCTGTGGACCGAAACAAACCAGCGGCACATCGATAGAAAATTGCACTTGTGTTGGCAATTGCTATGTCCAGGTACTGTAGACTACTGGCTGAGTGGATTCCCTGTGGATGCCTGAATTGTCATGACAGTTCAGGTTGAGGCACCCAGATGCTTCTCTAGGTCATCTTCACTGGACACAACTGCCAGGAAAAAAACAAGCATGCAGGATGTTGGATCTGTTCACCTTATCGTCACAGTAGTATCATCCGCTCAACGTCCGTAGCCTTTAATCCAGTACAGGTTCACAGTGAGTCTGGAGTCCATCCCAGGAAACACAGGGCAGGGAACATTTTGGACAGGATTCTGGTGTATTGCAGGGTATACAAACGGAAAATCTATGCTACACTGCACTAGCCTACATAGACATGGAGAGTACTTGCAATCTCCATTTGCAAAGAGTGAGGGGTAAGTGGTACTACATGTAACAGATTCAGGAAGAAGCAAACATTCAACCCATGATATGGGGAGAAACCCCATAAAAAATGTAATGAGATCATTGTAGGAGAGTGAAGTGCTTCGATCAACAGAAAATGTTTGTCCAGAGCTGATTGAATAACCAAGCTCCTAATTAATAGTGAGTAAAAATAAATGAGTTACGTTTCTTAAGTAAAATATAATACTGCTTCAATTATCTTTTTATTATACATCAGTACTTGTGTGTCATAGCTTAGTCTACTATAATTAAAAGTTTCAAGCTTTAATATAATTTGTGTGTGTTTTGGTGGTTTACAAAACACTTTTACACACTGTATATACCTTATTACGAACAGCATAATGTACAGTTGGTTCAATGACATCAACAATTTGCAAAAGCAAGAACTGTCAAAAAGTTTGTTTATGTGCATTTAACAGAAAAGGCACTTCACCTATCTAGTTAGAGGTTTATGTCTTGATTTTGTCCAGTTACTTGATAACACTCAGCTGACTCGTGGGAAAGAGAGGGATAAAGAATAATTACACTTCCTGCGCTGACGCACATTGAGACTCTACAGAAGAAGAAAGCACAGTGTGAAGAGTAACAACACTCTGCTTTTACATCCCACGTATATCTTTGTCCTCTTCAGTTTTTTTTGTCTAAAATAAAAAGCTTGTCAACATCTTTTTGCTGTCCCACTTCACTGTTGACCCCAAGGAATTGAAAACAAGGTGTAAAACAACTGAGAAAGGATTCCTTTTGTCGGTCCACTGATTAACTTAACGTTACTTTACTGTGGTTATCTGCCAGTCTCGCCCCGGCAGGTTCTTTTATCCTGTTTCTTGCTTTAATTTATGTTTTGTTGAACAGCAAATTTTAGTAAGAAAAGCATTTCCGTGCTCCGTATCATAGACAATACACTTTCATTACAGGCTTCTCTATACTCTAATAGGTTTATCTAAAGACTAGAGAGCAGGAATAAACTTCCACAGGTTCAATTTTGTTTTCCATTGGATTGCAGTTGTTCAAGTAATGTTATAAATTCAATGCATTTTTCTGTGGGATTTTCATCTTTTGAGATTCTTTGTTTTTTTTTATCTTTCTTGTGTTGTTATTGTTGTCATGTATGCAGTTACAAATATTATACTCAAACGCAGTGTATGTATGCAGAATTTGGGATTGATTTAGTACTTTCAAGGATTATTGCCAGGAGGTCTTACTACTGATGTCAAAACATTCACAAATATTTATTGTTTGACAGATTTGTTTGTTTGTTTGTGACAGCTGAAATAGCTCCAAAAAGGCAGTTGCATGCAAAAGTCTATTCTTTAATGCCTGCGAAACAATACAACTGTCATTACTTGTATACTTTGAAAAATGCAAAAGAAAATCACTGTCTGAAACAATAGGCATGATCAAAAATTGAGACCAAACTACAAGCACTGTGACCTGTCTGCCCTTGATTTTGTGTTTATATGGAAAAAAAAATGCATCTAAGACTTCACATTCCAGAAAATCGTCCAAGAATTAAAAAGGGGAACAGATGAACCAAATTCTACAAAGAACTTTATAATGTGTATAGTTTTTTAGACGATACAAAGTACAGACGTGACTGAGACCTAGCGTCTTATAGCAGGAATCCCTCGGAGTTCTTGTGCTATGTGACTAAGCCATGACAAATAATTCCTTTGTATACAAACCATCCATCCATTTTCTGAAGCTACTTATCCTATTCAGGGTCTGGGGGGTCTGAAGCCCAATCTAAAGGCTATTTGTGCAGGGCAGGAACCAGCCCAGGATGGGGCACCAGCCCATCCCAGGGTGCGCTCACACACCATTCACTCACGCACCCACACCTACAGTATGGGCAGTTTGGTAGCTCCACTTATATTCAGCATGTTTTTGGACCGTGGGGGGAAATTGGAATACTCAGAGGAAACGCCACAATGACATGGGGAGAACCTGGCAGAGACTTGAACCCAGGTCACAGAGGCGTGACACCACCCACTATAACACCATGCCACATATTGTAGTATACAAACCAACCCAAAGTGAGCATAGGAAACACAAATTGTTTAAAATGGAATATACCTTTAATAGTATTTCTAATGTCAGAGAGGGCTCTATTTTGACAAACGCAGAGCATAAAGTGGAAATAATGGTTATGGGCGTGTCCAAATTCATTGCGCTCCTTCGATTGCGGAAAACACAGACTTTGCGCAAGCGCTTGGTGGAAAAGGGTTGTCCTAACTTTAAGTTATTCAGATGGATGTTTTGGGTGTAACAAGCAATAAACCAATCAAAATGGCAAATCACCTCACCTTTGAAAGGTGTTTGCCCGGCAAGCCAGACTACTTTACAGCTGCGGAAACAGACGTATTCATATGTCGTCTATGGGAGAACCACTGCTGCACTTAAGCCTTTCGAGGTGAAGCAGGCACAGGATTAGGTAGCAGCAAATGCATCCCCGTTTTGTGGCATTATTAGATCATCCTCGCAGTGCCGAAGGTAGCATAATGATGTCAGGATACGGGGAAACTTGCTGCTGAACGAGAGCAGCAGCTGGGAACGGGCACTTAAAAAGACAAAAGAAACAAAAAACTCAAACATAATTATTTAAATTTTGGGTCTGAAGGTCCCAATATTTATATGAATAAAGCAGAATCTCTGTTCAAGCAAAACACAACCTACAGTTTTTAAGTTGTTTTCAAATTAAAGGCAATAGGGCTGTTATTTTTCTACGTCTCACAATTTGGATTCCTTACCAGGCTACAGACGATTCGGCTCTTCTGCCAGCTGATCCCTCCTTGCCCGTGCTGTTGCTGTTCTACCCTCCTTTGTTGGCATCGGTACATGCAGTTCAGCAGCAAGCCTTGTAAAGCCCTCTAATATGTCCGCATTTAAGTCCAACAGACATCCATCACGCAGGACCATGTTACACAACATACAACATGCCACAAAGAACTCTGGGACCTTCTGAGGGCTGGACTGTAATGTTCCGCCTGACTTATCTAAATATCTGAAACGCATTTTCTGCAATCCAAATGTCCTTTCAATTATAATACGTCCTTAAGTCTAATAATGAACTTGAAAGATTTTTTAATTATAGGTTTGTTCTTTACTTCATTTATATTGTTTTTCTTTTTGTGTGTCATTAAACAGTGTGATTATGTGAATGGATTAGATGTACTTTACAATAAAACACACTTGCAGTCATGGCCAAAAGTTTTGAAAAAAGTATTTTTGAAAATGTATTGATTTATGCAAAGTTTACTGCATCAGTGTTTGTAGATCTTTTTGTCAGATATTTCTATGGTATACTCACGTATAATTACAAGCATTTCATAAGTGTCAAGGGCTTTTATTGACCATTACAGTAAGTTTATGCAAAGAATCAATATTTGCAATGTTGGCCCTTCTTCTTCAAGACCTCTGCAATTTACCCGGGCTGTTGTCAATCAATTTTTGTGCTAAATCCAAACTGAGCCCATTCTTGCATATTTAATGGTTGAAGTGTGTTAGGATTTGTGGGTTTTTGTTTGTCTACCCGCCTTTTTAGGATTGACCACAAGTTCTCAATTGGATTAAGGTCTGGGGAGTTTCCTGGCCATGGACCCAAAATGTCGATGTTTTGTTCCCCGAGCCACTTAATTATAACTTTTGTCTTATGGCATGTTGCTCCAGCTTGCTGGAAAAGGCATTGTTCATCACCAAACTGTTCTTGGATAGTAGGGAGAAGTTGTTCTCTGAGGATGTTTTGGTACCATTCTTTATTCATGGCTGTGTTCTTAGGCAGAATTGTGAGTGAGCTCACTCCCTTGGCTGAGAAGCAACTCCACACATGAATGGTCTCAGGATGCTTTACTGTTGGCATGACTGATGGTAGTGCTCACCTTTTCTTCTCAGGACAATTTTTTTCCCAGATACCCTAAACAGTCAGAAAGGGGACTCAGAAAAGAGAGACTACCCCAGTCGCCAACAGTCCAAAAGTCCCTGAACCTTTTGCAGAATATCAGTCCATGTCCATGAAGTATTTTTATTTGGAGAGAAGTGGTTTCTTTGCTGCCCTTCTTGACACCAGGCCATCCTCCCAAAGTCTTTGCCTCACTGTGCGTGCAGATGCACTCACACCTACCTGCTGCCATTCCTGAGCAGGCTCTGCACTGGTGGTGCCCCGATCCCGCAGCTGAATCAGCTTTAGGAAATGGTCCTGGTGCTTCCTGGACTTTCTTGGGAGCCCTGAAGCCTTCTTCACAACCGTCGGAGCTCTCTCCTTGAAGTTCTTGATGAGCCGATAAATGGTTCATTTAGGTGCAATCTTGCTAGCAGCAATATCATTGCCCGCGAAAACCTTTTTGTGCAAAGCAATGATGGCTGCACGTGTTTCCTTGCAGGTTACCATGGTTAAGAGAGGAAGATCAATGATTTCAAGCACCCCCTCCTTTTAAAGCATCCAGTCTGCTATTCTAACTCAATCAGCATGACAGAGGGATCTCCAGCCTTCTCCTCGTCAACACTCTCACCTGTGAGAATCACTGAAACGATGCCAGCGGTCCTTTTGTGGCAGGGCTGAAGTGCAGTGAAAAAGGGTTTTCCGGGATTAAGTTCATTTTCATGGCAAAGGGGGACTTAGCAATTAATTGCAATTCATCTTATCACAGTTCATAACACTATGGAATACATGCAAATTGCCATCATAGAAACTGAGGCAGCAGACTTTGTGAAATTAATGTGTCATTCTCAAAACTTTTGGCCAAGTATAATAAACCATTAGTGAAGCTGGAGGGGGTGACCTGTGTGCGTAACAAGCCTGCACGTTTTTAAAATGCACCCCTTAAATATGGTTTAACGTTGACTTTAGACGTTTTTTTGTCTTTTGATCAAAAGCACAATGACATTGCACTGCTTTAAAATAGTGACACACTGACAATGTGTGCAGCTGTGCCACATTTGAAAAAAAATACTATTCCTACGTGCTAAAAGTGGCCACAAAATCATTCGCTATTTCAACAATTTGCATGTTGCAATTTGGCATGAAAGTGAGCAATACACTGGTACAAATCCAGTGGAACCACTTTCTGTTGCACATTGTGCAGGCAGAAGTTAGAGCCCATGATGTTTCTGTAGAGGTAGAACATTCTTAAAACGACTTCTACGTGAATGACAGATGGAATAAAAATTTAATGTGTTAGATGAAGGCTTCAGTTATAGGTCTTACTATTGCCATGTTACCCATACGTCTGGTAATTATTTTAATTAATATAATTTTGGTGATGATAAACATTCAGCGCATGTCAAAAAATCCATTTCTATATAATTTTTAAAAATTATACGTGCATGATTTTTTTAAATGCTGTAGTTAAGCAAGTCACTTAGACCAGGAATGCCTTTGATTAAGTCTACAATTAAGAAATTCAGCCTGTACTGCATATCATGATATTAACCTATCCTTATTTAGAATGCAATTATGCAAAATGCTGGATACAGACAGACAGACATATATTAATGAATGAATGAATGAATGAATGAATGGGCTGTGGGAGATTATTCAGTTAGTGTTCCCATAAGGATTTCTTTGTATTTGCCAACACATAGCTGATGATAATTAATGAACTCATTAATATTTTCAAAAATTACAAATTATCCATTGAGGCCTCACAGATTGAGCATTAGCCTTTGCCACTACTGCCTCCTAACAAGCAATAGATCATTTTACACTAATATAGGGACCTTGCAGGCCATCCATGTTGATTTATTTGCAAAATGTTTCTTGCCAGCATTGTTGGTGGAAAAGTGACTATTTGCAACCTGTTAGATAAGCAAGTGTTGGTTGGGGGGGGTAAAAATATCTCCAGTGGTCACAGTACATATACATCTTGCTGTCAGAGAAAAACGCAGCTCTTTAAACTGGCTGCAGTGTGTAAGAATTGGAATTTATATGTCTTATTATCAAACCAAAAGATCAGAACACCTGCCAATGGATAATGTAATTGTGATGAATAAGAAGGTTATCAGGGAGGGAAGATGAGACTGAAATATTGCATTACGAAATGCACTCCATCTATATACAGGGCAAATCAAAGTGGCCTGTGGTTAGAGATGGACCATAACTATGTCACATTAAAATGACCAGCTCTCAGACAACATTAAAGGGAAGTAGAGGGCATTCAGCCATCAACCAATAACTTGTTAATTACTTATGAGGCATTCTAGGTAATGCGAGGAAGGGAGGGAACATCCCTCTCGACTCTGTGGTACAGCAGAGGACATTCCAAGTACTGCAAGTCACACATGGTACACAGAGACGAAACCAAAGCCCACATTATGGGCTATTCTATACCTTATCTATCCATCCATTTTCCAAACCGCTTATCCTACTGGGTCGCGGGGGGTCCGGAGCCTATCCCAGGAGCAACAGGCACGAGGCAGGGAACAACCCTGGACAGGAGGCCAGCCCATCGCAGGGCACACTCACACACCAGTCACTCACACATGCACACCTATGGGCAATTTGGCAACTCCAATCAGCCTCAGCATGCTTTTGGACTGTGGGGGGAAACCGGAGTACCCGGAGGAAACCCCACGACGACACGGGGAGAACATGCCAACTCCACGCACATGTAACCCAGGTAAAGACCGGAACTCGGGTCCCAGAGATGTGAGGCAACAGTGCTAACCATCGCACCACCACGCCGCCCTCTTACCTTATCTATACCGGCATAATATACAGTAATTGGTTCCTTTTTTTGTGAATGTCATGTTATTTGCTGACTGTGTGTATGAATCCTTTGAACTTCAATGCACATCTTATTTTCACCTGATTGTGACTTACACACCACAAAAGTCTTACTGGATCCAAAGCTTTCAGAGTGGGCTCTATCATGAATAGAAGGTGAAATTTAAATTAAATACCAATTCCAGCTCTTGCTCTAATCTCCTCAGGGAGTGCAAAGTGAAGGCAGATTTAATAAATCAATGATGATGCAGCCTTCTGCACCTTGTCTTGGCCCTAAAGAACTGACTGATTGCATTCTTCTCCTGACCTCTCCATCATTACACCAACACGAACACTTGCATTGCAGAACTTAAAATCATTAGGTAAGATGGGTAAGTGCATAACTTTATTTTACTTTAATGAGATCACTGGCTTTCAGTCTTTCTTACAAGTATATCAATGCACGGAGGAATGTTGTTTATCGATTAGAGTCAGAACAAGGGTAGAATCTTGTAATGTCAGCTCTGAAAGGATGCTTTCAAGAATACTGTGTGGCAGGAAATGTGTAATACTGAGAACAGCACAGACCCCACTTAACCTATTCATTGAAAAGAACAGTCATAATAAGAAAGTAGATGGTCAAGTGGAAAATAAAGCATTGAGATGAGGCCAAATGGACTATTTGAGTATTGCGTGGTGATGCGCCTGTTAATTATTGCTAAAACTAATACAAACAATGCAACTAATGGGTAAAACAAACTTAGTAGTAGACAACTTTTGCATTAGCAAACAGTTTGTTCTTGGCAAACAGCTTATCTTGATCATGAAGTAAATTGGCCCTTGATCTTCTTGCAATTTTCTTTCCCTCATCTCAGTGATTAACAATTTCTATTTTGCTGATTTCCAGTGGGCCAAACTAGTGTTTACTCATTAATCATTCCAATTTAGTGTACTAAATATACAAAACAGTTTGGTTTATTTTGTTTTAGTTTATAATAATAATAATAATAAGTTATTCCTGCATTGACTTATGACAAATTATTGTTGTTACCTTGGAAATGTGCATATGCAATAGTGAAGGTGACTGGCCATGATGCGTGGTTAGATGGATGGATGATATATATAAGGACATGAAATACTGTGTGTGTTTTAATTTCCACATTATTGCACAATGTGAGGGAATATCTAACAGTTTGCTTGGTATAAGGGGTACCTCAGTGAGGAGCGTAGTGTAATAAAGTCTCTTTGTACTGTCCTTTTATCCTTGTGGCTCAATTTTCCATACTGTGCTCCAGCTCCGTAATGGGTCTCCTGCAAGTGAGAAAGTGATGTCTACAGACAGGCTGAGTCTCCCTGAACATCCAGGAGCTGCTAGAAATGGCCTGTGACTCCCACATGCCCGGAAATGAGTGAATTGCAGAAACTCTGAGGCATTAGCGGTCAATCTCATAAAAGTGTCTCACGCAGAAACAGATGCTTCTGAGAAAATGTGTTACTAAATCACTGTTGTCTTGTGAGTTGTTGCCTGTAGTCCAGGGACACATTAACAAAAAAAAAACACAAATTGTGACCTAGTGACCAGTCAAGATAATGTCACTACTCATACAATGAGAATATCATATTATTTAAGATTCTAATTGATTAAATACTTAAAAAGGTGAGTCTTCTATTATTGTAAGTTGGCAAGCATTTCATACATATATAATTCAGATTTAGAGTATAAAATATAAAAAAAGTATAAAAGAATAACTGAAAGTATATACTGTAAATCTGGAAGAGATCCTGAAAATTTTTCTTTATAGTTTTTATTTTTACTTTTAAATAATCCTCCAGTTTTATACTGAGGCAGCGGAGCGGTGGAGAGGCCGCTATAGCAGAAAAGGTACAATAATTATGCAGGAAATAGGAAACCCTACTGTTACTAACGGGGCTCTTTACAATCATGGGTCTGGATGGAATCACGCTACCGGCTGCCAAACAGATTCATATTTCTGTCCGATAAGTATATGTATATGCGCAATGAATGCATTTCAGCTGATTGCATAAATATATTAAAGTATCACTGCTGAAATCTGTTGAATAAAATTGGAGTTGCCTTTTCACCAGTTCAACAGGTGCAGATCTGGATTAATTAGTCAAAAAAATAAGGAATTTAGGAAAACTGTAGGATAACTTTCAGCAGGTACCTCCGCTGTGAGGAAATGAAAGGAATGTGTCCTGATGATCTCCAAGGTTCATTTTCACCTCCTTCCCTACATTCCTTCCATCCCCCAGTTTGGATTTATGCAGCCCCTTTAATACACACAATGGGATGACTTTAATGATCCCCCCCCGCCCACAACTAAAGGTCTCTGTTTTGAATTGAGTGAAATTGAAACACTGCCAAACAAGAATATTAATTAATAACTTTGTCACCTCCCAACCTTCACCAGCCTGACATTTCCCCATCGCTATCTTGAGTGCCTTGTGTTGTGGATGGGCTTTTATTTATTTATTTCCCCCCATAAACATTCATATGTTAACCATGGAATAAGAGCGCCCACTAGTGGACTTATTAAAATAAAAGCGATTTCATGCTGCAATGTGTTATAGTGTAATTTAATGTCATGCAATACGCGAAACGTGAAACGTAATTTTTCTTAAGAGTTTTATTTTGATGTTTTCTATTTGCTTTAAACAATAAAAGGGATGATTGTACATTGAACATTGACCTTGTTCACCACAAACTGGCACAATGTTTCCTTGCAGGACTAACATGAATCCAGCTGCATTTCTGCAGAGCCATGAAATCAAGCACAATATTTATTTCTAAGTATGGAAACTATTTGCATATTCTAGTGTTGTATCTGCACTGCAAATAATAATAATAAGTATTATTATTATAGATTTTAAATATGTATATGCATATGTATTACCTGAATTTACAGCCATTAATGCATCATTATTACATTTAACTGTTTATAATACCATTACTACTTTCAAGGGAAGCTGACTAGAACATACCATCGCTGGTCCTGTAACTCACACAAGACAAGCAATGACCCCGCTGAGAAGATTCAGCCTAGAACTGGAAAAGCCAATTGCTGACTAAACCTTGGCTTTAGCTTGACATGTCACCACAGAGATGCCAGCGATTGTGGCTTCAAAAAAAGCACAATTTCAGCTTCAAATTGCCCTGATAAGTTCTCATTTGGTCAGCAACCTCCTTCCACCACTTTAGTCCTGCAGCACTTTCTATGGAGAAGAAGCAGCTCTGTGTTGTGGTGGATCTTTCCCATTTTCTTCATCTTTGATAACCAACAAAACTGCCTAGAATGGAAACTACTAATCCTACTTCTCTGTACTGTGCAGGTGCCACGGTATCCAAGGAATTTTTCATGGTTTACGTTTTTTTTTTTTAATTCCTGCACTGACTTAATTAGAACGAGTCAGAGTATGGTACGCTGCATTCAATATCAATATCATGCAAATATAATACAGAATAGTCATATAAAGTTAATAATATTCTTTTTGTGATACAGTTGTAGTATGCAAAGTCTCTGAAAGTTAAATATCACAAAAATTGGCAGCATGGGAAAATAGGTTTTTAATACTCTCCATACTGTTAAAAAAACACACACACACACACAAACACACTTAAATTACACTGCATTTTGCATTTGTGGATGATCTTCAATTGCCCTTCAACATATAACAATATTTCAAATTAGATGGAACTGTACCATGTGGTTGTAATACCGTGTGTTACAGTTTTACTGCACATGAGCACCAAGCCCATACAGTAGGATGATACAGTGCCATTACTCCAAATCAGCCAGGTGGTGTTACCTTCGTGGGAGCACAGAAAGATCTTTTTTTATAAAAGAGGCTTTTTTAACCAGTCAGATTTCAAATCAGTCCATTTTCAGAGAATGAGGTAGCTCCACCAAGGCTTCCTGTTTTACAGAAAAACAAGCACTTCATGCATGAAAAACCATTACACTAAAATAAAATTAAACAAAGACACTGGGTGAATATTGGGTAAGTAGGACAAAGGGTGAACTGGGACACATATGTATGATGCTCTATATCTTTATGCCTCTGTGGTCTATTAACTTAAGCTCAGTTCTTGAGCTCCCAATAATACTTTTATGTTCATATTCATTATTATGATTATATTTTTGAAGTGAGAAAGCAAATTTTCAAAAACTGTCCCAGTTTACCAATATCCATCCTAGTTTTAAACATGACAAAGGAGATTACATAAATGAAAATTCTGCATTCATGGTATATATACAGATGTTCTTGTGAATCGAGTACTAGACATAGCATTTCTATTTACCTTCCCATAAACCAAAAGATTCAAAATAAAAGTCTAAAATTAGATATTAAAAATTGTAATTCTCCCCTTTCAGAGCACAGCAAGAGTATGGATTCAACCATGCCCCCATGGACCATAAATGCAAAGCAGTCAAGGGCATCTGCACGGTAGCCTGCTTTTCCACATGTAGCAGTAATAAGTCCTACCACACTCTGCAAAGCCACACTCTGTACAGTATGTGTGTTTGTCTGTGTTTCCATATGTTTCTGTGTGTTGGTGTACGTTTGTGTGCGTTTGCGTGTTTGTGTGAGTCTGTTTAGCTCTGTGTGTTGTCATATGTTTGTGTGTTTGTCATGTGTGTGTTTGCCTATATTTGCATATGTTTATGTGTGTCAGAGGTTGAGTATGTTTGTATTTATTTTTTGTTTGCATAGGTGCATGTGAGGTTGCATGTGTCTGTCTGTGTGTGTTTGTGTGTGCTTCTCTGTGATTGCCTATGTTTATGTGCGTTTGCCTGTGTCTGCATGTGTTTGGTTTTCTGTATTTGCGTATGTTTGAGTCTCTGTGAGTTTGTGTTGGCGTGTTTGTGTGTGCTTACCTGTGTTTGCGCATGTTACATTTTATGTATGTGGTTTCTTTATATCTCTCATTTTGACAATATTTTTATTTCCGTCTGTGCTTGCTTTCCTAATTGGACCAATCGCATTGTCATACTTTGTTATGAATTTTACCATTTCAGAATGCACCTTCTTGTGTGCCAAGCTGCTTGTACCTACTGCAACTTCCCAGAGGATTAGCAGAGATTGGGGAATTTGAATTTGAACTGTCCTTGCCCCCTGACCCCCATCTCCCCCGTCCACCACACCCGACATTTACAATCAGGTGTACTGTATGTCATCAGTGGTATATGAAAATGAATACAGGTTTCGTTAACCATTTCCTGACATCCATTTAGGAGTGTACAGTATATAGTGTTATTTCTCCTAAGGTTGCCCTTTGTTATGGACTTGTATGCAAATGTAATTTTAACTTCGCTCATGTTTCACATCGAATGCATCTCCTTCATTACAATTTAAACTTCTGCTTACACATATTTACTCAGACTATGAAGCATTATGGGCAATTTATCTCAGGACGCAATACCCTTAAGCAAACTGCGCCCATATAATGTAGAAAAATAAAATAAAATAAAACAAATACTCAGGGGACATAATACCAACCAGCCAGGAACTATTCCTGCATATGCTCCTCAGAAATTACAGTACAGTAATTCATTAATAATGATAATTTATTAAATATAAAAAGGGTAGCAATTTGCAAATAGCGTGTCCTTACATGCATATTTTAAAGCCCAATTAACCTTAGACTTTCAGCTTGCCTGTCAAACTTAAGGTTTTTTTTTGCCCACAGTGATGTGAAAGACATGTAAAACAAACTAGCGCTTCTCTAAACATTGCAAGATTTGCAGCTCCATGTAATCATCTGTCTGCCTGTCTGTCTGTCTGTCTGTCTGCGGCACTGAGGTGATGCTGCCTGCCTGTCTGTCTGTCTGCCTGTCTGTCTGCGGCACTGAGATGATGCTGCCTGTCTGTCTGTCTGCAGCACTGAGGTGATGCTGCCTGTCTGTCTGTCTGCCTGTCTGTCTGCCTGCGGCACTGAGGTGATGCTCTTCCTATAATGTGTCTCTTTTTTGACTTGCAAGTCATGCTTCATAGGCCATGATGCTTGTAATTAATTACAAGCAGCCAATGAAATATGTGGATAGAATTTCAAAAAACGGATGGCACCAAGGTCAAGCATTTGCTTGCGCGGGCTTTTCAAAGTGCCTTTTTGATTGGTTCGTCTCCACCAGACCCTTCCATGGGAATTTCAATGGGAATCCAAACTTAATTTATTCAAAGGGCCTTTGCTGAACTCACACAAGATGGATTAACGAAATTGAATATCACTCGCAGGACATATTGTGTTTAAATGGAGATGACGTAGAATATGACATGCATTCATAAACTTGAATAAATAAATATAGTGTAAAAGAATTCTTAATTCCCATAATATATGCTCACACAGTCCAGATGTCAGGAAAAGGGAGATCTGGGTGTCATCTGATGTTTTTGAGTTGACTATTGACTCATAAATTCAAACAAATAACAAAACACACTCATCTGCTTAAAAATGATTATAGTGGTACTTTGGTTATCGATCTTAATCCGTTCCGGACTCCGGGCCGAATCCTAAAAAGTTTGAGGTCTGATCTAATTTTTAAAATAATGGAAAAACCAATTAATTGGTTCCGAGCCTTAGAAAATTGCACCTAAAAAACATAAAATGAACAGGATAAAACAAGAAGAGCATTTTTTTCTTAATGGCTTCCAAAACGATAAAGATCTTATCCCAACATTACTCCTGTCCTGCCCCAATTGTCTGTTCCTTCCGTGTGCCACGCCCCCTTGTTAACCTTGTATGGGATCCCCATGTGATCAGCTGTTTCTGGTTGTCATTAGTCCTCTGTATTAAGTCCACATTTCAGTATGTTTCCCAGTCCGGTCATTGGGTGCGTTTCATTTACTTACAGCGCTAGCTTAAAGCAACGCATTGATCCAGACGCATTGCCTTACGGTTCGATGCATTGCGACATCTTACCTGGCTGCACAAATTGGAACTGCCTCCGGGACAACACACCTTTGCCCTTACTGGTTGAAGAGTTTAGTTACACGCATGATTTTTGTATCCCAGGCAATTCCGATAGATAATCTGCAATTTCTCACGAATATCACATAAAGCAGTAAGAACTGGTTTTCAGTTAATTTACCGGGTAAAATAAAGTTTAAATAAATGACATAAATGCTCTAATAGTACACGTAAATTGGTGGTTTATTTATTTGGTTAATCGTCCAGTCTGTGAAGAAGGCATTCAAGTAAGAAATGCATTGTAGTATGACTCATTTCCTGGCGCGTACAATTTATATTAGGTCTGCGTTCACAGTTTGACTTCTGATATTCAGATCGATTTCTACGTCAAACTGGTTTGTTCGGCGTTCAAGCAATTTGATTTCCTTTGAATTTGAGAACCAATGTACCACTGTATTACAGAAGTACAGTATTGAATAGTGTACCATGCAAGTCAGCTCCATTAGTGTTTGCAGAAATTCAGTTCAGGATGGGCATTCTTGCTGAACCTGACCATTTGTCTTATCACATATTACATTAACCCCAAGCTGTAATACAATTAATGTACATTGCAGTTCTAAATGATATTGCACAGTCAAACACAGAAATAATTATTGTTAACCGTTTTCTAGAATGTTCAAGTGAAAGAAAAGTGACATTAGTTGTGTGTCATCCCTTAAGCAACATCGACAGTATAGAAAGTACGAAAAAGTATTCTACTTCCAATATGGTAGACTAAGACCATTCAAGATCATTTTAGCCTCCGTTTCCGGATATGAGAGAGAAGAACAACCCTTATCATTTAGACACTGATTTTTTAAATTGTACCATATGAATGGATTGTTGTGACTAGGCATTCAGGTAAAAATACATTTATTGGCTATCACAAACAGTTTGAAACACCCTGACCTGGGGCTGGAACTCATGACAAACCTAGAAAGACGACACCAGCCGCTCTGCACACCAGCCATATGACCATTCTGGCAATCATGACAAAACCCCAGCAATTACATCAGCTAAGCTAAACTAAGATAAGACCACAAACTCGATTCTGAATTAACTACACTTTCAAGCTGTGTTGTTACTCAGAGATAATTGTCACTGTACAATTATACAAGGTAAAAAACAAAACTAAGAGCCTCTAGGTTGGGTCTGTAGGTAGGGATAAAATTATAGCACACCTACAGACATATACTGTATAAATTTACATACTGTGCTGTACATACACACGTTCTGATTTTGCAGGATTTAACATACAACTGGGTCAACAAATGAGGGGCTTCGGTTTCACTTCTTTAACCAATCACAATCGTTGTTGTATGACATCACTGCACTATTACCAGCAATGTTTTCTGTTACTGTAAGTGGCAAGGTGCACGGGTTTCTAAAGTGCCAGTTTTATGGTGCATTTTGCCTTTGCTTAAGATAGTAAACATAGGGATATGCTTGCTTGCAAAGGTTGTATGGAGCAATGCAAGGGTGGACGATAGAAAAAAAACAACAACACCAACAACAAGGATAAGGCTCGAACCATCATCCATGAGATCACAATCACAGAGGCAGAGCCTGTGGAGCCACACACCATTCCTTGCCTGCTGTCTTGATGGCTGGAAGCCTTGAGTGTTAAAATGAGAACAAATGGGCCAATGTAGTGATGTCATACAATGAAGGCAGTGATTGGTGAAAGAAGGGAACACACAAGCCCCTCCCCCTGGTTGACCCAGGGACACATTGCAGCAAAATCATGATGTCCCTCTGCAGACTGCAGTACATGCCAGTAGTGTTATTTAAAGTCTCCTAGGCTAAAACCATCCAGGGTATCCAAGATTAAAATACTACATCTTCAGTCTAAACTATAACGGGTCCAAATCTGACAGGGCATTCTGAATGTTTTTTTTTTAACATAAAATAAAATCCAGTGAATAGATGAAAATAAATGTCCATCGATTCATCCATATTTCGAAACCGCTTGTCTGATTCAGGGTCTCAGGGGTCCATAGTCTATCCCGGAGGGTTCAAATGAAATGGGCACAATAAAAACAAATGTAATAAGATCATATTTTATAGGTCTGGGTACAGTTTTAAAGCTTTCTTTACAGCAAATAATGTACAGTGTGTACTCTCAGAATAAATCATTGTACTAGCCTAATCTACTGTAAACAAATGAATGAATATGTAAAAAAAATAACTGCTTTGTTAAATTTGCTGGAAGGTTATATTTTTATGGATGTGTGAGTGGATGGTGTGTGAGTGACTGGTGGGTGAGTGTGCCCTGTGATGGGTTGGCGCCCCATCCTGGTTTGGTCGCTGCTTTGTGCCCGTAGCCTCCAAAATAGCCACTGGACCTACCACCACTCTGAAAAGGAGAAGCTATTTCAGAAAATGGGTGGATGGGTTACATTTCTGTGTTGTTGCCATATAAAATATAAAATTCATTTTAGCCAGTAGAATCCATCCATTTTCAGTAACTGCTGGCCTATTCAGGGTCATAGGGGGTGTAGAGCCTATGGCTGCAAGGCAGGGAATAACCCAGGACGGGGTGCCAACCCATCACAGGGCACACTCACACACCAGTCACTCACATATACAAGGCAAGGAATAACCCAGGACGGGGCGCCAACCCATCACAGGGCATAGACACACACCAGTCACTCACACATACAAGGCAGGGAATAACCCAGAATGGGGCGCCAGCCCATCACAGGGCACAGACACACACCAGTCACACACCCACACATAAGGTAGGGAATAACTCAGAATGGGGCGCCAGCCCATCACAGGGCACAGACACACACCAGTCACTCACACACACAAGGCAGGGAATAACCCAGGACGGGGTGCCAACCCATCACAGGGCACACTCACACACCAGTCACTCACACACACAAGGCAGGGAATAACTCAGAATGGGGCGCCAACCCATCACATGGCACAGACACACACCAGTCACTCACACACATACATGGCAGGGAACAACCCAGGACGGGGTACCAACCCATCACAGGGCACAGACACACACCAGTCACTCACACACACAAGGCAGGGAATAACTCAGAACGGGGCGCCAACCCATCACATGGCACAGACACACACCAGTCATACACCCACACACAAGGTAGGGAATAACTCAGAATGGGGCGCCAGCCCATCACAGGGAACAGACACACACAAGTCACTCACATATTACCTGGAGGAAACCCCACGGCGACACGGGGACGACGTGCAAACTCCACATACATGGAGCCTGGAACTACTGTGCTTATCACTGAACCATTGTGCCACCCCTAGACAGCAGCATATCATGTGGGAATAAGTCTGGGCTAAACAGACTATAAACATGAAACGGAAATGGTCAGTGGTACGGGGAGCAACCCTTAAGCATGCACGAACAAAATGATGTGAATAACATTGACTATCTTGTTAAAAACAGCACATGTCAAGATCTATCATGGTATGCCAACATTCAGTACTTATAGTCGATGTGTTGACTGCAGAAGAAATGGACATGAATAAAGACCTGTGCCAAATTATTACAGCCAGATGTCTGGGTCTGAGCACCTCCAAAACAGCATGGCTTGTGGAGTTTTCCCAGTCCGCCATGGTGAGTACCCGCTGAGAGTGGTCTGTGGAGAGAAGAAACATGAACCACCAACAGGGTGCTGGGTAGCCGAGGCTCATCGATGTCAGATGTGAACAAAGGCTGTCCCATCTGGTAGATACCAACAGAAGGGCTGCTGTGGCTCAAACGGCTCGCGGTTTTAATGATGTCCACAGGAGTAATGTGTCACCAAACACAGTGCGTCGAGCTCTACTGCGTACGGGACTGCATACTGTAGGTGTGAATCCGAACTGCATGCCACAGATGTTCGACACTCACCCAGCCACTAAAAGTGCTTTGAATGGTGGACGGGGATTGACATGGGCACTCCGACTGGCCTGTGGCTGTCTTATTGATTAAAGATTGCTAGCTTTTCAACTAAGGCCAATAGTCACGATCAATTCTGTTACCATGAAGGTGCTGATTTTTAAATATTGTTCATAATAAGAGAATGATGTTTGTCACAAGGCTCTAGTGCCTTGGTCTCTTTGACTTTGAGTCTCCTTGACTTTCACGTAGTGATTAAGTGCTCTGTATGCCCCATTATTTGATGCTTCCTTCAGACGTAAAGTTTAATTATTTGAGACTGGAGACTTAAAATGATTATTTTTAAATTACAAGTGACAAGGTTTGCGAAAAGAGCACTTTTAAAATCTTCTGAGTTAATTACTATATTGTCTGTTATAAATTCTGTTCTCTTAAGAGGAGTTGACAATAATTTAAGCCATGACTACAATATTTTAATGCAAAGTGTGTGGTAAATGCTTTTAAATGTTTCAGTAAAGCATCGGATTGATTGTTCTACCTTTTAAGAAATTTATGTCTTAGCCTGAAATAAGCAGCTATTAGTTTAACATTGCCTGTTTGCTCACTGCTTTAATAAATGTAGAGTCCCGTAACATTGCGAGGTTGCCATGACGTTGCTTGTCCAAAACCTAACCTTTGCAAGCATGGATTCAGACTGCTTTGCTGAAAGATTTATGGCATCATGCATGTTTTACGCCACTGAGTGCACTAATGGGTTTTAGCGGCAGACCCCAAGGAGTGGTTGTGCATGCAAAAACAGGTGAGCTGAGAGAGCCACAATGTCAGATTTATACAAGTCCGCATCACAGTCGACCAAACTACAAGCCTGAACTCTGTTCATATTCATACACACTGAATTCGGCCACAACAATACTTACATCACACAACACACTTTGACATTTCATTCTCTTCCGAGAAACCAGTGCATAACTATACTTTTCTGCCGAGTGCAGTACTTGGAAAATGGAGCCTGAAAGTTACAAGCAAACCAGTAATCATATTAGACTACAAGCTACATAGGAAAAAGTGTTGCAAGATAAAAATATAAAGCAACGCAAAAACAGAGCAAAATTACAAAATTAGAATTGAGCACTTAATTCAGATTAACCCACTGCTCAATTTTGTGATTTTTCTCAAGGTAAGACAACTGGAGGCTGGACTGAAAATCACAGAAAACATTTCTGTGTAATGCAGTCAATTAAACTTACTTTAACATTAGCTTAATCAAAGCTAATGAAATACAGTCTTGCTGGAACAAAAGCCGGTATGCACAGTGGCCCTTCGATTAAGATACTATACTCCCTCAACCAGTGTGCAGCACAAATCGTGAGAAATATTTCAGTATTTGTGTACAAAAGTATAGACTCTAACTAGCAGAAGTGCATTTTCTAATTAAATTTTAATTTTTAATGGTGGATTTATTAAAAACATCACTGTAAAACATACCAATATTTAATGATAAATAGTGCCATATTCTTGTTATTAGATATTATTTCTCTTTAATTTTTAATATATGCTTTGTTTGTTTTAGAAGGTAGATATTTACAAAATTATATAATTAAAGTGTAAACTGTATCAAAATGGTTATAAAAAGTGACATATACCTGCTGTCTGGGGTTTTGTATAACATACATGTCATCATACTTCATTAACTAAGTACATATTGCCCGATGAAGTGAGGGTATTTGAGAGGGTGTTTCAGATACGAATTAATGCTGAAGTGAATTAATAATGTAGCACTAATAGCAGCTGTAGAACGTAGCGGCATTATGTAGCTGGTACACATAACAGGAATTTATAAATACCCTTTTAACATGTTATTTTAACATGTAACATAAAAAATAGATACATCCAGTTATGTTCATGTCAAACCTTTTTTTCTTTGCTACATATCAAAGAAGTAAATAGAAGTTTTAAAGCTCAGGTAAAAGTATGTTGTTTTGTGATTACATTGTTTCCCCCACTCTCAGAGGTCTACCTCAATAACGGCTGCCACTCACCCAACGTGATTTGGTAGTGATGTAGAGCTTGTCTAGCCACTTAGCAGCCTCAAAAAAGGAAAAAAAAAAATTACTAGCAACTGCTAATAAAAGGAATCTCTTTCTGCAGACACATGCAGTCAGGCATCCATTTTTGTTCTGTGATCCTTGTAGTTTGACATCAGTATGGGCAAGGGATTGTATTATTAATCATATACAGTAGATGGGTCTGCTGTACAATCAAAAAATGTTCTTATGAAAAAAATCCTTCTAGGTACCACTTAACAGCAAATTCTAAAATATCTGGTTGGTAAGTTACACTATTAACTGTGACTTAAAAGGGACCATGCTGTACTTCTGGATCATTAAAAAGTGGCCCATTGTGTACATGATTTAGTGCTGAGATTGAACCAAAATTTTCCCAAAGTTTACTTTTTATTCAGTTTCTTAAGACAACTGATACATATTGCAGTATAAAAAGGCAACTGGGTGCTAAATAACCTACCAATCTGGGTAGTTTCCCTGAGTTACCCGTACTATGTAGAATGAAATTGCGATGAGTTTACATCACGGAATGGTGTTGATTTATTATTAAGGATCCCTGAGAAATGCATTTTCCGGTCAAGCTAGCAGGACCTGTCACGATGTGTTGTGCTGAGAAAGCCGGACAGTGAATAGGGAACAAGTGTGTGCTATATACGCAGCGACTTGCTGTTTCCTGCTTAACCTGAAACATTCAATATCTAACACACTACTGTTAAGTACATCGTCAGAAGGCATTTCATGATAACTCAATAAAATAAGATTTACATGTTTCCCTTTTAAAATGAAGAACTAAATAATTAATAGATTCATACGATAAATGAATGTTGTAAAATACATGCATTATGAGGACTTGGCTGAAATTGGGCAGAATTAAAACCAGCTACAGTTTGATACGATATTCCTCTTACCCGAACATAACTCTATCTAGTTTATCAGGGTGCAATTCAGGGTTCACCCCACTAGACATTATGGCCATCGGGACAAATTACACCAGGGCCTGAGAGTGATTCTATTAAGCACAACTGTTCTGCCCACTGGGTCACAAAGAGACCTGTTCTGATCTCTCATTTCTGTCATATTTAATGACTGATGGTTCAAACCAGGCAACCACATGCAGCTCTGGCTCTAGTTATTCCCTGAAGGCCAGTATTTCTTGCATGATTTGTTGCATCATCACACTTTGGTGAAAAAGACCCCAAAATTAGCCTAAATGTAAGACTAAAAACTGATTTTTTTATTTCCACAGAGAAGGTTATTAGTGTCTTAGCACATGAGCTCTTTGGTAATCCGTTGTCTGTTAACCATCATGGCGTGTTCCTCTGAATGCCTTATTGCACAAGATTTTAATTAATTTGTTTGCCACAAACGGGTGCGTGTCGTCCTTCAATTTTACGTTTTGTGATCCAAGTTGGATTTATGGTTGTTGACTTGTGTCCTTTCTTGAGCTAAGAGGAATTACAGTGTTTTGTTGTCTCCCAGAATATTAAGCACACAAAGAATTTCAGTTTCAGTTTTTATTTTTTAATTAGCAACAGTGGTATAATATATATGTAATCCCACAGAATGTTCATAACGCTAAAGAAACAGCCCAAGCAGCCTGATGGTGACATTAGTCTTCACGATATCTGACGCCATGAGTACTACTTTGCAAGTAAATTTGCATTTCAACTGTAAATACCCAACAAAACTGGATTTTAAATACAAGTATATTTAAACCCTACAAACTCCAACAAATATGCATGTTACGGAACACCTCAGAAATATATAAATATCTGCTTTTAACAAATATATAAATTTCAGGCTTATGCGTCCTGATCCGTCTCTGTCAGCCTGGTCATGTCCCCGTTTCACCAGTAGGGGCATCTTTCAGCCATCTCTTCCCCTGCTCTTCTTCCTGAATACCCTCTCCTGTTTCCTATTATATGTGCTTCCCAGTGTTGGGTATTTTATAAAAATGTGTGACTGCAATAAAAAAAAACTAAAAATGCCAAAAGTTTTGTATTCTGTTTGGCTACTTGTGGTTAAGGTTAGGGCTGGGTTGGGGTTAAGGTTGGCATTGTTGGGGTTAGGGTTTTTCCAATAGAAATGAATTGATGGTCCCCGCAAAGATATGAATACAAACATATCTGTGTACAGTATGTGGTTTAGTTTGTTCTTTATTATAGTGACCCCAGTGTTTTAGGTGTTGGGTCTAGCGCTTAATTCTTCTTATGCCTTACCTGCCTTTGTTTTGACCCAGAGGGGTCCTTTAGTTTCTGATTAGAGTGTGTTTTTGTTCGTATCAAAGTCCTGTTTGGCTTCATCACTCTTTGTCTGCTCCCTGTTGTGACTGTAAAAAGTAGATGGTCAACCCTATAAACATAATCTAATGTACATGGTGTTGTGTGCAATACAGATCCATAGATTCTTGAAAGTTATATCTCTGTCTATCTTCCATAACTACAGTACTTATATGTTAAGTCTCGAAGTTCTGGACTCCCTGGGCAGAAAGCCAGTCCACCTCAGGCATACACGGTTGGATTATACAGTCTGAGAACCCAATGCACCTAACATATTATTAGAGTACAAGAGGAAAGCAGCATAGTTAGAGGAAACCCATGCAGACACAGGGAGAGCACGTGAACTCCACTCTGATAAATGTCCTGTGGAGATGATTGTCTGATTAAACGGACGTTTAAAGTGAAGAGATTTTCTACATATTGATTATGTTTGGAAAAAAAAAAATGTCAAAGCAATTTTCAAATGATGTTGCATGCATTTGAAGATACTACTGCTTATAAAAAAAAATGTCCCTTCCATTATGCCACCTAACACACTAGCAGTGGTGCTGTGGAACGATTAATCCTATCAAGGTCATCTTTAAAATATTCCTGATGCATATTCCCTCTCTGCCTTTTTTTTTTACAGCCCATGGAAGTTCTCTGATATCAAGTAACTAAGCAACAAGCAACCATTTTCAAAAATAAAGGGTGTTGCATGCTTCTCTTACGGACTGCATTCACGAGTTCTCTCTTCACCTCAGGTGGGTAAGTTAAAAGCTCAGGAATCAGCCAGGAACTAAAGACTCTCCAGTTCTGCCTGCAGTGCAGCCACCACTGCATTTTGTTGCCTGCTGAAGCTACCTGGCTCTGTCTTCACCCTCATATTTTAAAAACATGGGTCAGCTAATTAGCTAAACCCAGCAGAGGTCAGTCAGCCATTAAGTGCGAGAAAAACCGCCACATGTTTTACATCCATCCATCCATCCATCTTCTTCCGCTTATCCGAGGTCGGGTCGCGGGGGCAGCAGTCTCAGCAGGGAAACCCA
>JABFDZ020000039.1:24690907-24709179 GCA_019775955.2 Pollimyrus isidori
GGGCATAAAGCCCCGGGCAACTTAGCTCCTGGGATCATTGGAACACGCAAACCCCTCCACCACGATAAGGTGTCGGCAATTAAAAAGTAATTCTTTTGGAATGGTGGGAAGTGGCATTCTTGCTAAGAAAAACACAAACGTATTTTAGCCATATTTTAGATTTATTTTGCTTTGATCGGGAGCCTGCATCAAGAAGCAGGATTTTTGGGTTAGATTTAAGGTAGTCTGGGCTAAACGTAAGCGAAAGATAAAGTCTGTTTAAGCAAGGATACCTTAAATCCAGTAATTATCTAGCTAAGCAAAAAGTCTCACTTTGTGATACCCGGATCAGGTTCTTTAAAAAAATCCACACAGGCGGTTTTGTGGTGAGTGTTATGACATGTGGCAGTAGCTCTATTGATTTTATGTGTAGATCGCAGTAACACTGTTAAATCCACCATGCTGTCCGAAAAGGTTAAGGCAAGCTTTGACAATTTTAACAAAGGAACATCATACATTCCTCTAAAGTAGGTAAACCACAGGGCATATGGAGAACAAATTTATATTAGGCAATAGAAGCCCTTAAAGTGGCTTGTTCTAGCCATTGTGAATCTTCAGAGTGACAGAATTCAATCAAATTAATACAGAAGGAGAAATTTTTATATTTGTCTTGGAAAAATGTAGCATGCTTCTATATTTACATGAACCATGTAGCAAAATATAATTCTTGCTGGGTCAATACCAGAGATGCAAATTTCACATACCTAACTATTATATCAGGCATATAAATCTATAAGTTTCACGAGTTTCCACATTGTGTCGTGTTGTATGAAACATCATTTTGTATGTTCAGAAACTCAGCAAAGCAATTACCACATGGTGAGGCACTGAGATGCAGTAAACAAAAATAAACTATAAAGTAGATATTAAAATGGCCTTACATCCTATACAGGGACAGGCTTAATTCATAAATTTATCAAGCCTGTTACATGAGGGGAAATATGAATATGGGATGATTACACTTAAATGTTTACAGTTCACCAGTAAACAAATATCTTCTGAAAGGGCATTATGTATTTTTTCCACAAAAGTGATGTGGGAAAAAAAAATGCATGAACTCAGTAATGCTGTTTTAGTAAAATGTTTTTTTTTAATAACCTGCGCGCACAGAGATTATCTATCATTTCTTGCTTGTGGTATCGACAACCCATTTTGAGGCCATTTTCGCGGAATGGCTCGGAGTAGCGTGTTAGCCAGGGCTGAGTAGTATTTTAGCTTTTGGAAAGAGTAGCTGCTCGTCGGGTCTGTCAGGCAGAATGAGTGACTAGCGAGTGGAACCCTTTAAGAGTCACCTCATGACGATTCCTGCCATACACAGTCAGGCTACACACGCCTCTTACTATTATCCCTCAGGGTTTGGATAGGAACACTGACACTCTGATCTGTATTTGCCATGTGTTTAAACTGCCCCAGTTTCCATGTTAACTCAGACTTAGATGTCAAATCTAAATGGGATCATTTGTTTGCTGGAACAGTTATTGAATGAAATGGCCCAACCTTCAGAAACTACCCCTGTTTGCCAAAGAACCCCAAGAACACTAAAGCTCCTAAAAATAGGGTAATATTGTGCTATTGTATGATCTGTAATAAATAAATGCATCAAATGTCTCCACAATGTGATAAAAACCTGCTGTTTTGACCTGTGTGGACATTTTTTGTCTCAAGGGACAATTTCATAAAAATCTGTGCATACAACCAAAAAACTAAAAATTCCAAAAGTCTGTCTGTTTGGCTACGTATGGTGAAGGTTAGGGCTGGGCAAAGGTGAAGGTTGGCACTGGGATTAGGGATATTCTCATAGAAATAAATGGAAGGTCTCCACAAAGATATACTTAATAGGATATTTCACACTTTCCAATGGCCTTTTGTGTAAGCCTACAGCCCCAAATTAGGGCTAGAGTTAGGATTAGAAAGGTTATGGCTTTATCAGACATCAAAACCTGTTTTTATGTTAAGGCTACTGTATAATAGGAAACCATGGGTTACCTTGATTTAATCTGTGTGTGTGTGCGCGCGCGCACGCAAGTGCATGTATGCATTTGATATAGGCTAGTATACTGACCTGATTAAATAATCAGTTTATGAGAATGGATCAATCCTTTCAAGTGCTCACACATAGCACCTACCTTCTTAATACTAATTAAGTGATCTTAGTAAGCAGATAGACTGACATCCATATAAAGAAATAAGATTTTCAATTTTAAGATGCAGTCTTTGCAGTTTCAGATTGACTCATTGCTTGCTGTGGTTTAGAACAAACTTTTAGAATAAACTGTGATGAACTGTACTGTATTGGTCAAGGCACAATGATCAGTTGTATTTTTTACACTCAAAAATCATGCAACTGTAATGAACACGCTGAGAAGACCCAAGTGCAGAGATTGTTCTTTATTATGAAGGCACAAAACACGCCCATCAAAACATGGGTAAAGTCGAAATCAGAGGAGCAACCAAAAGCAATTAATCTCACAGGCGAGTATCAGAGAGCTGAAAACATGGGTCATACACTGTACTACAAGAAATATCATCAAAGCACTCAGTAAGGTGCAGAGACTCGATGCTTGGCACGGAGTGAGTAACATAGCTGACTTTAATCATAAAGGCAACTAAGCAAGTTGACCGGCAGCTGTTCAGAACTCTGGAGATGACGATTGCTGCAGGCAGGGTGGTTCAGGTGAGGTTGAGTGGGAGCGTCAACGATATCAAAACAAACAGAATAAATGATGATAAAGAAGAATATATCATGTAGTTAAGATTTTTGAAATGCAAAGGCAAAAAAAAAAGAAATTAATCAAAGACTATGCCAGCAATTTCAAATTAATTCAGATAACCTTGGATATTGAAACTTACCATGCGTCAACTTTATGTATATGCATTGCTGTTAATTAGTTTGATTCACCCTGCAAAGTTTCTGACTACTGACTCCAGTAAAATCTATAAAGAAGTAGGACCAACTTAAATAGAAAGACCAGAAACATCCGTTTATGACTGTCTTTTCCTTAACATATTTAACCTTAATTTAGTTCTTCTTCCATGCAGTTTCACTGAGCTTTCATTGCAAATATTAAAATATAAGCAATGCGCCTTAGTGCACAAAACAATATTATTTACTACCACGCAATAAAATAGGATGATGTGTGGCTCAGTAGGTCAGGATGCTGTGGCTGTGATCAGAAGGTTGCCGCTTCGTATCCCATGCTCAGCAGCCTGATGTCACCTCTGGGTGCCTGAGCACGGCCCTAACTGCAATCGCTCCAGGGACTGGCTGATGCTGCTTTCTCAAAATATACGTCTCTTTGGATAAAAGCTTCTGCTGAAAAAAAAAAATAATAATAACAACATCCAAAATTTCTTGGAATCTTTTTAATGTCTTACTCTACCAGTATGTCCAGTTTTACCACTTCCCTAGATATGATGACGCCAGCGTATTTGTGGATTCAGGTAATTTATCTTCAGTGCAGCGTTAATGGAGGACCACATGTTCAGAACATTCTAAATAAGTCAGGAGGGCTTCATAAAAAGATCAAGATGATGAATGAGAACAATACATTACAAAAAGCCCACTTCATACCCATATTCAGTCCTGAAAATGAACGATACAGGCCTCGGCACTGAGGAAAAGTTCCCCAGAACTCCCTAAATCATTTTCCTAAAAAAAAAAAGAAACAATTAATTTGAAAAATATGAAAATTCCCAAAGAGCATGATCCCTTAAAGGGGGTATGGGATTTAGACCTCACGACACTGTTATTTATAAAGGAAATGTTATCATAAAAACGACATGACAGCACTTTGTGACATTGACCACATAGTTGGAATATGGATCCATGAATGGATGGATATGACTATTCAGGGGGCCCTGCGATGGGCTGGCCCCCCGTCCAGGGTTGTTCCCTACCTCGTGCCCATTGCTTCCGGGATAGGCTCCGGACCCCCCGCGACCCAGTAAGGATAAGCGGTTTGGAGAATGGATGGATGGATGGACTATTCAGGGGCACTGGAGCCTATATTAGTGGGGGATTTAGCCCCAAAAAATAAATCTGTATTTATTGGCTTAATTCATGAATAACTTTTTATATATTTTCCATCCCTCCCCCAATAAAGGCACAGGCCCCCATCCATTCATCTCTAACTATGCCCCTGCTTCCATTATATTACTACAAACATTTTTCCATTCCTTATATTTGGCAAAGCAGAAGAGGATTATCATACTAAATAAAAAATAATACTCAGTTAAGTAAGCACTATTGTTTAGATTTACTGTGCAATGAAGCACAAAAAATATAGTGGAAAGCTTATCACTATGTGTTCATACAGGAGCCCTAAACAAGTTGAGCAGCCAATTTTGCGAAAGAAATGATTTCTAGACATGTAACTGGTCACAGTTTTCCATGACCTCCAATTTCTCTGGCAATTCAAAGCATTGTTTTGTTTTTAAATGACTGCAGTGTGCAGTGATGCAGGTAGTGGTCAATAAACAGTCGGGGCCGAGGAGTGAATTTGTTACACTTACAGTGCAGGACTGGTGTCTGCTGCAGATCTCTGTCAGTTGAAAGCCAGGAGCTGCTACCGTCACTCTTTTTGCGGTATCAAGAATCCCAGCAAAATCCCTTTTTCTCAAACCCTCAATAGTTCAGGAACTGATGGTCCAATCAAGATGTAATTACAAATTCTGAAAAAACCAGGAAGGAATAATATGTTTCATTAAAATCTAGAGACAACGGCCTGTGAAAATGATACTTAAGTGTTGTAATTTGTCACGGCTAACCCTATTATCTATTCAAAGGCGTGGAAGAATGAGATCATTTACATATTTATGAGACCATTTGCACTGTTGTATGGGTGGTCATGAGTATTACTCACATTTTAACATATTTTGCTCAGTGTTAAACAGAATTTTTGAATCACCATTATAAAAAAAACACCCAATTCATAAATCTAAATAACATGAACCGTTACACTTTGACCTCAGGGTTGTAAATACCAGTGGTTAATTCTCTGGAAAATATTAAGGAACGTCACGGTTATTTTAGCTCAAAGCACACTGGCTTTTTAATTACAAGTCAAACTAAACTTTTATACTGCGAATGTTTAAATTGAAAAATGTATTTTTCCAGTTAAAGGCCACACACATATAAATTGTATTAAAGGGAAGAACACATCTACTGAACAAACTACTAAAAATATTGAAATTTCTTGTAAAATGGATGGATTCCAAGAAGGCCATGGATATTACAAATGTCGGGAATCGAATGACACTAATTATTATTTAAACTAGCCAAATGCACAGGGGAAAATATCATAGATAAGACCTACTATCCAGTTGGTTTTCTATCCTACCAGGCTTCTGATTGGCCACACCTGTTGTCAGGTAAATACCAGGGTCAAGTGTGGCTCATCAAATGCCAAGTAGGATAGAAAACCTAATAGATAGTAGCTCTCCAGGACTGGAATTGGAGACCCCTGGTTTAGAGTGCTTTGAGGATAACATAAAACAAAGCACCCACAGGAAAATAGGGGCAGGTGTTGAGATATCGGCCATAATTAGGTTGCAAGGAACCAAATGTATCTCATAGAGCAAGAAAAATGTTAATTAAACATTGCCTTTCTTATTGCACTATTCAGACAAAGTGAAATATACATATATATGGATCACATAAATGAAGTGTTTCTCCAACATTTTAATCAACTGGAGACCTATTAACACTTTCTCTGACATTTACTAAAGATTTGGAGAAAAGAACCTATTTTTATTTCTAAATATTGTAGCGCCAGGCTAACTGAGGCATTGCAAGTGCAGCGAAAAACAAGGAACCTTGCTTGCCTGTACGGAATACACTCTTTACTATAGCCCTGAACAGGACTGTAACAGGCACTCAACGAGCACCAAACCCCCAACAACACACAGTGGATCCATAATGTGGTCAGACAGGATACACGCAAGACCCAGGAAAACATACACGCCATGACACCATAAAGGCAACTATAACTATAATAACAATGCAAGGACAATTTACCATACACAGGCACAGGGCTATGTACAGTACACAAGCACACGCAAAGCATGCTGGGAAGTACAGTTCTCACCGGCACTACAATATGAATAGTTTAATGAAGTGTATTGTGCGTGCATATGACACAACATGAGATGTTCCTTTCAGTGTCCGTTGTTAAATTAGATAAAGGTGATGATACTATTTCCTCCGTTGGTACTAACTCTGTTGGTGAAAACTGAATGTCATTTGTCTGACACTGATTACCAATACATAATATACATTCAGCAGAGAATTTTATATGAATTCAATTGTACCATTTCTCATAACTGCTTATCCTATTCCTATCTGGGATTCAGTGAGTCTGGGCCCTGTCCCAAAAAAGTGCATTATAATGCCAATAACATTTTGGGGGGGGATTTCAGTTTATGAAAGGGTACACACATACACAACAGGCTGCATATGATCCCCAATCTAACAAACCATGTCTCTGGGCTGCGGGAGTACCCACATAGAGAAAAAGCAAGCAGACACATACATAAATAGGACAAGGGTAAGAATCAAACTTCAACGCTGTGCGTCAAAGGCGACGGTGACACAAATTGCACCACAACAAGATCGACTCTAAAAACTTTTAATCTGTAGAATTTATGACGGTTACTTGAGTCGGCAATTGCACAACATGTTTTAATAAATTAACGTATACAGTATGCATTCCAGAAAATAACCTGCAGGACACACTGAACAGCGAGTATAAATATAAAATAAAATATAATATATAAATACTCTCCACTTTATTACACATGATAACTGTTAACAGTGCCTTGGAATTCAAGGTGCAGATTTCACCAGCACCATACGGTTTAGATTCATTAGTAATTCTGAGAGATCCCTGGCTGACACACTATCTAATCGCAGGAGAAACCCTGACCTTGGAGTAATCTTAGCACTGTAACAGATAAGGCACTCAGGACTGCAGAAGGGGTCTTGTTCCTTGATGGATCAGTAAGTGGAGTTTCTCCCCTAAAACCAATTGGTCTCAACAGGCAGCGTATAAACAACTAAAGTCTATACATTTGGAGATATGAGCCTTTTTGTCGCCCTAAACGAAAGCTTTTAGAAGATTAAATATTTAACAGGTGTGCTTTTGTTAGACATGTAGCCTGAAAGCTTCTATGTGTGCAGAGTGCCCTAGGTTAAAATAAAGGGCACCCACTGTTTCTGAAATGTACCTAATGGATTGCTTTGATCAGAAATCCCTAAATAAAAAAAAAATATTCCCACCATATAATTTGTAGTGAAAACCCATGGGCACATTATTATTACAGATACTTAGAGTGAAATGTTACGGTTCTGTTTTCCACAGGAAGGTATCCTTGCATCTGAAAAAGACATATTGATATGGAATAGCAGTGTACTCCAAAAAAAAACCTCCAATGTATGTCACACAGACATTGAACAGGACCTCTGAGGGCTCAAATATCCTTTTAAGATAAAGGCAGCTGTGCTGCACTTTACTAGAGGAGACTATGGGTACAGGACTATCGGTATCTACTCAGGCAACAACACAATCTACATCTATACACAAAATGGGTGGGGCTTAACACTGGAGGTGGGCACAACTTCACCCAGAAAGTTTATGTATATTCCTATTTGAAAAACTCTGCAAGAATGGATTTTATTTTTTACATTGACCATATGCATTTAGTATGTTATACCAAGAAGTCACACACAATGCTTATGTTGCCATATATAAATTCAATGACAAGTATTATGTAAGAAGTGCGCAAAAATGTGTGGTGGATATGGAGAGGGGTAGACCATAGGGTAGTCTGCTGTTAGAGCTACCGGAGGTGCCCCAAACTCCGGCATAAGCTGCAGGACGGAAAAATAAGCGGAAAAGCCAAAGATGGGAAGACACACCGGATTTCTGTGATTTCCCCAGTGCATCCCAAGCCACCACTCCAGCATGGCAGATCCTGGCCAGGACCTCGTTTCTTGGTGTCCCGAAGAGGAAGCGGACACCAATGCAGGGGTTGGTTCTCATTCGCCCTGCCTCCTGGCTCACCTTCGGTCCCCCTAGCTTTGGCTCAACGGTTGCCTGCGGCTCCACCTGTGGTGCCTTGTAGGGCGGTTGCAGTCCCACCTCTGATGTCTTGTTGATCGCCTACGGGTCCCCCGGCTCCTACTCATTGGTTGCCGGTACCTTCACCTGCCATGGCTATGCCTTTGCCTCGCCTGCTCTGTTGTCTCCTTCGCCTCCCTCCTCACCTTCTCCAGCTGCCCCTTCACCTTCCTCCTCACCCCTTTGGCGTCCCCTCTGGCTCCTGCCTTGAGCTCACCAAGGGTCCCTCCTGCTCCTACCTCGAGGTTGCCTGACGCCCCTGTGGCTCCCACTGAGGTTTCCTCCAGCTCCCCGTTTTCCCCCACCCTGTGCTTTCTTGCCCCTGGTTTCGTACCCCCTGCTTTGGCTCCCCATCCCTCTGTGCATTTAGGAGGGAAGGAGAAACAAAGGAGAAATGGAGGGAAAAAGAGCAGGCAGAGGGGGCACAAAACCAGGAGGCAGGAAGGCCGTCGAGTCATTCTGTCATGAGGGGAAACATGGAAATAGGATCAGGAACCAGGGAAACTGGAGCCAGAAAGGGTCGATCAGGGCCTTTAGGGGGAAAGCAGGAGTCACAGGAAGAGGCATCACAGGAGAAAATAAAAAAAACAAAATCAGAGATTTATATCAGAGACGGATCATCATTCGCTGGCCCAGGAACAGCGGGGGGCGGAGCATCAGCTGGAGGCGCAGGAACCTTAGGCGGCGGTGGACGCGTAGGAACCTCAGGCAGCGAAGCATCAACCGTTGGCCCAGGAACCATGAGGGCAGAGCTTCCAGGGTTTGCACCTTAATCACTGGCATTGCCCCTTTAAGGACTTTGGGGGGGGGGGCGCCTTAGAAACCGTGGGGGCTGGAGCCAAGGTTGGTGTCTGGGTAGTTGACACTACCCCTTTCAGAGCCCTTGGCCAGTTACGTTCTGAGGGAGATGTGAGATGCAGAGTTTTGTTCACCCGCTTGGATGAATCGGCAGTGTCCAGTGTAAACACTGGCAGATTTAAAATCAGGAGGTGCTCCTTTCGATTTATGATGGGGAAGGAAGTGGAGATCCAGACAGATCCCAGGATATGTACCAGGGGTTTTGCAGCCCTTTGCAGCAGCTGCCGGAGATTGTGGCACACTTCTACAGCAAGGTGCACATTTTCAGTGACTGACATCCACGCAAACCTTTGGGCTGGCCGAGCCAGTAGGTCGGAGGGGGTAACTTGTCTTGGAGTCAAGTCATTCTGACACGACGGGAAACGAGGAAGCAGCAGCAGGGCGATCTAGTATCAGGAACGAGGGATTTATTGTAGGAATCGGTCCTAATACAGGACATAGACACATGTAACGTCAATGACTTAACTGGGGAAACACTTGAACGTGGACTGAAATACAAAAGACTAATGGCAGGAAACGTATTACAGGTAACGGTAGGGATTTCACACAGGTTAACGAGGGGGCATGGCACACAGGAGGATCGTACAAGCCAGGCGTGACAATAGCTTCTCGATGATCAGACTGTATGAAGACACTTTGATCTGCAAACTTTCATTGTTCAGATGGCTTTAGCTTAAGCAAAGTTTCCAGGTTTGTGGCATCTCAGGAGATTATAAACCACAGAAAGCCCTTCACTAATGCTGAATATGTAGCAGAACACCTGCTTAATGATTTCAAAACTAAAAATGATGCCATCAGGTAAATTATGGGCATGCCATTTTTGCTCTAAAGTTCATGGCACAATGAAAATAATGTTTACACTTTATTGATCTAAAAAAAATTGCTAAATTCTCTTGAATAAATTTCCGTTTCCAGTAAAACTGTGCAGTGCCAGTGGTTTTCAATGTTTTCTTTTTAAAAAATGCTGTCCTTTTTAAATGGGTTGCAGACCCATGCTTAAATGGATCTTGTTGTAACCAACCCAATATATCAGGGACCCTATGTCTCTCCAGGGTCAGGATTGGTGCCCTTCCAGCCCTGGCCCATGTGTCTTTTCCATGGAACTGCTGGCGATCCCATTTTGTGTTCCCATAATGTGTTTCCTTGCTCCCTGGGCCACCACAGAGCTCTATGGGTTGAGCATGTGCTTCAGAGACTGACGGCCCTCTTGTCTCCCTTATGTTATATTTCTGGTTTTATTTATTTATTTATCCTTTGGTGTCTAGTATGTTTGTCAAGGTCAGCCCTTCCCTGATTGGCCAGCAGGTGTTGCAGGTCATCCCATTCTTCATATTTTTGTTCTCCTCCAGTTACCCGTCTGGTCACATGGCTCAATGCTTTGAACATGGGCTTGTGTGTGAGCTTTGTCCTGTGTTCAAATCCTGCCTCAACTATTTTTGTATGTTGCTCCCTAGTGTGTCATCTGAGTGTTTCTAGTTATTGTATCTGAGGATTTTGTATTTGGTTTCTGGTTTTGTTCCCTGTGCCCCTGCTTGTGTCTTTACCTCTCTGTAATTCCCCAGTGTTAGTTTCTTTTTCCTTGGTTAGTTCTTAGTTTCCATGTTTTTAGTTCCTTTTGAGTTTATTCGTTTCATCTGTTTCCTGTTTTCCTGGTCTTTGTTAATTAGCCTCACCTGTCCTGTGTTAGTTTAGTTACCCCTTTAGTATTTTAGTTCCTACTTCTGTTCAGACCTTAGTGGTTCATTGTTGTTGCTAGATGTTAGATGGCTCATGAAGGTTCTGTTTGCCTGAGTATTATTCCCTGTGTTAGATGTTACCTGCCCAGTTTATGTTTATTTGTGATTTGTAGTCTTTATTTCTCCCCTTTAGTTTTTGACCCCTTGTGGTCTTTTTGGTTTTTGTTTGTAGTGTTTTCAGTTTTATTTAATTATCGTTTTTGAGTTCTTGGAGGTGGTAGTGGGTCGCCCACCTTTTTTGCGCCTGCACCATGCCACGTTCCTGTACCAGACCCGCAAGGGGACCAGGACAATGTTTCTTTTACTTGTTCCGTGATTCTTTCTAGTGTTTGCCCTCTCATTGGTATTCATTAATGACTTGTGCTTTTTATTTTGTAATTTTATTTTGCCTGCTTTTTCCTGATTGGTTGATTTTGGTTATGGTCCACACCTACACCTTGTTGACTGTGTATTTAAGTAAATTTGTTCAGTTTGTTGCAGTCTCATTGCTCATTCCCTTTTGTTGCCTTGACTGTCACACTGTGTTGTTCTGCTGTCCTCCTGTTATTAGTGTCTCCTACTATTATTGCAAATTTTATGAGCAACTCCCTGTCTTTTGTATTATGTTCCTGTTGTTAATCCTTGCCTTGTTTTCTGTTTTTAAGTTTTAGTCCCCTTGTTGCTCCTGTATTTTCAATTTCTTTTTTTTTTTTTTTTAAATAAAAACCCTGTTGGAGTCTCTCTATGAATTGTCCCACCAGAACATCTGGCTGATTGTATCAAAATAAGGGCGCTGCATTAGAAATTGTGTACACAACCTATTGAGACATTCCCTGTCAGCAACCTTAATCTTTCCTTCTTTGGTTTACTATCAGAGTGAAATGTCAGGATCTGTATCAGCAATACCAACCTTAATATTGGATTGAAAAGAATATCCGTGGTATCATCCATCTATAGTGATTTGTGCCTGGTATAGGGAATATTATGTAGTTAATGGTGTTGTGGGAGGGGCTGTATGTGTTGCAGGCCAATGAGAATTACTGCCACCCTGAAATAACTGGAAATAAATGTTCAGTTGATTTCATAAAGAACACGTTATTTGTACTGGATACTTGTTTTAACCATATACTTGGCTCACCCCTGCACTGTACAGTAGAATTAATGTTAAAATGGTGTATTTAACTTGGTTTCCCTTTCAGAAAATTTTATCCCGCCCTTCATTCTTGAGAGGATGCAAGCATCATCGTTCATATTGGCATCCTTATTACACAGTGCTGTCTTGCTGCGTGTCAGTCTGACTGCATTACAGAAAACAATCCCCACTAGTGTCACTGTATACAGCAAGAAATATGACTAGAAAAAAATACCCAGAAATAACCTAATAGATTGTGACTATACATGAGAAGACATGCACTAGTGGATGACATGGAACTGTAGAACTTGTCACCAAAACATTTATATGGTATGTGGCTAATGAGCATTTGTGGAAGGTTATGATCTTTTAACTCTAAATTAAAGTCATTTAGAACAAACTGACTGGGGTATTAGTGGGTACATTCTAATTAGCCTCTAGCTGTCTTCTGAAACATCAGGTGAGGTGACTCACTATGCAAATAGGAAGCAGCACAACCAACGCTAAGGTTATACAAACCCAGCACACCCCGATGCCCTAGAGAACCTGAATTAGTCAGCATTGTCCATCACCTGAACCTGGGAAGTTGCCCTGGAGCAGTTGGATGTGAGCGCATGCATCAGATTAGGCCCATCAAACTTGAGTTCAGACAACTGGTAATTAATATTAAATTAGGCAACCGACGCGAAAGAAGGAAGAAAAAGAGAGATGATTGAGTTCCAAGGGGAGACCTGAAAACGTCTACCGAAATACTACTACAATAGTGTCATCATCCCTTCTTCACAGACCTTTCCCTCTGAATTTCAAAAAAATTTTTTATGAATTACACCAGTACACAGTGATTTTGGTTCCTATTAAGTTATCAGTCGAACATCATACAAAACAAATGTATATTTAAGTGACAGGCAAATGTTATGTATGATTTGAGTAAGTAATACAATATTAATTAGTTAATTGTTAATGTCATTTCTTCAAAAAAAGGTACTGTGGCTGGTTGAAAAAGACTACTCATGTCTACGAAGCATGGTGTGACCATAGTAAAGTCATCAAACTGGCAACAATGGGCTCTAAAGCCATCAACTCACATATCAGGGAAGAGAAGCACAAGTGTTCTGTCAAAAATCAGATAACAACTGTCCCCATTCAGTTGTTTGCCACTCCTGCAAGTCCAACCTCTACAGATAGGCTTACATCCACTTTGATAGCATCTCCAGATCCCACGTCAAGCAGTGCCTTCAGTACATTTTCCTCAACCGACATACTGAAAGCAGAAGTGCTATGGGCTTTGCAAATGGTTAGACGACATCACTCTTATGCGTCCAATGATGAAATTCACACTGTGGTGAGCAATTTGCTGGGACACAGTAATTGTACTGTAGGAAGTTGTGGCCTACATACCCTTCACAAAGTGTGGATGGTGGAGAAGGTGCTCAAAGCACTACATTTTCAGAATCACAGCTGCAACCTCATCCTCAAGATTCCCTCTACCTTTCTTTGGCCATCGGTGGCTCAACAATTTGCCAATTGTCAAACGAGCATTGGAAGTCTAGCCCTCTATTGTGAAATATGTGGACGTGGTGAAGTCAAAATGGGTGAAAAAGCCAGGGACATCTTCTTTTGACTGTATTTATGAAGTCCGAATGGATCCAATTCTTTTGGCCAAACTACATTTTTCCATGGCCCTACCACGAGCATTTCAACCATTTCTGGCTGAATACCAGACAGGTGTTCCCATGATGCCCTTTCTTTGGAAGAATTTGGCAGATTTGAGCTGAGTAAATATTCACCACCACAGTAACAGCAGCAATAAATGAACATGCAAACATGTGAACTTAACTCTAATTGTATTTTCAGACTGTCCTTCAACGCTTCATCATTCATTTCATTACCTAAGACATTGTTAAAGAGTCAAAAGACAAAAGCCATTGCGTTGGGGGAATGCATTATTTTTGTGGATGTCCATTATCTCAAAAACTACAACAAATTTTGAAAAAGTAATGTGATTTTTGAATTCAGAACCCTCAAAATGCCTTAAATACATTGAATAAACCTTGACAACTCTTTTTTTTTTGTAGACCTGTGTTATCATATACAATCCTTGGCTTGTAAGAATATACAGCGATACCTTGGTTCTCGAACTTAATCCGTTCCGGACTCCAGATCGAATCCTATAAAGTTTGAGTTCTGATCGATTTTTTCCCATAAGAAATAACAAAGAACCAAAATAACACCTAAATATGTGTTTCCTAGCATTTAAACACAAGATGAACAGGATAAAACAAGAAGAGTGTTTTTTTTATTAACGGCTTCCAAAACGATAAAGATCTTATCCCAGCATTACCCCTGTCCTGCCCTGAACATCCGCTCCTTGGTGCCACGCCCCCTCGTTAACCTCGTGTGGGATCCCCATGTGATCAGCCGTTTCTGGTTGTTGTCATTAGTCCTCTATATTAAGTCCACATTTCAGTTTGTTTTTCCAGTCCGGTCATTGGGTGCGTTCGAGTTGCTTACAGCAGTGGCTTAAAGAAACACATTCTGATCCTGACGCAATACATTACGGTGTACAGTATGCATGCATTGCATTGCGACCTCTCATGCAGCTACACAAACTGGAACCGTCTCCGTGACCACACAACTTTGCCTTTATTGGCAAAGTTATTGGCAAAGTCTTATTGGAGTTTATTTACACGCACAACGTTTGTATCCCAGGCAGTTCCGACGCGTAACCCGCTATTTCTCCCAAATATCACGTAGTCAGAACTGCTTTTCAGTTAATTTACCTGGTAAAATAAAGTTAAAATAAATGACTTAAATGCTCAAACAGTACACGTAAGCTAGTGGTTTATTTTTTGTTAGTTACTGTAATGTTGCGCTGCTTTATTTGGTTAATCATTCAGCCTGTGAAGAAGGCATTCATGTAAGAATTGCATTGTAGTATGACTCATTTCCTGTCGCTTACAATTTATATTAAGTCAGCGTTCACGGTTCGACTTCTGATATACAGATTGAGTTCTACAGTATGTCAAGCTGTTTTGTTCGACTTTCAAGAAATTTGAGTTCTACTGAGTTCGAGAACCAAGGTACCACTGTATTGTATAAAATGTCAGCAATTTTTCATTTGAGACAAGCATGCATCAGCTTAGGTACTTTAAGCAGATTAATGACTGTAAAACATGAATTACTCAAAGCCAAAGAATCTGCATCTTGTTCTAGAGCAGGGGTGCCCAACTCTAGTTCAGGGGGGCCGGAGCCCTGTGTAGCTTAGTTTTTTCCCTGTTCCAGCATAAATGACTCAGCTCAAGAGCTGTGTGGTAATTATCACAAGGTGATTAATCAGGTGTGTTAAATGAGGGGAAGTCAAAAAACGTGAGGGTTCTGGCCCCCAGGACTGGAGCTGGGCACCCCTGTTCTAGAGGCACAGCGTTTTTCCCAAAATGACATATGTCTATTACAATCCAAGTTACGTCATTCTGGTGGAGCGGGTTAAACATGGTACCCTAATTCAGAAAGTTTAGTGTAAGTGGAAAATGAACTTCTATAAAATGTTTAGATGGAAAAACAATGTAGGTCTCATCTGTAACTGGGTAATTAATGTGATCCAGTGACAGCAACAGCCTGACATTTTCCAGGATTATAGCAACAAGGCCCCGAAGCATGGAGAGGATTTTAGTCTGCCCTTCAAGCAGACATTAGTGCAAGGCAAGCAGAAACACGGCAGAATGCCTGCCTTCCAGAGTGCATAGCAGTGGTCAGAACAGCTATGTGCAATTTTAACTGAGCCTAGGGACTATACGTCAGGGCAGAATAGTAGGAGGCCACAGATGTAGCCTAGCAATGCTTCTGTCAGGGAAGGTCAAGAAACAGCCAGCCTGGAAATAGTGTTTTTGACAGGCAGGATGAAAACCAGCTCAGTAGTGCTTGTAATATCAATTCTGTGCTTGTTGGGGCAAGTCACTAATTCACATCACCTGGAGACAGTACAGGCCACACTTAAAACACTTAAAATGGCCACTCAGTTTGAATCAGACTAAGCACGATGTGAGCCAATTTAAAAAGACAAACTGGTATATCTCTGTTTTTGAAGTGGGGTCTTTTGCATGTTTAGCAAGAGGAGACATCAGTGCCCATCTCTGTTCTTGGACACAGAACCTGAAAATAACTTATGTCCCTGTCATGAGGAGCTGACAGCAAGGTAAAATCCTGGGACAAAAAACTGCAGTGCCTGCGGAGTGAGTCAATGAACCAAGCATCTCTTTATCTGCAGGTGTGCTGAGGAGTTTGACGTGGGCAGTGGAGGAACAATTCAAAAATTCAGAGCAAGAGGAAAGCGATGGATGGAGCTTGATCATGAAATCTCAAGGGAAATAGAGGCCTTGGATTACTGTCAATTTTAATAATTAGAAAAATGTGGCAACATAGAATGGAAAAATGAAATTGTACGTGATTATTTACATGGGAAATTGTCCAAGACAAGTATTGAGGGAGGATGAGTGAATGAAGTGATTCAATCTAAGGAGACTTATGCAGAAATGTTACACATGAAATAGTGTTTGCCTCCATTTTTATGCACCATTTCATGGGGGGAGGGGGGGCGGAGTGGACAGCCCCCTCACCTTTCAACGATTTTGAACATGACTGCAAAGGAATATGTGCCATGCAGAATGTTTGATGTTATTGCATATTATCCAAACATTTTACAAAATCTGATGATTTTGAATAAAAAACAGCAGCTGTTTCAAAACAATTACATATAATTGCTTCTACAGTCAACTTTAGTGATTGTTTTATATTAAATTCCCATTTATATGTTTTGTGCGACCTCATAAAGCCCAGGACATGTAATATGTTAGAGGGACTATGACAAAAAATGCTTACGGAGAAATATTAGCAACATTAATTTGAGACAATTTTTGGTTAACATGCTGTTGAATTCTCAGATCGCAAATCTAAAAGAAATTCATTGGCAGAGGTTAAAATAATAAACGCATATGTTTTGGTGTAATTGCAAAACCAGCTTCTTCTTCTTTTCCATTATCACTTATTTTAAAAGGCATTTTTAGACAATCTAACAATCAGAAACTGCAACAAAAACGCATATTTAATTAAGAGTATACTTTCAAACATCTCTACAAGTAAAGGCATGCCGTGCATTTTTTTCCAGGAACCTTGCCTGTGTTGATTACGTTTTATCTGTCAATGTGCTTATCAGAACTTAATGGTACACTGCATATGTGCATAATTTCAATTATCTGACTGAACAACAAATATCCTCAGTGTCACGTTATGCCTTTAAGAGAGAAAATTTGTCACAGCAATGTTTTATGAAATGGTTTAAGGCTAGCTGAACCTCATGTAAAAGAAATTAAATATATTTGGCTTCAAACGTGTCCGGAATGTGTTAGGGAAAATACCAAGGGGTCACGATATCATGGTTAGCAGAAGAAAATCCATTTTCTCCCAAGCATGTTTAGGATTCCGAGAATAAATCCTTTGCAAGCAGCAGATCATGGAAACATAAGATTAGAATTTATCTTGCTTAGAATGCAAAAAACAAACAGTAAAATAACTAACTAGGTCCCATAAATAACTGTGATCTGTCAGCTTTCCTTTGATCAATTGTGATTCATCGCAACTTCCAGTAATGGCATATAGTGTCAATTTAACCAAAATTGATTTAAAAGTACATCTGAATGCTTTCCATATAAATTAAGTGCATTATATAGAGTATAAAACATGTTTTTGGACTGCTTAGAGAATTACACTCACCTAAACGATTATTAGAAACACCATACTAATACGGTGTTTGACCCCCTTTCACCTTCAGAACTGCCTTAATTCTATGTGGCATTGATTCAACAAGGTGCTGAAAGCATTCTTTAGAAATGTTGGCCCATATTGATAGGATAACATCTTGCAGTTGATGGAGATTTGTGGGATGCACATCCAGGGCACGAAGTTGCCGTTCCACCACATCCCAAAGATGCTCTATTGTACATTTTAGTACAGTGAACTCATTATCATGTTCAAGAAGCCAATTTGAAATGATTCGAAATGACATGGTGCATTATCCTGCTGGAAGTAGCCATCAGAAGATGTGTACATGGTGGTCATAAAGGGATGGACATTTAAACAATGCCCAATTGGCACTACGGGGCCTAAAGTTGTGCCAAGTAAACATCCCCCACTCCATTACACCACCACCACCAGCCTGCACAGTGGTAACAAGGCATGATGGATCCATGTTTTCATTCTGTTTATGCCAAATTCTGATTCCATTTGGATGTCTCAACAGAAATCGAGACTCATCAGACCAGGCAACATTTTTCCAGTCTTGAACTGTCCAATTTTGGTGAGCTCGTGCAAATTGTAGCCTCTTTTTCCTATTTGTAGTGGAGATGAGTGGTAGCCGGT
>JABFDZ020000039.1:24709279-24736177 GCA_019775955.2 Pollimyrus isidori
AGATTTTCTTGACCAGGACCACACCCCTAAATGCATTGAAGCAACTGCCATGTGATTGGTTGATTAGATAATTGCATCATTGAGAAATTGAACAGGTGTTCCTAATAATCCTTTAGGTGAGTGTGTGTATGTATCATGTTGCAAGTTCTTTTTGCCCCAGTTGTGCGACTCTGGTTCTCTGCATGCAGTATTGTGTATATTACAGAGCCATTTAATTAGGAATTAGCATTGATTGGCTCAGATTTAATTATTTCATAGCATAAGGCAGAATTAATGCACGGAGATGCCAATTACTGAGCAAACTCTGCCCCCCAAAGGGGTCATTAAATCAGATTCTCTTGAGTATCCATGTTAGATACTAGCTATCTAAAAAAGTGTTGTGTTTTCTCACTGTAGGAGTAGCATAAAAATACAAATCACTTCCATAAAAGGTTTCAAGGAATGCCGGCACTGCTCATGTAACGATGCAAAGCCACATTCATCATTTCATGTTCCCTTATTCTAATTGGTAAATTTTCAGGGTGCATTCCTCACCTACTCATATTGCTCCTATATCATGTTTCCTCAGTAATTATTTTGTACCTGGGGACTGAGAAGTGCTTTGCTTGCATTTCCGTATCATCTTAATTTTTTTTTGTCACTTTATTTGTTACGTGTTTCTTAAGTCTGAGAATGTAGCAAGTGTTTTTATCTCTCTGCTGAGTAAGACCTAGGACATCCCTTCTAATTCTTTTGCTTCTAATCCCATGTAGCTAGGACAAAGGGATTGCATACTACTTACCTTGTATTCTCAAAGGCATGCCAGTGTTGATTTTGTAGACCAGCTAAGCAATACACTTTAAGACTACTCTTTTATTGAGAGGTGTAAATACTGACCACTAAAAAATTTTCTTTAGAAAGATTCCCATAACAGTGATGCTTTTAAACAGTGGCTGGCTGACTGCCTCATGAGATTTTTCACAAGTGCTGATTTAAGGCTTAAAATATCCATTGGTTGAATATAAGTAAATCTGTAAAAAAATTCAAGCTTTGTGTAGTTTTCCTCCAGATACTCCAATTTCCTACCACGGTCCAAAGGCAATGCAACTGTCAGACTAAATTTAGTCTCTAAACAGCCTATTAGTATGTAGCACGTTAGCATGTCTGTGCACATGTTATTGAAACGTGTTTAAAAAAACAAAAAAAAAAAAACATGAATAATGCCGACAGGCGACATTGCTCTTGACAAGGCCTTTGGTGCTTTGGTGTGAGCTCAAGAAAACCCCAAAGAAATAATTTGACCCCGATGGAGTCTAATGCCGAACTGCCTCTCAATATAATAAAATGCTCCCAGGGATTTTGTGTTAACAGAAAAATAAGAGCCAAGCATGGGAACCTGTAGAGCATAATTTTATGTTCAGCATTAACAATTAAATAATGGCCCCCAGCAGGTATTACTGTAAAACTTTCTACCAAATGCAAAGCATAATGCATAACCAGTTTGACTCAATATTGTACAGCACTTAACATTCAGTTATCTGTCTATGCTTCTACTCCTGCTGTTTTACAATTGCTTTTGATATTGTCCTGCTTGAACAACATGAGACATATCCAATGACAGGGTCATACTCATTATCCTATGAAGTGTATGATGATTTCAAGCAAAATAATGCGTTTGCATAATGTATAGGCCTAACTGGGGCTGAGAACAAGGACAAAACTATTGTACTTATTTGCACCCTTTGAAGTGCCGAATACACTAGAAAATGCTTGAATGAAAAAGACTTCCCATAATAAAAGGTTACTAATTAAGAATCGCAAAAATTTAGGGAATTGCAGGGGTGTCACTACAAAACAGCTGGAGGAGTGATGATCCATGACGCAGCTTTCTGACACCGAGAGGGACAAACTAAACATACACATATCCAGAAACAAAAGGACCCCAAGGGGTCAAAACAAGAGGAAGGAAGGGAAGACAAGGAACAAGGACTAACCTAAACACAGAGGAATGGTGGAGGAAACAGTAACGAGGAGCACTAATGAGGAACCCCAGCACATATACACAGATAATGAACACTGGATGAGAGAGTAAATAATTCACCAAGTACCTAAACACTCAGGAACCAGGGTACAATGGGAAGGCCAGTGACATTTGCTGGCAAAATGAGGACATGATAGGGACAGATCTTTGCAGTACCCCCCCTATCTACACACACACTCTGGGCACAAGAGGCTCTGCCAGAACCATGACAGGGAATATGAGACCGGGGACCAGGATCAACGCAACATTTGGTAAGGCCCCACGAGACAATCACAGTCAGGCAACAGGAATGATGGCAGCAGGAAAATTATCTGTAGGGGAACCAGGACAGACAGATGGATTTCCAATAATAACCTGATGTATAACGAAAGTGCGTAGAATTCACGGTAAAACATGGCATACGGACAAAACTAGGAATGTGCCTATGCAAGATAAATGCCAGATGCATAAAACTTTGCGTAAGCACAGATCTACACAGATCCCCTTTATAAATCCCAATGAGTGTGAAATTTTATGTACGTGAACGAGCCCACAGTCACTCCCCCGACCTGCCCATAATTATGTATATTTGCATATGTATATCTGTATAAATACCCATTTTGTTCTATGTTTTTCTTAAACAACAATGGATAAACCAAGTGGGAAAAAGAGGTATTTTAGGGAGTGCGAAGTGGAGGTCATGTTAAAAATCGAGAAAAGAAAAGTGGTTTAAGTAGTGGCATTTAGCAATAAATGAAAGTTGATGGAGTGGCACAGCATGGTGGAGTCAGTTAAATGTGTTGGTTCTGAAATTCGCATGGTGGCTGAAATTAAAAAGAAGTGGTAGGACATTAAAATGGATGCGAAAAAACGAGCGGTTGCTCAGCCGTATGTCTTGACAGCATGCGCGGAGGTTGGGGATTTCCCGATCTCACACCCTTTGAGCAACGAGTTGCTGCAATGATCAAGGACACTTTTATTGTGGGGGGACGCCGATTTTGTGCCAGATTATGCAACACGCTACATGGGTGTACAATACGATGGTATAAAGCTAATGTATATTAAATGTGGGGGGATCCAAAAGAATAATTATGAAATGTGAGGAGGACATGTCCCTCAGATTTAAAGGAGATGCAGATGCATTAATTAGATGTTTGAATCGTACATAACTTCTACATTGATAGAGTGAAAGTGTTTTTTATTTACATAAGTATAAGCAAATTCATTCTCTGAAGGTGCCTTTATGGCTCCTATTACATTGGGTTAACCAGACATCGTTGCAAATTGCGCTTTAATGTTTGCCGTTCAACCACATGTGTGTATGGAAATTTTATATATCTGGGTGACAAACAGATTATGTTGTCCCATATAGCTGGCATGGCACATTGACTAAGAAATACCCAATTGCTCGGCAAGTTCTTGCTGAAAAGCATCTGTGGCTAAGAACCTACAGAATGGACAGAAGTTGTAAAGGAACAGGTATAGTGCAATTCCTTATCATCTGCCTTTGTAATGCTGGCCCCAGTTCAGCACACAGCTCCAAAAACCAACTCGGCTCCAATTGCTCTTGGAGATCTGAATTGACTTAGAAGCCAGTCATCATCATGGGCCAAGAAATCACTATGATCCCTGAATACGCGCTGTTATAATTCTTCCATAAGCTACAGTATGTCTTCCAATAACGCAACAGCTGCCTTAGTAGTTGTATTAGTTCGGTCATTTTCTGAACCATTTTATCGTTACAAATTGATTAAAAATCAGGTGCCAGACATTTGTAAGCAACATCTAATTATATGTCGTGAATTTGATCAAATCAGCGTGATGATTGTGAGTTTAAAAAGGGAAACCACAGTAGCAATGACTTGCCACTGTGTGCCATCCGTTTACAGAACCAAGCATAAATGTGCATATGCCATGTCTGGACCTGCAGTGAGAATGTGCGTAGCGGTACGCTAAGTTTCGTTTTTATACATCTCAACATTAGCGTGGAAACGGACGTACTCAACATTTCTGTGCGTAAACACTGTTTATACATGAGGCCCCAGGACATGGTCAACAGAATGGGGAGCACTACAAGGATTTAGGTTTGGGGACTTGGGTGAAATGGGCAGAAGGAACTGGACACATGAGGACAAGCTTAAGTAACACCACTAGGGAACAGGTGAATACAGTCCACGGGGCCTTGGGGTCTGAAAACAGAGCTGGGGAGTTCAGGCTGCTGTAGGTCTGGCCTACAAGGGTGGGTTGAACTATTCTAGGTTGAGCAACGGGGTCACTGCTACAAAGGGGTCTTGTGAGCAAGGGGACCTCTGATACCCGGAGCTGGAACCACTGGCAATGGGTTTATGCAAAACGTAAAGTTGATTCAGGAACCACATGCTTTTGGTTGGTGACCTTGACAGGACCCTAAAAGTGAACATTTCTTAAATAGATCGAGTTCACTGTACCTATACCCACTATGCTCAAATGGAGTATTCTTATACCCAAATGGAGTTGAATGTACCTATAACTACTACACCCAAGTTGACTATACCCAAATGGAGTTCACTATACCTATATCAACTATACTCAAATGGAGTTCACCGTACCTACACAGGTGTGAGTGATTCACCCACTCCACACTTTTTCTGACCTCTTTAGACTGGCTTCCAATCACAGTCAGAGGGAAATTCAAGATCTAAACTCTGCCCTCATAGACATCAAAGAGCTTATGCCCTTAATATCTGCAGAGTGCCATTAGCTCTTAGACTAGGGGCGGGCAATCCAATCTGCAAAGGGCCAGTGTCTGTGCAGGTTTTTGGAATAACCTTTAGGTCAGCTGTTCAAATCCAGGTGTGGGGACTCTTCTGCCTATCAGTCCTCTAATTAATAATCTAATTAGGGAGTTGCAGCGAAAACCCACATACACAGTGGCCCATTCTGCATAAGATTGTCCCCCCCTGCCTTAGACAATTAGCACTGCCATGTAAAATAATAGTCCAAAACCAATCGGTATAGCCTTTACAGAGCACTCTCATTTTAAGCTGTCACCTTCCTTTTAATGGGACAAGCTTCTGAAATCTTCTGAATCACTTATGCATTTACCCCACAGACGAAGCACTGGCAGATTTAGCTATGGGTGACATGGGCAGCCACCCAGGGCATCATCTTGTCGTGGGGGGGGGGGGGGGCACAGAAAAAAAAAGTGTTTGGTGACATTTGCATGATTGGTTTTCTATTGTTCATTTGCACATAACTTCACTGATAAAATGTCACCATCTGGGTCAATGAACCTTGCTGCAATGAGCACTCTAATTCTAGTTTGTGAGCTAAGCAGGCTCGCATTCATACATATGGGGAGCGGGGGGGAGCCTGGCCGGGCTGACCTCAGGTCACCCCACTGGAATCCTGGGGTAGGGGGAGCAGGAGAGTCTATCAAATAGCATACTGTAGCCTACCTGTAACTTTATACAGTACTAATGCAATTCATACTATCATTCAGACTACAAAATCCTACCAAATGAACCACAAATTTATTCATAAAACTGTGAATATATAATTTCAAGGACATATTGTTGCATTTTTGTTATTTGCAAAATCATTAATAACAATATAAAAAACCAGTCACACCAAGTCTCGATTCTTGGGCGTCAGCGTTGGGGGATGGGTCAAGTGCCAAATTAATTTTCCAAGGTAGAAAAAAGCAGACTGAAGAAGAGATTATATGTGCAGAGGATAAAGGTGTGTAGCTTCTTCATCAGTTTAGGAGTATAAATATTATGTGTGTTATGAAGTAAGCTTGTATAACATTAGTAAGTTCGTTAGCCATTAGGTTAATAGTGTAATAATTTGATGTTATTTTTTATTTTTATTTATATATTACAATTTGCCTTTGTTGCTACTTTTGGATTTTTATAATTATATAGTTTGAAATTTTATCATCATTTATTTTAATTGTTCCAAATGTCATAATAAGAACTGACAGTTCTGAATGGTACTTTTTTTGGGAGCGATACAAGCTGGAACCTTCACTCACACTAAGAACTCTTTATGCTAGATCTTCATGTCCATTATGAATATGTAGCATTTTACTCTCTTGGTAGTACAACATTAGAACTAGTGTGGTAACAGTAAGCTATGCTATATGAATTAAAATGAAAACCTCCAGTCATTGTTTCTACATGGAAATGGTTACATTTTTACTTGTTGTTTTTTTCCTCCAACTACATACAGTACTGTAGGTCATTGCTGTAAGGGCTAAAAAAGTATGGGTATGATTGCCTTTTTTGGTCTGCTGTACAGTTTCTAAAAGCTCACCATCACCTAAAATCATTCTTCAGTTGCCTGACTTAAAGTGATATGCAGAATATTGAGTACCCCATATGATATCTGAAACCACTGGCTTGTAATTAAGTATTCAAATCTCAGTGAATTACACAGCCTCTTTCAATATTAATGTTTCCATTAATTATATGAAGAGTACTTTATCTTTTTTTGACCAACTGACTGAGGTGTCAAGCAAGCTTGACTGAGGTAATTATTAATAAATTCAATTTAAGATGAGCAAAATACTTGGTTCTATCAGTGTTTTCCCAGCTGTGAAACTGCGGCTAAACCAGTTCAATCATATAATTACAATGAATTTTGTGAATACAATAGAAATACGAGGGTCAAATCAATTAATTCACAGGTCATAATATTAAACCAAAATTTTCTTACCTTTTCCCAGTATAAACCTGGACTGTGGATACAGTGTAGACTCTCTCTGGGGACAGTTTAACCTGACAAAATGGGAGCCCATCTGATGGGACTTGGGGCTTGGAGGTGGGCGACTCTCAAGAGACAGTGTGAAGCAAAGTAAATTGCCTCACATTTTATGGGTATAGTGAATTTTTATGGGTATAGTGAATTTTTCAAAGAAAAGAGTAAGAGTGCTTGCTGTTGAGATTAACTGTAAAACATAATATGAATGGACAACATGTTGGCTCAGTGGGTAGCATTGTGGCTTCACATCTCCGAGATGATGAGTTAGGGTTCTGCCCCAGCTCAGTGTATATTTTACAAACTCTCCTGGCTTTTTGAGGGTTTACACAAATAGGTCAAAGAGATTTGGTTTTTGGTTTTGGTTTCCAAATAGAGGTCTTTTAATAAATGTTTATTGACCATAATCACAAACATAATTGAATCTGTCCACAAGACCTACAGAATCTACAGTGCCTTATAGAATTAAACAGATGTGACTCAAATTGTAACTGATAATCACATTAGCACAATAACATACTTTTATGAACAAAAAGCCTACAAATAGCTATTTTTACAAGTCCTCTATCAGTAATTTAACTGAATTGTCTTTGCCGCAGAGTGCAGAGCTTAAACATCATCGACATCACCTTCCTGATGCAAACCCTCATCTCCCACAGGAGTATGTCCCATGCTTCGCTCAATCTGATCTTAGTCAAAAGACTAAGAAGTCATACGGAGGCACATTAGGGGAGATGGCCCTGCAGAGCGACATACCCTTGGGGTTCCTGGTAGCGTAGTTTGCAATGACAACTATATACTCATGACCTCATAATAAGACAAGAACTTAAATAATTTACGAACAAGAGAAGACAATTCAGCTTATCAAGCTCACTTGAGGGTCATGCTGAATGTGGCCTCACCAGGCACCTTGATGACGGAACTGGTGGCTGTGGATAGGGAGATTTCCAGTGGTACATGTGGCATTTCTGACAAATCTTTGAGGGTGACACATGGAAGAACCGGTCAAACTTCCTGATAAGACCCATTTCAAGGCCCGATAGGGCCACCTTGGACCTGATCAATGGTTATTGGCAGGTACCTCTCAGTTCGACTCCATAAATGCAAGCAGCCTTCAGTAGGCTTAGTTGGAACTGGCAGTGCAGTACTATATTCTCCCTTTAGGAAGCAACAGAGTGCAGTTATTGCCAGACTTACAGATTATTCTTCAACACTCTGGGGTCGAGTATGTCATCGGCTACATCGCATACTTTTCATGTCTATTTCAGTTTATATCTCGCTGAAATCTTAATGTACAATCATGAAAAAAAAACACTGGCTAAATCTGTAAAGAAACGCTAGCTAAATCTTCTTTTCAAAATGTCCATTGTCGGAAATATTAAAAATTTTTAAATTAGGTAAAATGGGCAAAAAAGTGAACCGTGTCAACTTCCTTTGTTTTTCCTGCATCAGGGGCATGTATAGTAATGCCCTCACCTGGAGATTGCTATTCACATTATAAATAGCCGCATTAGCGCATATTCAGATCGCATTCACATGGTAATTTGATGAACAGCGCAATGTTGAAACATGATCCAGATACATCCCCATCAGCGCCATAAAAGGGGGGTAGGGACGTGGCCAAGTGACAATGGCTCACTCATACACATGAAAGTTGCTACATATTCAGTGAAAGGAGCCAGAAATAGTGACATGAGTTAGCTTTTTCTTATTTAGTTATCCAACTGAATGTTGCAACTACATCATTTAGTCATCTACATGTAGCCACGACTTTGTTGATCAGATATCTGGGATCAAAAGAAACTGCCAGCATTGCTTACTTTTACAATGTTTATGCAACTGTTCCAAACTGCATTTTGCAATGTCTATACTTTGACGTCAAATTACCAATTTAACATAAATCTGTCATATTCACAAAGTACATTAAAATAAAGATGAGTTTAATGGCAAAACCAATATAAGACATAAATTATCTGCCATGAATTAAGGTTATGATTTTTAAAGAAATGTGTGACCATGACCCAGTCAGTGAAAGTGCATTTCCTACCCCTAGACCCCAGAGGGTTAACCTTGGAGATCGCTTTGTTGACTGTACATTTGTTGAAAAGCAGAGTTAAACGTAGAAGCATATCTGACATATGCGACCGACTCGGGGGGAGGGGCAGTGGGGGGGCCAACAAAATTATCTGGGGGGCCACGGCCCCCTCTGGCCACCACAGGATGGCCCCACTGCCTTTCCCTGCACCCGGACATGGTGTTTGAGTCAGTGCCATTGAAGAAGCAAAGTTGGTGGTTTTAATCCAGCTTTTTGGGTGAATTTCCACCAATTGTGCCTTCTCTTGATTGGGAACAAACACACTGGAATATCTCCCTCAGTCCTACTGTGCAGCTTCTGGCAGTTCTCCAGTTCTATGCCACTGGTGGGTTCCTGCAGACCGTCAATAGTGCACATGGCCTGAATAATGCTGTTGTGTCCAAATCAGTGCAGTGACCAGATTACTATCGCACCATATGCAGTGGACAAAATATGGTAATAAAATAGGAAAAAATTGGGATAATTTATGAAGGATTTAACAAACTAGTCCTGGTTGATCTGGTGCAAGTATTCCTGCAAAGTGAGAACATAGTTCATGGACACTGCCCCAACAAATGTCTATAATTGTTTCAGAACTGTATGCAACACCTTCCTATTTAGATCATTTCAAAATGAGTGAATGACTGACCTTCTGAGCATATTATGATGGCGATTGAAATGGAGGGATGATGAAATTGTGCCTCTGTCAGGGACTGGTCTTCAGTAGAACTCGCTTCTGATGGTAAACCTGTCTCTGCTGGAGCTCTTCCTTATTGAGAAGGACAGACCCCAGATAGTGACTGTCCCTCTGCTGGAGGTCTTCTTTATTGAGAAGGACAGACTTCAGATAGTGACTGTCCCTCTGCTGGAGGTCTTCTTTATTGAGAAGGACAGACTTCAGATAGTGACTGTCCCTCTGCTGGAGGTCTTCTTTATTGAGAAGGACAGACTTCAGATAGTGACTCTCCCTCTGCTGGAGGTCTTCCTTATTGAGCAGAATCACCTCCTGATGGTGACTCTCCTTCTCCTGGAGCTCTTTGCTCTTTAGCAGGAGCTATTACCTCTCCACCTGCAGACTCTTAAATGGGACACACTGGAGGGGCAGATTGGGTTGGGGTGGATGGAAATTCTCCCGGTCACACGTCCACCCCTCCAGACATTTCCCCTTTCATCGTTGGCCCCAGTATGGCTAGGATCTGCTATACATTCGGGGGTTTTCTCTGCTACCATCTCATCTCAGTGCCCTTTCTCTTGGCAATCCTGGAGATGTTCCACCACCTAATTGCTAATGTACTTTTTCTTCTTATTTTCTATGCTGCTGAAACTCCATGTCTCCATGAGGTGTTGGAGATCAACACCTCCTTGTTACTTGCCACCTTCTCCATTAGTTGTTGCATTTCTTTTCTGCTGCTTTTGCTTTCTCTCTGGCTGCTGGCCATTGTTGTTTTTTGTTACTAAGTCACATCGTGCTTTCTGCCCATTTAAACATTCATTTAATTTGGTTGCACATCTCTGTGCTTTCATATGTTTTGATATGACAGTAATTTGACACTGTATATATTGCCCTTTGGCATTCATGAAATCAGTCCTGTTATCGACAGACAGTGCTTTTTTCATGTGGAGGTTGGGAAGAAGCCAACAAAAAAAAACAACTAAGTTTGTTCCTTAATTCTTGGATAACAGAGGGTTTCAGGAAACACTCAGAAATCTCACTTTTTCTTCATCTATGTTGTTCTTAGTCAATCATTATTGAGTACCTCACCCCTGCTCGGCCGCCCACGGTCATGGCATGTCACTTGGAGAAGAGACATATGACATGTTAGACCACTGGGAATCTACTGAGCACCAGCAAGAGCTGATCGTTACCATGCAGGCCAAAAGCATGGGCATCAGCATGTGGCTGAAGGCTGCTAATTACCAACAGGGGGCAGGCACTTTCTTCCAAAGTGTAGTTAAATTCAGCACTGGTGACATGGTGAGGGACCGGTGCCTATTTGGGAGAAGACATACATCCCCCTGAACTGGGAACTGGCAGCAAGCCCCTCTTTGGCCACCAGACTTCTTCTTTTTTCCCCAATTCCCCAAGTTAACATCCCCCCTCAAGGAGTGTTTGCCTCCGTCCATGTCTTCTGTGCCTCCTTCCTTGCTACACTGACAAATTAATATTGACAAATACAGTTATATCAATGGTGGGTAATACGTGTCACCTGATGGATTTTACCCTCTTACAAGAAAGACCAATCTCCATGCCAAAAACCAAAAATTTACTTTTGTGTGAAGATTTATAGCAGCAATCCAGAATAATTCTCATGAAAGCCTCATTATTCAGTTATTTGATAATGAAAGATAAACCCATCTTAGATCCCCAGAAGGACTAATCGTCCCAAAGGAAAGATGGATGCATACAGGAGTCTCCATCATAGTTTATATTGGATTAAACAGGGTGCTGTGGCATCTGCAGGGGGACACAGAGCTGTTCACGCACGCGAAGCTCATCTTCACCTCCTTCAACGCGCCTAGTAGGGCCGACGCCACCGAACTGCTAACGAATCCCCGCTGCCACAGCTGCTCTCAGACATCCTGCCTTAATTATTCCCATCCGCTGCATCCCTGTGAGATGTCTGTCGATTAAACTCCAAAGAGATAAAAAAAAAAACATCTTAAACATCCCAGAAAGAGTGCTACCAGCAAAACTGTTCATTCACAACTTATTCCATTTATTATTCAGACTGTTTTTTTTAGCTAAATGATATATCAAATAGCATTAAAGTATATCTAACACATGCAATTTACATAAATACAGAAAGATACAGTATCAGATAAAAGAATTCCATCAGGAATGACTTGTTTTAATAAAAAACAGAATTTCTTGCATATATTTGTTTATATGTGCAATTTATCTATTTATTTGTATTTTGTTTTTGCTTATTTTGGCAAGAGTATTTTTTCAATCAATCTTTACATTACAATATTATTATTATTGTTATTATTATTACTCTTGCCAGAAGGCCAAAAAGAAAGTATGTTCATTACTGTAAACTTCTTTGTGTTGTGTGGGTGTTTGCATATGTATGAACAGGGTTTGTTGATGATATTTCATTTTGAAATAAGTACAAAGATTAAGTATGAAAAAAAAACACTATTATCGTGTGGTTAAAAAAAAAGTTGCTTCTGTAATTTAGCTTATTTGCATGCAAGTCATGCCTATAATCAAAAAAGAATCAGTGACTTTAGATTTTCTTCCTGCGTGACCTATAATGCTGAAATTTCCAAAAATTTGACTTTGTATAACAAGCTGATTAACAACGAGAAGGCTGGCTCGCAGTCTCTGCTCAAATTCATCCCAAAGATGTTCTACCAGGTTAATATCTGGGCTCTATGTTCTATGCTTCAGACAGCGAAGCGTGGTTTGTCACTCCAGAAAACACGTTTCCACTGTTCTAGAGTGTAGTGTCCGTGTGCTTTACACCACTGCACCTGATGCTTTGCACTTGGTGATGTGAGGCTTGGATGCAGCTGCTCAGCCATGGAAACCCATTGCATGAAGTTCTCTATGCACTGTTCTTCAGCTAATCTGAAGGAATAAATTGGAGGGGTGCTCCAATACTTTTGCCAATATAGTGTACATATAGGCAGTGGAGATAGTTTAGATAGTATCAGGATTGCAAAGTTAATTTCTTTTTCTTTAATTATCATTTTATGTGATTTTGTGAGTTACTTTGAAAAATTATCTATGGGCTTATTTCTCGCTGCCATCCGCAGAAGCAGGTGAACTGTTATAAAACCCCAAATCTCGTCTTTTAATAGGTACACTGGAACCTCATTTCCAAGTCGAACAAGGGAAAAGAAAGGTGGATAAGATCCTGACCCCACTGAGACCTTTACATTTATTTAATAGGGAACTAAAATGCTTCAAAACTTTGTCAGTACAGACCATAAAGTAAGTTAGACTTTTATAGTTTCAATCGGTAATCGTAATTAAAGAAAATTATCGAATATTAATTTTGCTTGCTTGTTTGCTTGCTTCAATGGAAAATGAATGCTGAACTACAATTGGGCAGAACTACAGCAATTTTTTTTGCCACCGCAAAAAAAAAAATAACTATGGAAGCAAGCACAACTTTATATATCTTATTTATACACACACACACACACAAACACACACACATATCCATAGGCTGCTTGGGCAAGTACTGTAACAAACAGGCCTGAAAATGTGAAATGACAGAACTGGAATGACCCACTGGCAGATTAGTGTCATTGGCTTTACCCTAGTGGATTAATTTGTCATAAACATTAAGGATATCATCCTTCAAGGCTCCAAATGAAAGGCATTGGATTTGCAGATAAAGGGCGCCAAGGATTTGCAAGGAGAAACATGAGCTTTTTTATAAATTGCTGCTTGACGTCTAACTTTAACCCAGCTGACTTCCTTCAGAGTACAGGACACCTGTTTAATTGAGTGTCCTACAATCATAGCCATAAATTGATGAAAGAAGAATCTACAGTATAAAGGCCAATTCCAACTGGACTGTGGGGGAGACATGGCAGGCATTTCATTCCATTGATCAAGTGGTATTCTTCTTGAAGATTAAACTCTAATCCGCAAAATGTTTCAGTTGTCAAAAAAGCAGTGTCTGATGTGTCTATACTTTTAAATAGCCCAAACAAATTTCTAAATTCTAAAGACGTGATAATGACAGGGAAAGCATGCATGTTTTGAACATATTCTAAGGCATATTCAGTGTAAAACCTGTTATGCTGATTCACTGTGGGCCTAGAGTGAGCATAAGATGACAAGTCAGAAGACAGCTTGGAAGGGATGCTAGTCTATTATAAGGCACAAACTAACACAGACTACAAGCAATTTTAGGCACCCATCTACCATATTTTAAAAGTCTGGCTTCCTGTGGAAGGAAACCAGAGTACCTGGAGGAATCAAACTCAGATCTAAATCCACACAACAGAACAATTGAATACACCAAGATAGAAACAGACCTTGGTCTTACCTGCTGAGCCGCTTGTCACCCTTCTACTGAAACATACTAATACCACAGCATACATCCATATTATAAGAATACCATATAAGCATACTGCAGCCTCAGATTCAACTCTCAATTTTAGGTGGATGCAGGCAATAGTATTATAAGGTCTGGTTCCAAGATCTATTGACCCATTTTATTCCTGACTCAATCCCATGTCTAACTGTGAGCCCACCTTTCCTTTAAACCTAGTAACTTGGCTACCATTAACATGCTATTTTTATTGTGTTCCCTGTACTAGGAATACATATGATTTCGGTCCATGGCTTGTGCTCCCGCAGACAAGTCGCTTTTTGAAACAATAACTCAAAAACCATTCCATGAATGTTTTTCAAACATAGCCCATGCACTGTATGGGTGATGAACCGGAAATTGTTAAATTTTGAGACAGATCACCACAAAGCTAAAGCAGTGTTACATAATGATAGCAAAGAAAGGGCAGTTGACACTTAAGATGATAACTAAATAGGTTTCTGATGGATCTTTTTCATACATTGTGAGGGTGACAAATTGTAAAATTACTAAATATCTCAACAAAACTGAAGCAATATCCAGGGGTGCACATCACTGGTATGCAAGTACGCATTCACCTTTAAGAACGATACAGGCGATAAATCGATTGTTTGTAAAAGCGCACTACCGTGAAACAAAAACAAAATACCTTGCATTTTAACCCGTATACCGCAAATGAAATCGAGTTAGCATATAAAGATTAAAATGCGTTATATTTTGTTTTCGTAGCGGCGCAAATGCACATAAAATAAGTACGCATTTGCTCTTTTACAAACAAACAATCGATTATCGCATGTATCGTTCTTAAAGGTGAATGCGTACTTGCGTACCAGTTATGTGCACCCCTGGCAATATCATTTATTGGCAGCAAAGGCAAGGTCGAAAAACAGATGTCATTTAACCTTGTGAATGTGATAACTCAAAAAAGTATTAGAATTTCATATAAATGAAGATGTACATCTGATTTCATTTTCAGAGAAATTACCCCAAAATTGAGCAGTAGCGCTGTATGGCAGCAAAGGGACGAATGCAGAAGCTGTACAACACACTTTGTGTTGCAAAAACAATGACTATTGTACAGATATTTTTCAAACTTTGCAGTGACACTGTTGAGGTGATAGCTGGAAGTGTTCAAATTTTGAGACAGATTTCCTCAAATCTGAAGCCACATATTGAAAGAAAAAAAAAAACAAGGTAGTTTCTGACATTTTATCCTGTTACCACAATAACTCAAAAAGCATTTTACAGATTTTTTTCAACCTTGCAGACTTTATAAGGATGAAGATCTGAACTTTAATCAGAACTGACCAGCACACACACAGTAATAAATCAATGCACTCTTATACTTTTTAATTTTAATCTTAAAATTCCAGAAGCAGAACGCAATTAATAATTAATGGAAACTAAAAGGAAATGTAAATGGAAATTTGTGGAAGAAAGTTCAGCTATTAAATGCGTTTTTGAAGCAGGGCGAGTATATTTTGCTTTGCAAATAAGAGGACACGAGGGCAGGATGCAAAATGAGGCATCAAAGCAACACAAATGTGCACACAGAAAGTATTCTGACCGTGGAAAGCAAATGTCAACATGAATCAAAGTGAATTCCCAGACATTTCAGGCCATTTAAGGTCCCACAAAGGGGTACAAGTGCAGGAAAGAGATTCTAGTCATTATATACTAACCTTTAATTTAAATGTGTGGTGGCTGTGGTTCATCTACAGCCATGCATTAACCCTTAATGATATTTACACCCTTGATATTTACACTGTGTTCCAAATTATTTTGCAAGTGGCATATCAGTAGGATTTTGGTAAAATGGTTTCTCAGTTAATGTTTTTGTCTCTTGTTGTGCCAGTATTTTGGCCACCCTTAACCAAGGCTCACAGAGAGAAATGTTTGCAGTGATCTGAGAAATACATGAAGGTTAATTTTTAAACAGTTTTATTCACTGATAAATGGTGTGCCACCAAGCCACCAAGTACTGGGTGGCTGTTGAATAGGCACTCCCAACAAGACTGCAACGTCAACAAGGAGGTGGCGGAGTGATGATTTGGGCTGGAATATTGGGTAGTGAGATGGTACATCCATTTAGAGTCACCAAAGGTCTGAATGTGCAAGATATGTGAAGTTCTTGACCTATTATTTCCTGCCGTAGTAAAAAAAAAAGGTGAATCTAGCTGGACAACATACACAATCCCTTGCCGCAAAAAAAAACAACACATTGACTCCTTAATGGCTATGGGTACAGAAGGAGAAAAACATCATGGTGTGGCCACCGTCATCCCCTATTGGAAAGCCGTTGAGCATCCTTAAAAGTATGTGAGAGGGTGAGCAGCAATGTGCCTCACACCAGCCGCCCTGGGAGCCAGTAGGCCTACTGGTATCCACACATGAAATGCAGGCAGAAACTATACATGCGATTACAAGAGTTGCTAACATGATCTCAAGGAAAGGCTCGTGCATTATTATGGAGAGCTGGATAGTTCGGCTCTAGAAAGCAAAAACCCAGACTGAGATTTTGTCTCTATGAACTAGTTGAGTATGAAGAGTCATAGCCACAGAGTAGCCTATTGCTTGTTACTGGGCACTGTTTTAATCAACATTAAAAGGGCAAAATTAGTGATAACAGCGGTTTGTATTTTTGAAAGCAGACACTGGTGACTTTTAAAATCTTTTAAATTTACAAGAATTTTCATATGCACTGTTTACTTATACATAGTTTGTTGCGGAATTACAACAGATGTGCATTTTGTTCGTTTGGGGTTCTGGGTCATTTATCAAGCCTTGCCAAAAATCTCCATCAATCCTTAATACTCCGAGTCTTTAAATCACAGCTCGTTTCAACTTGACACATTGCTCTGTGTATAATCGGGCTTCACAGGGCACCGCTTGGTGTAATCCCCCTATCTTACACTTGAGAGACAGGGAGCTCGCCTCCATCTCGCGCTGTTCCAGGCTTTACTCATCCACTCGGTACTTAGGAAGAACGGATTCATTGCTTTCCAGCAAATTCAGAGACGGCAAAAGATCTTAACCCCGGCTGCTCTCATAGCTGAACACACATGCCAACTAACCCAAAAACGAGCAACGCATTTCAGGTAAATATCCATACACACGTTTTGATGTATTATTTCCATTGATAAAACACCTTAAAATATGGAAATGAAGGACGCCAGAAACCTGTCTCATCGCACAGTCATCTACTACAACATCACCCATTAACAGACCATTTGCTTGTCCAACTATTCATACTTTTTGCATTTTACTCATTGTTCTGTCAAATCATTTATAGATACCGCTTTACCCATTCATTTCCCTTTCTGCACATTAGTTTTCATTAGCTTCCACAGTGATGACAGAAAATCAAAACTACATCGGCTAGTGTGTCCCTGAGGAGAAATTACAATTTGACAAGTACCACAGCTCTGGATGAAATAATGCAGCGCTGAATCCCCCAAAAGGGTTTTCCATTTATCTGACTGTGAAAGGAACATCCCTGGACGTTGTTTGCATAGTTGCTTGAACTCTTATTTTTTCGACTGCTATAAATAATGGGACGAAAAAATAGTAGCACAAACGGCACAAATACAAGTTTTTGGGTTTTTTTTTTACGCCGAGCTGATTGATAACAAGACAATATCTTACTGACCCATTACCTCGTTCTTGTCTGCATATATATATTTCTGTTATGTTGGCCTTCAACAAAATGGATGTTTTCTATGAAAAGCAAAACAATATAAAACAGAAAAAAACCTATAATAGCATATATAATTAAATACTATAGAATCCTGTTATTAATAATCACTGTATGTCACACCCAAACCAAAAACATGTATGTATGTGTATTTGTGTGTGTGTGTGTGTGTGTGTGTGTGCGCGCGTGTGTGTGTTGCATGATAATGCATAGCTAGCATTACAAGAATCCACACAACCAACATTCTAACCAGTAGAGTGTGAGCATACTGTCAAGCTGGGCAGACAGCTGACATTGTTCTCCTTCCCATATAATAAGTTGCAGTTTTGTTTCCTGTCCTCTGCTAGCACCTTAAATTAGTTCACTTTAGTAATGCGGCTGTTTTTTGATTCATAGGTGCTTTGGTACAACCATGTTTTAGAAAGGCGCTATATAAAAATAAATCGAATTCTTGAGATGCTTCAGGCCCCTGCGTCAGGTAAACAGCTTCAAATGGATCATATATCGGTACAGTGCAATATGATTATGTTCTCTTAATGACAAAAAATAATTATATGCCAGAGGACTGCTGTGTTTGTTATGCTATTCTTTTTGGTACCAAAGCAGCCTGCAACCTCCTAAACTTTTTGTTTTACACAGTCTTATGTTACATTGCGTACTCAGCTCTCATTTCACTCTGTCAGCTTATACAGTTTTCTTGTATTTAACTTTAAGGACTGAAACATTGCCTCTTCGCTGGGGGCTTTGGGAGGGGATGCTGCGGAGCGCTTTGAGACGACGTAATGTTGTGACAACGTAAATGTAAATGGACTGCATTTATATAGCGCTTTTCTACTCGTCCGAGTTCTCAAAGCGCTTTACAATTTTAAGCCTCACATTCACCCATCCATACATACACAACATTCATACACCAGTGGCGGAGGCTTCCATGCAAGGCGCCAACCTGCACACCAGGAGCAATTTGGGGTTCAGTGTCTTGCTCAAGGACACTTTGATGGGGGAAGAAGCAGGGCTCAAACTGGCAACAACGTGCCATATGAAAATTAATTTGTCGTTTGTTGTTGTTGACAAATGCATTTCACATCCATACTAATTAGGTAACTCAGGAAGGGAGGACATTTAGGTTAATGCTACTCTTACAGACAGAAGTGGCATAACACACAGGCCTAGTTAGATCTAGGAGTATAATGGTACCAAAAAATTCATAGTTCAGTACAGACCACATTTTTGGATACACTGTGTGGTGCAATTTCGATGCAGGGAAATCATAATTTGTTTCGAAACTGTTTATTATTAAGATTATAAACACAGTTGACAATGTACTGAGAAATACTACTTTTCTGTACATATGATAATAAATGCTTTGAATCCTTGAATCCAATTGTAATTCAAAGGCAGTGTCTATGTGTCCGAATGACAAAATCTGAGACGCTTATTTGCACATTATAAAACTAAATATGTTAAATAAATTAACATAAAAAATATAACATTAGAACAATCATAATGAAACAAATGGTATCTAAGTCTCGTGATCTCTACTACCAAGTATCATTTGCATTTTTGTAGCAATATACTCCCCAATACACATAACAACTGTTCTCAGCCCAATCTGAGTTTCCTGGTAAAAGCCTCTTAAACGACATGAGCGACTAACTTGCAGAGGCTGTTTCTGCTTTGCTGAGGTCGTACACACACTCCAATGAGTTAGTATGTTCGATGTGCTTCCAGCACCATATCTGAATTCGGTATAACAAAGCCAACAGATTTCTCTCTCCAGTTCTGGTGTAAATGACTGGAAAACCAAAATGTTGCCAAACTTCTGATAATGACTGATTGTAGGCAGCATTAACTGTAAACAGGCACAATTCTCGTAATATTTTTCTGAATTGAACAGAAGTTCCTTGAGTATTTCACAAAGGTTTACAGAATTAACACATATACTGTAATAGCAAACACAGTAATTACTATGAATAAAAACATGCATCACAATTCGTTAATGATGAATTAACATGAGATCAGTATGTAACTAAGACTTAATTTGTGGTTAATTATTACATAAGTAATAGTACAATACTATATTATTTGTGCCCCATCAAGTAATTATCAATATATCCATCATGTATCTATCCATCCTTTTATAGTAACCTTTTATGCAATTAGGTTCACCATTTTAAAGAGCTAATTATAGTTGCTGTTATAGTTACTATAGTATAGTTAGGATGCTAGGCCAATGCTCATTTTAAGACATACATAGACACTCACTCAAGGGAATACTGTATAATATACAACTATTGGTACTGTTTATGATATCTGTAGTTCATAACAGCAAATAATTCTGTACCTGAGTCATTCTAAGCATTATCAACACTCGCATGAACATATATGCTGCCAGGATGAGATTCCTGCTCAGTGGCCTCTGACACAAGGAAATAGGACCATGAACAGGAGTCAGCTGACACATAAAGCTAGGATACAAGGAGGTGGCTAACACTGATCTCCTGGTTAGTACCAAAATCACCAAACACCCGTGAGCACCGCAACTTCTCCAAAGGACTGCTCCATATATCTCTTGCCACAGAGAAGCCCAACGTCTACTGAAGGGCCCTGGGTCCTTCAGGGTGCCTGCACCGCCCCTCTCCACCAGGCGTTCCTGCAGATTTCAGCCTCCTGTCCTGCCCCCGTGTCCATACCCTGGTGTTTTAATATATCCAGCCTCTCCGTGGTGATACTGGGGAAAATTCCTGTCGTTTGTGTCTTTATGCTCACACACTGCCGCAACACAGACCAGCACGCACACACTCACGCACATTCATGCAGACTGCCCCTGGCTTACTGCTGAGTTCTCTTCTGCCAGAGCCAGCTCGTATGTCAAAATGGACGTATGCTGGAACAGGATAACTGCGCTGACTTTTAGGTCTGAGAATGAGACTGAGATGCGTGTGAGGCTGGGATTATTGCACTGCTATACCATATAGTACTTTTCCAACGGTGCATCGCAAACTAGGTAGCGTACTGCTGCTGGGTGTACCGCTGCTTGAAATGTATTTTTATGCTCATTTACTATTCTTTTTTATACTACAGTGAGTTCTGACCAACAAATCTCATTGCACAAGACGCGTTCTATGAGTGCATTTACCAGAGTATAATGATCATTCCATCGATTTCAAAAATGGACATTGGCAGAAGTGAGAGTAAAGCAAAGGTTCATATGCGTTCTGTTTTATTTGATTTATTTTGATCTGTTTCGGATGTTACATTCTTCTGAGCTGCCGAACCGAAGAAAAACTTTTCGGAGTATGACTCATTATGCCCTGTCTCCGTTGCCTACATCCACTTTTGTCTCCTTGTTTGTGTGTGTAAGTGAGTTTATTCCTCATTATCTCTTGTTGTTTTACCACTGTCATTTTAAGAATCGCACAATAATAATAATAATAATAATAATAACTGCACGTTGCAGTATGTCTCTGAAATCTGAACGCCACAATATGTTACTTATTAGACGTGCTGCATAGTTTTGATTTACACTGCAAAGTTATTTGTGTCTTTGCCAGCACCAGCGATAATACACCGAGCTATATCGGTTGTGCACTGAATTTAACTGGTGTGCAGAGGTTTAGACACAACAGCCTGTGCCACTTTCGCTGGCGTTACGAGAAGTGTTTTTTCGGTAGATGTTTAAATAAATACACAAAATGTGCTGCATCTTTGTACTGTTACATTAATAAATGCTACTTGAGGAACTGATAAAAGCAATAACATACAAGAAGAAGTACAGCTGTAATCCTGAAGGCACGAGACTGGAGGCCGCAATTCAACTTCAGTCACGAGTGCGAGTCCTTGTAAGAGGCACAGGTTGCAAGTCAGGGAGAGTCTGCATATGTATCATTTTTATAATACGCATATCTTAAAAGCTGCTGCTAATGGAGTACTAACTGGAAAATTATGCCATATTCTTAAAGGGTCTCATTTGCGAAAAAAAAGAAAAAACAAATGTAATTCTCGTGAAGTGATATTTATTATGAATTATTACTGGAAAGGTTCCTGTAAAGGTCATTTTAAAATGGGGGGGGGTCCCTTGACTGCAAGCATTATTTTTAATCCAGAATATCCCTCCATCCATCCATTTTCTGCAACCGCTTGTCCTATTCAGGGTCGCAGGGGGGTCCTGAACCTATCCTGGAGGCTGCAGGCACAAGGCAGGGGATTACCCAGGATAGGGCGCCAACCAGTAACAGGGAACACTCACACACCATTCACTCACACACCATTCACTCTCACACTAAAACACCATTCACCAGCGCCCCATTCACGCACACACCATTCACTCACATTCACTCACACACCATTCACGCACACACCATTCACCCGCACCCCATTCACTCACATAGCATTCACACACCATTCACTCACACACCAATCACGCACATTCACGCACACACCATTCACCCGCACCCCATTCACTCACACACTCACATCTATCCAGAATATACATAATGTAGTCATTTTGATTTATGTACAGATTCTGTCTGTGCTTAGATTTCTGGCAAATAGACACTCAGGTCATTAAAAATCTCAGCCTTTGTTCCATTGTCACAGAACAGAAATAGCACCGTTTTGAGTCATTGTTAGTACGTACTGTCCTAAGACTCTAATGCCAAAGCCCAATTTCCTCAGGATGGCAGCTCAGCAGGAGCCATCTCTAGGGTACATATTTCCCTCTATTGTCTCAACTGTGGCAAAATGGAGGAACTACTCCTAGTTGCTACCAAATGACCATGTGAGGCCTGGCTTTTCAAGAAACAGGCAGACATTTTCAGAAACATAAAAGTTTAAAGCAGATAAAATAATAAAATAGAATAATAATAGCAATAAATAATGTCATTATGTTCTACAAGAGTATTAAAACATAAAAGAAATGTGTTTATTTGCTCCAGAGTTTCCCAACCTGTTATCTGGTCCAAATAAACAAAGCTTCATGTTTGAGTTTGTCCCCTAAGCAACAATGACAGTCCCCGATGCCAGAGCCCTGTAGGACCACAAGGGTAAGCTTCAGGTCTTCTGCCAGAGCCCTTCTGACATTGCACCTTGATAAACTCACTTGACTCCTGCCGTGTTCCCTTACCCTCAGCTAAGGATGCTGGTGTTCAGTTGTGTCTTAGCAGATGGCTGCGGGGGGGATGGGGGGGGGGACTTCACACCTTGCTTTTCATGCATAGGGTGAGCAACTCAGCCATTCATTTGCATCTCCGAACTTGCACTGCAAGAAAGACTTCACTCTTAAATTAGAGATTGCTCCTGCCCCACAACAATTAGCATTTCATACTCAGCTTCTGCGTACCTTCCACAACCACACCTCCAGGAGAGCAACTCAGCATGTGGACGATGAGTCATCTGTAATATTGTCAACAGTCTGAGGAATGAATGACTCGAGGGTAGGCATTGTGGCGAAACAAGAAGGGGGTTTACCGAACTCAAAGAACGTAGATGGGAAATAAACAAGTTTGCAGGGTATCAAAACAGGAGGAGGGCAGCAAACAAGGGCACAGGCAATGAGAGGACTGACATTATGACAGGACTGGGGCTGACCAGACAAATAGGTACTTAAATACAAGGACTAACAAGGGGCAACAAGCATCAGATGTGGCTCATCAGGGCCAGGTTAGGGAGGAGAGAGGAGAATCAGGCGCACTTGATTTGACTTAATACAACACTCCTGTCCAACACAGTGATTCAAAATGGTCTTTAAATTAAACTTTGAATTAGTTCTAAACTTATGAATAACACTTTAGCCAGTGAATAACACTTAACCCCATGACATAGAGTAGTCATCCCTCACTGCCTATCATAAACATGCACTACATTCACATATATTTACAGTACAATCCCGGTAATTTTATTTTACTTTTCAAGTGCAACTTACAAATACACAGTACAGGAACAGCTATCACATTATATTTTGTGGGAAATGTTTGAATCAATTCTGACAGGTGTGTTCCTGAGGATATTTCACCTAAAGCTACTATTTGTAGATACAAACACATTTTTTTCTAATTGTGATTGGCAACAACACATTACAGTTTTATTCTTCCATTTACTCTAGAGCACTATATGCCAGTTCAGTAGTGGGACTATTTATAAAAGGAGCATTTTTTGTGTGTGCGAATGTAGGTGATATTACAGCCCAGGTTATTGAGCACTAAATATCGTCTGAAAAAAACAGGGTAGATGCAGTATTTCATTGGATGTCCACTCCAGTCTCAAAGATAATTAGTACCTTCACAAGTGTATATTCACCTTTTTTGATGGTGTGCGTGTGAGTGTGTGTTTTAAGTTCATATTTTTCGTTCCGTCTTTTGAGCTCTTTCAGCCATACTCTGTAAAAGAAGTATGACATCAACTTCTTGATGACTGTGATCCATTCCTGTATGATTTATGATTAATTTTGCATGGACTTGCTTTAGATGAAAGCTATTAAGAATGTGACCAGGGAAGCAGCATTCTGCAAAGTGCCCTCTGAGAGCTTTTAATAATGTTAAAATGTCAGAGGTCACATTAGATAGGTCCATCTTTCTTAAATTTGTATATTTCACTTTTATATATATATATATACACACACACACACACACATACAAGGCATATTTGGTGCAAAATGTGAGCTCTGCTGAAGCACCCGCCCCCCCCCCCCCCACAGGACACCCCGCGGGAAGAGATCATATGCCTTCTCCAAGTCCACCTCCAGTACCTATGTGAGGGTTACGAGCTGGGTCTGCACTCCGCAGTCAGGATGCAAATCGACATTGTTCCTACTGGATCCAGGGTTCGACAAACCAGTTGGCCCTCCTCTCCCATCCAGGGAGGATGAGATGCGTCAACCTGGAGATGGATGCCATCCTCTGGTCTCTGGTCTACTAATCCGAAGGCAATATCCCCAAACTCACAATGAATCAGCCAAGAGAGCGCATGTGCATATATATATATACACACACACACCTACAAGGTATCCTCTGTGTCTGGTGGTGGTGACTAGGCATTAGACATGCCAGCTCCTTGCAAATCGAATCATTTACATACCCATGACATGTACCAAATTACATCAGAATCGGACCATTACTTCTGGGTGCTTAAGTTTTTTTTCACCGAGCAAATATACAGTAAACACACACACACATACATATGCACACACACAGTCATGTGAACATGCGAAAAAGGGAGCACAGCACATTCAGTTGTATGTCTTTACATATCAGGACATAATAGAAAAGACCATCTGGTCCAAATCGAGTTGTAGAATTATTTAAAACTGACCTCAGGTGTAAAACACGCAATGGATTCCAACGTGTCGTTATTTATTTAACAAAAATGAAGCCAAAATGGAGAAGCCGTTTGTGAAAAACTAAGTACACCATATGATTCTATAGTTTGAAAAGTACACCATATGTTTCTATAGTTTGAAAAGTGCACCATATGATTCTATAGTTTGAAAAGTTCACCATATGATTCTATATTTTGTTGAACTACGTTTAGGTTTGCGGGGATCTATTTATGCACAATTCTCTTAATGTTCCAACAAGGTCGACTCTACAATGCAGAGGCATTCATAGTCAACTCAATGGCTGCAAGACATCCAGGTCCTGTGACTGCAGAACGAGCACAAATGATCACCCCTCCACTACTGTGCTTGACAGTCGGTATGAGAGGTTTGTGCCGATATGCTGTTTGGTTATCACTCTTCATTATGGCCAGATATCTCCACTTCGGTCTAGTCTTCCCAAGGTCTTGTGGCTTCCGCAGATGCAACTTTTCAAACCTAAACCATGCTGCCATGTTCTATTTATGACGCTTTTTTTCAACTGCAGGAAATACAGTATTTTCGGTACAGTACTTTTGGTACTTCCACATTTCCATTGACTTCCGGTAGAGCATCAGTACAAAAAGTTCCAGTACAGAAAGTACCAAACCAGTTTGGGTACATCTCTGATACTGAGGTACTTTGGGGTGGAACTTCAAACGCTTTCTTTGTCGAATATTTATGCAAATAGCCTGCCACTGAAACAGCTGAAGACAGTTGCAAACTTAGTCATAAAAACCAGATATAACAAAAAGATCCGGATGGCAGGGTAAGAAATTGAAAAGTATTTTGTGAATATACTAATACATTAGGCATCTAGGATGATGTTTCAGCAGTGTAATTTTGTTATAAATACAGTAATGTATTTTTGTTATAAATATAGCGATGTGAAACAAAAAAGGTGTTCATAAATTTCACACAAACGCATCTCCGAGTGATTTAAAGATTTAAGGATGAAAATAATTGTGGTTGTTTGAGAGAACTTATTTAGTGCTCATGCAAAAGCAGTGGAGTTAAATTTTAAACTGATTTTTAAACATAAAAGAATTTATAAAAGTAATAATTAAAATTGCAGAGCTTGCTAAGTTTTTTTCTTATTACATAGTAAGAGATTAAAAATATTTTAGTTTAACATTCCCACAAAAAAAATCAAGTTTGTAAAGTGGTTCTTCTCCCAAGCATCTAAATCAAAAAAGTGGCAGCTACGTGCGTTTTTGACCTTGGCGTATTCCTTCAAATTAAATGTGGAATTTAAGGAAGTATGGGTCTTTGCTGGCTGGAGTAGTGGGCATATCCAAAGGTTTATGGGCATGTCAAAGTTTGCAGGTGTGTCAGAAGGTTTATAGGCGTGTCAAAGTATTTATGGGGTGACGAAAGGTGGGTGTGTCAGCAGGAATAGAGTGCGTTGAATTGTTTTTCTGTTTGTACCTCCATATTTCTGCATCAGAATATCCAATCACTAACCAAATACACTTTTGTTTGTCTTATATTGTCAGTTCCATCTGAAATTTACCAGTGCTAATCAACTAATGTCATTTTTTATTCTGTGAAAAACAAGGTGGATGATGGCCTGATTTAATAATGAATTATAAACATATCTTGGGTCACATAAAGAAAGGGATATGTTCTGTTTTTTATCACAATCCCCAGATAACTGAAAAATAACTAAGAAAAAGATTTGCTAATCTTAATTTTTTGGGGTGGCAGTGGAGTATTATATTATGTGCAAAGTTTAACGTGTGAGCTTTTTGCATCCCCCATGCATATTTAGGATAAAGTTTCAAGTCCCAATACCTGTTATTTTGTCTAAAAGCAACACATGAAAGTGTCCAGGAGCTACAAAAGTTCCCAGTTGAGATGGCCGAGGACCATGTGACCAGGGCCAGGACAGGAAATGTCGTAGGAAAACCCGCCCTTAAAATATCGCTTTCAGTTATGGGACTCAGGTCTTACATCTATCAGCTGTAGATTTTCAGGCATAGGTTTTAA
>JABFDZ020000039.1:24736277-24759629 GCA_019775955.2 Pollimyrus isidori
CCCTTAAAATATCGCTTTCAGTTATGGGACTCAGGTCTTACATCTATCAGCTGTAGATTTTCAGGCATAGGTTTTAACCCATATAATGTTTTTGTAAAGCACCAATAAGATCCATCAAAGATCAAACAGAGTAAAGAGATTAATAGTATGAAATTCAGTTATTATGTATTGGGTGGTCCTGGTCTGTAGGCTTCTATATCGTCTGCCAGAGGGCAATAGGTCAAAAAGTCTGTGTCCAGGGTTTGCGGGATCTGTGTGTGGGATCCCTGCCGTTTTCCTGGATCTTGAGAGAGAAAGGTCCTGGACGGAGGGCAGGGGGGCACCGATGATCTTTGCTGCTGTACATACGGTCTGTTCCTGTCCTGTTTAGTAGCTGTTCCATACCAGACACAGTGTCTTTCCCCTTGCCATCTCCCTCCTAAATAACTGAACTGTCACACTGCTAAACTCTGTACTATATATTTCTGTAATATTTGTATTTTCTGTATATAAGATTTAGACTGCTTATTATATTGTATTGTTCATTGTATTGTATTATATTATATTGTATTTTTGTTTTTATACTGTTGTGCTTGAGAGACATCATTGAGCGGAACCAAATTCCTTATATGTGTTCGCTCACATACTTGGCCAATAAATGCGATTCTGATTCTGATTGTTAACATCAAATAAAATACAATAAAAGTGTGAACTATGGAATAATATTTATTACCTATTGGGACCTACCACAATCATAGTAACTTTTTAAGTGAACAGAGCAGAGTCGAAAGGACAGCGCATCAGAATAGACACAAGCATCTTTTTTTTTATTTTTTTCCTTGACCAAAGCTGTAATCTTTCTGCACTGGACTCTTTGGACTCTGCTGCCTTGTTAACGCCAGAAGAAGAAGCAAGTCCATTCATTATACAGAGCTTGTGATGAACGACTTGGGCAGACAATAAGGGGAAGCCAAGGCGTAAATGCTGCACCTCTCATAAATCACAGAGACATGGGGAGTCTAGCTCTTGACCTAAACAGACTCTGGGCTGAGGGTAGAAGAGCACATACCTCTATATCGGGATGATTTGGAGCACAGCCTGTGGATCCCTCCTCTAAAATTACATTTCATATATACAGGGTAGGTAGGCTGTTTTCGTTTTACTATGTCTGTACCTCCTTGTAAAGTATTCACAGAGTTACAGTTCAATTTTAATAATACCTAAGTATCAAAAATCATCCATCCATCCATTCCTAAAAATGATATTAATCGCCAAAAATGTCAGAATTTGCCTGTTAAAATCTACAGGCCAAACATGAATTTTTTTGGTAAACATTTTTAATTTGTTGTTGAACTATGTTGACCTGACTGAATGACTAAAGCAACTCACAGAAACAAGAAGAAAAGCATGTTTTATAGAGCACTTGGGCCAAATTTGAATCCATTACCCAGAATGCCTTAGGTGACAGTACTGCTCACCAAGCATTTGGGCAAGTTTATTTTTAATGAATAATTTTTTAAATTTAAACATAAGCTACATAATTTTCTTATGCATTAGTCAGAGGCTTTCCCTCAATGATCTCATCGAAGAGCTGTTCCAATTCTAAATTGTTGCATTACATTTTATATTTTTCTTTAATAGTATTATATAAAGTACACATTTTAGGCACCAATACACGACCGACCTCGAAAAATGGTGGTTTCTATATATTCTGACTAAAAGAATATATGTCTTTGGCTCATGCTTTTGCTTCAAGCATTAAAAAAATACTCTGGCTGGATCTGGTCATGGAAGTGACTTATAGATAACCTTTTTATACTCCCAAACAACTTTTAAGAGACATTTTGTATATCTCGACTAGAAACTGGAGAAATATGTTTTAATAATAAATAATGCATCACACATTCTAATATGCAAGTCAGATGTTACTTTTTCTACTTTTACTTTACTTTCTCACAAGAATGTCTTCGGTTTTGTTGTCTCTTACATGTCTTTGAAGAATAAAACTGATATATTTTATAAACAAGACAACAAAACAAACATGCATAATTTGAGCAAGTATGATATATATCTTTACTGACCCCATCTTGCACTCCATAGCTTGGGGGCTATACACACACACACACACACACACACACACACACATAGCCGTGGAAAAAATTAGGAGGCCACAGCCAAATCTTTGTTCCACTTATTTCTCAATTTATGGCTGTGCATCTGTGAACAGTACAGTTTTTTTCCCCCCAAACTGCATCCTGGTTCTTCTCTGATTCTCATTAATGAAGGGCTTCTTCCCTGCTTTATGGGACTTCAGTCCTGCTTCTAGGAGCCTGATGTGAACTGGTCTTAGCAGTTCACCTCAAACCTGCACGTAATGTTTCCCATTCACCTAGTATCATCCTCCACTTCATGAGAAACTGGCGGATAAGTTCACGGTCACCTCTGCTATCGCAAAGACGCTGCTGCCCTCCACCTGGCTGATTTTTGGTCATTCCCAGCACCTCCTGCTTCACCTTGCTGCTGTGTACTACAGTCCTGTACAGGTTACTTGAACCTGGAAGTAACCTGCTATTCCATGTAATTTTCTGCCAGCAGAATCAGGATTTAGCAAGTGGTAGCAGTGGACTCTTAATTTTTTCCACAATTGTGCGTGCGTGTGTCTGTGCGTGTGTGTGTGTGTCTGAGTGTACATAATACTTATTAATTACAGTTCCTCTGTATTGTTGCTTTAAAGGTCACAAAATTGTCTTTCTGCTGACATGAGAAAAATCTGCCACAAGCTCTGGAAATAATTCAGAGCTATAAAGAATAAATATATGCGAACCAGCTATTTGTATAATGTCTTGGTAATAACACTAAACATCACAGCTCGACAGTAACCATGTCATCAGTATTACTCATATTTTATGACATGCTGAAGATGTACCATTAAATAATCACTAAATGAAAAAAAATCATTGTTTCGTGAATGTTTTACATTTCAAATTAGCATACAATACAAAAACCAATTGTCCATGAAACAAAACTGTAGGGATTGTTCAGACAAATATGAGGGTACCTCAGATGCAGAGAGCTTAAAAGCCTTAATGTAGAAAATTATTTTGCTAATAACAATACTCTGCATAAAATTAACAAATTTTAGATGGAATTCATCCACAGTGTCTAATTTGCTACGGATGTAAAAAATGTTTGGATAATTTAGTTAATTTAGCATGAAACCTGTATCTGAAAAAGTAGAATTATGTTCCATATTAAAATGCAGTGAAAAGTATGCTGTAGTAAATGAGCCTAAAAATATTAAACGTATTAAGTTATTAAAAAAACTAAAGTCACATTACGATTTCACGGTATTTACTAAAAAGCAAAAATAAGTCACACGGTGTACCATTTGTGAGATGTTATGTGTTTTGTAAACCTTCATCCATACCCCAGCCACACATACATGGCCACAGGGTCTGGACATTTTCTTGACCTATACACTAATATTATAGTATAGCATAGCATACTATAGTATTAGTATATACTATAAATTATGTTCAGACAACTCAGAAAACTTTGTTATTGCATGATCAATATGTGATACAAAAAATAATCAAGCCCAGAATATGCCTTTATGGAAAATGAATGAACACGTGGATGCAGGATTGCATTTTAAGTGCTTTCAAAACTGTGTGCCTGCATGGGTAAATGAGGCGGAAGAATGAATAAAAAAAACTAAAGATTTTTTATATGATGCAAAATATGAAACTAAACAAGCATAAGAAAACCATACAAAGAAACAATGCAATAATGCATAACTATTTCAAGAACTGGAAAACAAAAAATGTTATACTTCAAAAATCCAAAATGGCCAGCAATGTATGGCAAAAACAAAACACAAAACATTCTTTTCATAAAAATGAGATAAGCGTTTATTTGTTTAGATTATCTAATGGTTTCCTTGAAATTCACAAACAATTCAGTTAAAAAAAGATTTAAATGGAATTCATTCACATTAGCATTTTCTGAAAAGAATATTCATTCCCACCATCAACAATAAGATACAATCCATATATGCAAATACATATTGTTTATGCATTTTCCTGCTATATGGGTACAATTTTATTTAACATTTTCCTCCATAAATACATTAACAGAGGTGGCAGCTTGGAAAAAAAATGCACATGTGTGTTTCTTTTGTCTGCTGCTGTCACAGTGCTCTTCATGACACGCATCTGGTAGGTGCCGTTTCAAATGAAGTACAACATATGTGCTTCCATCTTGGACACCTGTTTACCTCAGAAAAAAAGCAAGACTTAACAAGATCAGCTGGTTCATACTAGCAAATTAATTTGCCATTTCAGGGAAAACACTTGTTCCCTAGTTACTATAGTTGCCGTGCATCACAGGAAACATTAATTTAATCTGATAATTTTCAATTATTATTAAGAATATGCATGATGTGAAAACTTGGCCACAGTCATTTTAATTCTGAAATGTTACCTTGAATATCAAGTCAAACTCACAAATTGGAATTATTATCATTGTCTATATAATAAAAATGGTCTGCGGGCAGAAAGAACCATGACTGGTCCAGAGAGATACAGTAACTAATCAGACTGTGGAGGGCATGGATGCAAGCAACATCTGATTGGTTGGTCCCACCTCCTCTAATTCTTTGGATCCACCTCCTCAACAATCTCATTGGTTCTCTCTCTGGACCAATCATTGTTCCTTCTGCCCTCAGAAAAATTTAATGCAAGTGAAACTCTCATGAGCATTTCTGCAGTGGGCACACTTGAACGAGAGAACATGGGAAACTGATGGCTCATGAATTCACTGTGTAGAAAAATTACTGAAGTGACACTCATATTAACAGAAGAATAATAAATCCCAATTGCACTAACATTAACTCGATGACACTCAAGTGTATTATAGGCAAGCTGCTCCAAAAATATCAAGCAATTTAGATAAAATGATACCAATTCTGAGATAACCAAAGTGTGTTAGTTTAACTGTATTTATTTAATATGAATTCTTGGACACTAAAATTACAGTAGGAATGTGAATCTGGATGATATTTAAAGTTTTACCCCAAAGGATATGCATTCTGCGAGTTGATAGATTCTTGTCATGAGCTTGTTGTGTGTTTGTGTGCATACAGCTGTCCATCGTCCATTGCTTGTTTAGGTTTGTTAGACTGGGGTCTGGAGCCTATCCCAGTAGTTGTGGGTGCAATGCAGGGAATAACCCAGGACGGGGCAACAACCTATCGCAGGGCACACACTGTTCACACCTATGGACAAGCTGGAAACTCCAGTTCAGCTTAGCATGTTTTGGGATCATGAGGAAACTGGAGGACCTGTTGTAAACCACACAATGACACAGGGAGAACATTCAAACTCCTCACACATGGAGCCATGGCAAAAGCTCAAATCCTGGTCTCAAAGGAATGAAAACAGTGCCACCCTGTTCGATAATCATCACAGATAAAACAAAAAGCTGAGTTTTAATTGGAACTGTGACCTTGTGACACTATGTCATATTGTGTACATCACAGTGCGTGAGACATTGGCCAGGATCTGGCTTTGTTTAATCGTAAAAACTGAAACAAAATTGACAATCAGTGGTATACTTGGATGGTCAATATCAAAAAATCTATGGCTTTGTTTGTCCACAGAGATATTTATGGAAAGCATCTTCCAGAGTACTGTCTCACTTCCTTACATGGGAGTGCAATTTTAACTTCAACACTTCGATGTGTAATGTTTTTTGAAGACAATGTTAGCACTGGAATGCTATCCCGAGAGAAATGTACTCTTTTTGAGTCTGCGGAGAATGCAGATCTGGTGGTGACCCGTGCCTGCATTTGTGCACAGATACAAACTTTATACACACACACACAGCAAACATGGCCTTGCACATGAAGCCTGGCTTTCTCGATCGACTGACTGCAGCTTCTGGGCGTCGTAAGGCTTTGCTCTCCTGGGTATCAGCACCACACTGCCTACTGCGGGAATACCTCTACTTCAACACACCAAGAACGGGCATTACTTCTTCATTGCGATCCAAAACAAAAACATGTCATCCTGGCAAGAAAATGCCAATTATACACTACTGGCTAGCAGTTTACCTCTCACGTTTTTCTGCCCTCAATCCCAGCCTAAAGGGAAGACTCTACTTATAGCTAAAGGATCATGAGGGAGTTTGCTATGACGCTTAACTTCTTTTGGCAGACTGCATGGAGGACAAGTTCCTCTTGTAAAACTTCCCCAACGTCCACCATTCATCCCCTTCACCTCCCCACAGCATGTGTGGCCCCAAAAACGAGCCAGAAAAAACCCACCTTCTGTCACCTTATGCAAAACAATTGGTCTTTCTTTAGGGTTTTGTCTTGATAATTCAACAACAGTGGATATTCTGCTTGAAAGTAAGCCTGTGTTTGACTTTTGTTACTACTAAACTTCCCAAAACGATTTATGAACCTTGTGAAGGCCTTTGTTATGTTTTGCAGTTTCACGGATCAATTTACAAGAATAAGCAGGATCTCAGTAATGTTGGTCTGCTTTTAATAATGTGACCACAGGCCCTGTCTATAGCCTACAGATCAATGCAACATAGAAACACCTTCAGATTCGCAGGAAGTACTACAAAGTTAGTTGTCAAAAGCTTGAAGAGGAGGTCACTGTGAAATATGTAACTTTCCCTTTGAGGCATTTTACATTAGGGCTTGTTTTACACCTGGAGTATAAAATGAGGTTAATTCCTGTCTGAATAATGACTTAAATTAAGGAATTAAGAGATTGGTTAGAATGCAAGGCAGCACACCCCTCGGCTCTCAGAGGTGAGATGGGGCCACTCTGGCTACATGCTTTTCAATGTACCTGAGGTGACCTCTGATCTTTGTAGGCCACAAACTGCTTGTTTTTACTCAGGTTTAGTACTTAATTGCTTAGTTTGAGTACTTATTTTGATAGCAAGTGACTTCATTCAGCGTATCTGGTTTAAATCAGGTGCTCATTAAAACACAGTGTGGAGCCTGCATTACTCAACCTTGTGAACCCAAGCTGAATTTAACCTGCAATACTGTTGAAGATCCATGCTATGTCTTAATATTCACATCGTTAGGTAAAACAACTCTCTGAGATACGTATATCTGAGATACCTCAGTTCTCAAACTCATTAGAACTCAAATTTCTTGAAAGTTGAACAAACCAGTTTGACCTAGAACTTGATCTGAATATCAGAAGTCAAACCGTGAACACTGACCTAATATAAATTGTACACGCCAGGTAATGAGTCACACTACAATGCAATTCTTACATGAATGCCTTCTTCACAGACTTTCTTACAGGAAAAATTCGATCAGAACTCAAACTTTGTAGGAATTGATCGGGAGTCCAGAACACATTAAGTTTGAGAACCAAGGTACCACTGTATATACAAGCTACTAAAGTTTCTAATGAAATGTGTTGCTTAATGTTTACTGTGGACAATGCAATTACTTACTTGATGGAGACAGACTCAGCTTCCTGAACAACTTACAGTCTTTACTTGTACAAGTCATGTTAATTCAAAGCTGTAGCAGCTATATATGTTTCTATTCTCAGAGAACATTAGGCAAACACTGATATAATAAGGACATAACCCGTGACAAGGGATCAAGTCATCTTAGGCAACAGGAGGGCAGACTGAGGTTTAACCATAGCAAAAAGGTTTCCTCTAGCACTATACTCCTGGCAGTGTTGTTAACCCTGTTCAAGCCTTCATTCCCTATACTCTAATGTGCTACTTCATTCATCTCCAATATGAAATCCTTATTACCCCAAATTATTTCCGGGGATTGCTCTTAATGTAGAGCAGCTGGCTTTTTCTTACTCACCAAAACATCTTAGACTGATTCTTCAGTTGGACTTTAGTCTAAACCAGTGTTTGTATGTCAGAGAAGGTTATATAGAAGAATGGAAAATGTACAACGGATTGCTCTGTTTTAGATTTAAAACTTGTTTTGATAATCGTATTCGTTAAAGGAGCACTTCACTCCTAAACTGAAAAAATATGTACTGTATTAGAGGAGTTTTAGATCTATCTATCTGTCTATCTATCTATTTAGGTTGTTCTGCTGTGAGTTGCTTAGTTTTGGCCGTAGAAATCTCAGGCTTTTCTTATATATGATCTGAGTGAATAGGATTCTTTCTGTCATGATTAAAGAAAGAAAAATAGCAAAAACATGTCTTACCAGAAATCAAGATAATCCACAGACTTTGTAGTGGGACTATAGTCCACACACCAATTGTATCACTGTACAGAAGATATGATCTTGAGCAATATCCTCTGACATCTTTACATATCTTTACAGACAACGTCTATGTCTTTTTATAGATGTGACAGTATGTAAGAGGTCCCTGTCTCTGTGACTGGACTGGCATTCTATCGAGGGTGTAGCCCTGTGCCTTATGGTACCTGGGATATGTTCCAGTCCCCCCTCCCCCCACGAAGCCAGACCAGGAGAAATGCTTGGAAGGTGGCTGGATGCTTTTATTATTTGCATTAGTTTCACAGATGCTTCTGTAAGGCTTACAGTATCAAAGAGTTCAATCAAAGGGCAGTGACCTGGCTCATTGTGTACCACTATCACCTCTTACCTCTAAGGCTTTTTTATATAATTATTTTGTGTACCTCAATCCCCCCCCCCCCACACGCACACACACAAATCCAGCACATACCACAGTGTGTCTTTGGATAGGGTCCTGTGAGAATCAGTCCAACGCTTGTCTGTCCATTCCCTTTTGGGCCAGCTGGTATCGCTTGCCGTCCCATTTAGTGTTTATCTAGTTTGCCTTGATTTAATACCAATTTGTGTTTTATGTCCCTGGGTTACCGTATGGCAGAATGGAATAAGCAGGTGGTTCTGTACCAAGCAGCTCCTCCATTGCGAGTTCTTGGTTGGATAGAGGCCAGTCTCACCTGTTTGGAAACCTTTATGCCCCGTGCTCTTAGATTCTGTGTTCCCTGTGTCTATGTTCTTCTGTTCATGCATTTAAAATTCAGTCTTTATTTATAACTGTGCTCCTGTTTACATTGTCTGTGTCTATTTTAGATATTATGTTCTGTTTTAACACTGTTCCTAGTATCTCCTAGTGTCTGAATGTATAATGTTGCTTATTATCCTCACCTGTATCTTGTTGTGGTTCCTTTCTGCATTTTGCATACTTTTTGATGTTTAGTTTTTTTGCTGTGTTTACTTTAGCCTTGTTGGTTCTAACGTTACCCTCCTGCCTTTGTTTGACCCTGCATGATCCCTATAGATTCCAGTTTGATTGATAATAAACTCATTGTTACACACTGTGTTGGGATCAGACTGTCCGTCATGCTGTTTTATAACACATCTAGGTACACGTAATCTGGATGCCTTTTTTCTTTTCTTTTCTGAAACTGAAATTGTAGGACAGAAAAAGTCAACTAAACATGAAGCTGTAATGTGACATGTGTCTTCAAATGTTTTTTTTTTTTGTCAAATTAAAAAGCATGACTTGTGGAAGTCTGGAGATGTTTTATTCAACTACAGTACAGACAATATGCACGTCAGGACTGCCAAAAAAACCCCAGTAATTTATTATGTAAAAGGGCGGCAACAACTGAGCACCCCTGGCTGGGCTACTACCTTCTAAGGAAACAATATTTTCTGCCCAAGACAGACACCCCTCCTGAATGAATGATGTGGATCCTCACTGCTGGGTGGGTTTGGGCCACTGAGGGGCAGGGGTCCATAAGAATGAACATGCAGCAATTTAGATAAAGAAAAATAAAACTGAAACACAGGAATATTAAGAGCAGAAAAAAACTAAAGTACCTGTAAAGTATGATAGGAAAGGCAAAAAAAAAAAATCAATCAACAAACTTACAGACAAAAGGTCTTGATCTTGCCTATAAAACTCAAACAGGACTGACCAGCAAAGTCCACTGTATGACTCTCTAAATAATTCCCAACCTGTTGACCTGTTGCTTGCTGCCACTCCCTGGAATTCCAAGTGAAGGGTATCTTTTACCAAACACTAGATGAAGAACTACACTGTACTTGGAAGCATAAAGACACTTCACTGCAAAAACAAAGGCATAGTAAAGTCTAAATGAACTTTGCAAAAAAAAATCTATATAAAGAAAACTAAATATTACTTAGAAAATATCGATGAACTTAAATTAGATCGTGTAATGCAATGCAAATCTGCATTGTGTTTACGTAGCACCAGGTTAAGCCTTCAAAGAAAACAACAGCTCATCCACAGTCAAACAAAGATGAAGTTTAATGATGCTGTGGGGTTGTGTTACTGCTTCTGGCCTTGAACTTGTGCATGGCATCATTAAATTGCAGAATTAGTGAGTTGTAACTGATGTGTAGACCAACTGTCAATAAAATAGAGCAGCAAGCTAACTGATGACTCCAAGAAGCATTAAAGGGCAGTTATCCTTGCCATTGGGTATGCAGAGAATTACAACACACTCTTCATTGACTTAGCATAGCTTCCAAATACTGGCTTTCTTCATAATGTATGATAGTGTCAAACTACATATGCTTATCAAAAATATGATATAATAATAATAATAATAATAAGGTGGTGATAGTCTTTTTGTTAATAACCCAAACCACCTTTTACATGTAAATTAGACTTTCAAATAGTAAAACTAAAAATCACTCAGATATATTTTTCTTTATTGAAAGGTAACAAGAATTGAATTTTTTTATTTTTATTGAAAAGAACAAGCATTAACATAGAACATAACAACCCCCCTCCCCCCCAACATGTGCCCCCTCCTATCACTCAGATATCTAATATAAAGTAACCTCTTACATAAAGCTTGCACTTCTTTAACAAGGCGGTGCAATTTGTGAGAATAACACACTGCGTTGTGGTAGTTGTATTCTTAGTTTATTATTAAATAAGTTGGTGATTTTTTTTATGAGATAGAGGGGAGTATTGATCAAAATGACATCAAACAGTAGCTCCCTGTAGCATCAAGAACAGTAGGTTGCTACTAAATTACTGAATCTGCTGTTTAATACTTGGCCCTTCAATGCATATTACAAAGGAAGGAGTTTCCAATGCCAATTACCTACAACAGTAAATAACTCATGGTAATTTTAACAAGCTGGTATTCATTCAGTTGTATTTCATTGGACTAAAAATTAAAATCCATTTTCAATGAAAAAACTGGAATCAAGCTAGTTTTTGCTCCGACCCTCATTACTGCACAGTGTCCTGCGTAGGGCTAGAGTTTCCAAAGCAGATAATTTATTCCTGTTGGCACCGAACCAATTGTACTGTAAACAGACAGTTATTGAAACTACATGAAAGCTGATAGGGACTTATCAGCACGAAATGTTACCAGTCTCGTCATCCACAAAACATCACAAATATAGTAAATCTTGGGTCTTGCAGAAGAACACTTCCCAGGGCATGAAAATCGAATGTCACTGTCAGTCCTTTGCCATTAACTGCTACTGTCGTGCCCCAATAAAGGTGGTCATAATTAACGAGCCCGATGCAGTCGTTTTATCTGCTTATGGAATTTTGCTTTCTCATTTGTTCCGCCATACTTAAAAAAATGGTCTGTGTGATATCGCTTATTTATCTTTTCAAAAAACAGATAATGCTGGTCAAGGTTGCGGAGGCCTAGAGCCCATGCCCTGCACTGTAGGGCACATCGTAGGGTCAGATCCTGGACGGGATGCCTTTGCATCATAGAACACACAATACTGTTACATTTCTCTAATATGAGACTACAGCACAAATATTGCCATGACCTTCCTGTTAATTATTTGCTTAAACTTTCTTTCAGTTTTCCTTAAAATGGTTATGTGTAGTTAGAAGCGCTGGTTCATTTGCATGGTTTAGGCAGGAAAATTGACAGGTCGAATGTCTGTCATTGATGTGTCATCAATAGAAATCTTTGGGGAATAGTCTTCTTTAAGTTTAGGAAGGCAGTACATTTATTTGAATATATTTTCAAAAATAACACTAAGTACAAATCAAACACAAAAGTAGTAACACAAAATTGGGCAGAGGTCTATATTTTCAAAGTCTAAATTTAATTCATCTTATTTTCCAAATTATTTTCCCCCTGTCAGAGTATTTACTACACCCTCTAAATATTCTTCTTCATACTTTTCATGCCATGTCTAGTGATTAGGAAAGAGTGGCTTTCAATCCCCAGCAGTTTATTTTTTCTTCAGATTCTAACAGAAATACATATATATTATTTTTCTTTTTATCTACCTCATGCCCCTGGGGTTTTGAGGTTATTTAACTTACATTTTATAAAATTGGCACTTACATTGTGTCATTGATTATATAGCTTGCACTGCAAAGAACTAAAACAAAATTAAAAGAAAAAAAAGAAAGTTGCTTGAAGGACACACCATAAACAGAAATTACTGAACTGAATAAAATAATCCACCCTAAATGAATTAACATGAGGGTTACATCCAAATCCAACAGAGGAAGCATACAGACAATGCTAACCACAAGAGAAATGAATTCGCAAAACAAGTTACAATGAACGAAAATGGGAATATTCAATAATAATAACTAAATGGACAATTACAATGACATAACTGAGCTCTGCTGTTGCTCCACATTAAAGACATGTTTTCTTGGCAGGACCCAATCAACCTTGCCTCAGTGAATGACGTGCACTTACAGACGTGCGATCATAGAACAAGTAATAAATCTGTCTTAGGTCATGGAATGTTCCAATGAAAACCTAAAGCCAAATTCACCAATCTAGCTATTAAAATAAACTACATGTTCTCAGAAGGCAACAATAAATTTCTCGGACTTGTTACATCGATCCTTGTTGATTACCTATATGCAATATTCTTGGGAAGTTTGAAAAAACATTCATGAAATTCTTTTAGAGTTACTGTCTTTGCAAGATCAAATGTGTCCTTCCTTCCTTTGCTGCCACCTAGTACTGCTTTTTAAATTTTAGATTGTGATCCATATAATGTTTTAGTGAAATGGTAATAATATTCATCTAATTTTGATTTATCACTTCGTCTTCTGCAGATACCGTTCCTTTTGCTGACACTGGTATCGCCTCAATTTTGGTACACAGTTTTAAAGAGATCTGTCATACTTTTTGATTGCACTAACAAGATCAAGTGTCAGAGGCTGCTGTCATCTTAGCTAACACTATGTACTGCTGCTTTAATTTTGGTGCGGTGTCAAAAATTTACCAGTTCCAAATTTTTGGGATAAGTGTCTGCAAAGGCAGATTGTACTGTATGTACTGCCAGGGGACAACTATAAAAAATATTTAATTGAAATGTCAGATCTTCATAGTGTATCAATGAGATTTTCATTATGTATTTTTGTCCCTCCTTTTGTGCACATTCGTTTTGAGGGAGAAAGTTAAAGTGGGACAGAATCAGGTCTTACGGAGTAAAAACATAGAGAGATGTGAAAGGAGAGATGGGCTGTTGCAGACATCAGATAATGAACTCCCTGTCCGGTTCTCTTTACACATCAGAAAGCATGTTGTTCCCCTGATTGATCTGCTGTTTTGCAAAGGTGCCAAGCTGACCAAAGAAAATAAATCCATCCCACAGAAGGAGGAAGGAAAAAAAAACCTTGATTGCTTCACTTTCCTCAGCAGCTGGGCTTGACTGCGTCTGATGTCAGTATAATATATAATTCATCAATTGCCCTAGCCGCTTTGCCACATTGCCACATGTCCATGAATCCTTTCCTCATTTTAATGTCCTTGATGGGTCCTATCCTAATGAAAAGGTGGTATCCAACTATAGGAGAGAGAATTTTCCACCCTCCACTGATCTCTGTGATTGTTAATTAAAGGTCAGTTATTCAAAATGACCATGCTGAGCTCGGAAAATTAAACTAATCTCTGGCATTCTGGTTTGAAGCTACTTGTAGTCAAAAGGGCACCCAGGTTTGATAATAGCACCATCACACTCTAGTCTGAAATGATAGTAGCATGCTCAGTACCAACCTTACACCCGTCATTAAGGGTATGACCTTTCACAGAGCTGAGTATTCCCCATGCTCTGCTTTCAATCTGCCAACCCAATTATAATGAATCAGTAACATCTTTATAGTAATTAAATGTACAGAAGTGGTAATTCATGTGAAAAACATGAAGGAAACTTTCTATTTCCAATAAACAACAGCAAAAACATTTTTTTGAGCAAAGCACAGTTGGTCTCTTGGACATTATGTGTTCCAAATGGCACTGAAGTGCATACAGAAGGCTCCCTGCATGAACAATAAATAATAATAATAATAATAATAATAATAATAATAATCTGTGTGAATAGCCACGCTGGCTGTCCACTCTGGATGCAACTATAGTAGAGTCCGCAAAAATAAAGCCGTCACAAATCAGCCTGCCTGAAATAACAAAAATCAGACTCAAGCTTTCATGAAATAATTGTCTGAAAATAACAATTAAACACAATGCATACATGGAAAAAAACAATATTTTTTTTTTTACAGAAAAAGTCTTTGATTACACACAAAACGCACATTTTTACCCAACGGAATCCATCCACACAAAGAGATGACATTGGCTAGATACTGTAGTACATTAACAAATGTAATGTGTGTGTGTGTGTTTGTGTACATGAGGCGCGCGTGACAGTCATCCATGGTAATGCAGAACAAAGATTCATCACTGAACATAATCGCTGGGGCAACATCACTCGTCATCAGCCCATGCCCGCAGATTATGCCTGCAGGTGTGGGATGGCATGGAGTGTAGAGAGTCCAGTACCTGTGCCTGGATGGCGGGCGCAGATGTCATGGGCTTTAACAATGCTTGGTGTACAATCCCTCGGTTATGCAACGCGACAAGCCTTCCTGGCGTGTGAGGGTGCCCTCATGTGCCAATTGATTGGAACATCGGGCGACTGTGATCTGCGTGCTCCACATGGCGGGCAAGTGCACGATGGACCGACCGGCCTCATGCAAACTCACAATGTGACCCCTATCAAACTCCATCAAGCACTGGTAATGTTGTCTAATGCGCCTAAGAGGAATCCTCTGTGTCTGTCGCCTACACGTGCCAGCATCTTGCAAATCGAATCATTTGCATACCCATCCCTGGTCTGCACATGTACCAAATTACATCCAAATCGGACTATTACTTCTGGCTGCTTAACTTTTTTTGTCACCAAGATATATGCACCCTATTTGATTTAGATAATTGTCTTATTTTTATTGTTAACGCTGTTAATATTTCTTTTCTTTCTTTTCTCTTTTCTCCCCCCAGTGTCCCTATGCTGCCTGATATTTGTCGTTTTCTAGTTTTATTGTTGTATGTCTGATGTTCTTGTTTGCATCTTAAAAAAATTGATTTGCAAAACAAAACAACAAAAAAAAAAAAACGTGGTTACAAAGCAGCCCTTCACATCACTGTGAACTAGCAAAAATGACCCTTTCCCTCCATCAAGCCCCTCCCTCCTTTAATCTCTGCTCAGGTGGTAATATAGTCCAGTAATAACTGCTCTGGAATTTAACAGCTTATAATGATTCCACTGGCCGATTTTCATGGAGCTTGAAATTTATCATATACTGCCAATGTAAACAGGTCAAACCTGATCCTGGGTCGTTACCCTGTGTCTCAGTGCCATGCAATTTTCTCTGTTATATTAGTGTTTCTAAAGCAATTAATTTATATTGGCATCAGCTGTAGTTATTCTCCTTGTTAACTCTAGAAACAAAAAAAAAAAACAGCCACAGAACTCAATCAGGCAATATGGGGAATGTATCAGGTTCTTTTATATAGCATAGCCAAAGGGACTTTGGTGGAAGTGTCGCCTTAGTAACCGGCAAGACCAGACTTAATTGGCAGTTGTTCTTCATTCAGATACAAAAATGAATCACCACAAACATTTCTGTTTCTATGCAGTATACATTGTGCCACTAGAGTACTTCACATTGATTTATACTTTTCCCATTTCTCATTGACAATATGTTTTTTGTTTCTAAACCAACCATCAAGATTGGAAGGTTTTTTTTTAAACCTTCAGCCAAATGGTAGGGTATTGGCTGTATGGATTGGTAAACCAACCAGGGGTCTCATTAACTGTGCAAAACAGTTTTGTGTGCACACTGTGCACACACACATTTTTTAGAAGGGTATTTATCAGTTTTTTCCTGTGTATAGAAATGTGCATATATTTACAAACACTGCCAAACATACAGTATGTACACAGAAAACCCTAGTGGTATAGAAGTAAACCAATCAACATTTATGGTACAGATAGACTCCTACCTACAGTGATTATTAACCTAATTATCTAGCTATTTTCACACAAAGAATGCACAGGCAAGAATTGTTCCAAAGTTAAATAAGTCCATAGTCAATGAAGTAATATATCACTGTCACTAAATATATGCTTTACAAGAAACTGGCATGTCTGTCACAATACATTTTTGGCAACAATCACTTTGTTGGTACAGATAACCTGCTGCCGCCAGTTAAATGGAACCACAAAAGCGTTGTACCTATTTCTGATAGGCAGGCCTCATCCATGTGTGATGGAGCTGCACTGTCAGTGTCTGTGTCATCAGAATTTGAATTTTATATGCCACTGAAATTCTAACATTGAATATTTATGCATCGGAAATCTGCATCGGAAATTCGATGGTCCGAATTGACATGAGGTTAAAAAATACAAAGACAAAATTTCAAAGTTGCTCCAATTCGATGGTCCAAATTCACATGCAAAAATATGAAGTTAAAGAATACAAAGACAACATTTTAAAGTTGCTCCAATTCGATGGCCCGAATTCACGTGCAAAACTTGGCTACAGTCAATTTATACTCCACCCCTGCAGCCGCAGCCAGATGCTCTTGTCCTGTCAGCTGCAGACAGAACTAAAGCCAAAATTGAATGCAGCCGCAGATTCGATTGCTTAGCCTTGGTATCCCGGATGTATAACTCGTATTTTTAACCCCGTATTTTTGCACGTGAATTCGGACAGTCGAATTGGAGCAACATTGAAGTGTTGTCTTTGTATTTGTAACCTTGTATTTTTGCATGAGAATTCGGACCATCGAATTTACGATGCATATTTCCAATGCATAAATATTCTATGTTAGAATTACCGTGGCATATAAAATTCAAATTCTGATGACACAGATTTACTTCCATAGATGTTAGGGACATTTCGCGTATGATGGCATCTAGGATCCCATGCAGAGGTGTCACTGACGTGGGGCTTGGGCCGCCCCCTGTGGCACAGACGTGGCATCTGCGGCCCGCCATCCTGTTTTGGTGGTCATTTTCAGATCGAGCCACTTCTTCCTCACCTCTGCCACTGTTCTCATTACAGGAGACACGGCATTAACTGCATGTGTCACCTCTCCCCATGCTGGGATCTTCCCTTTCTTTGACTGACCACTGCTGCCAAACAAGACCTTTTTTCTGTTACGCCCAGCAAAACTCCCACCCGATTCTTGATGAATTTGGATGGATGGATGGACCTCAGTGACCTTGCATGAGACAAGTGGTTATAGAACATGGATGTATGGATGCTTACAGGCAGTCGCTAGGTTACGAATGAGATCTGTTCCCAAAGTCTATCTTAGATAAGTCGAAAGAGGTAGATGAAGTTCTTAGTGTCAGTAAAATGTTTGTCTCGCCATACAATATATATTTTATCTTTCTATGCCTACAAAGCACTAAAAAATACACTAAAACATCCTAAATATAATCATACAGTGCAAAATTGTAATGCAGTAATAATAAAAGTCACTATATATGTTACTGTACTGTATCCAATAACCATGTATGATAAGCTACACTTGCACAGTGTAGAAAGCATGGCACTCACTCTCAATGAACTGGAAACTGCAAGAAATGTTTAACTGTTGAAAAACAAAAAAATGAACACTTGAACAATTACTATTCCCAATTTTATAAAGAAAGCTGGTCAATAATATTTACAAACCACATATTTTGTTCTCAAAGTGCTGCAGCGTTTGCTGAAACAGTATAACAAAACCATCCAGTGGATTCAACGGTTCCTGAACCTGATTCAAATCTTACTCCTAACTTTTTTTTTGTCTTTCAGCCTTTTTCTTTTTTTATCTGAGCCATATGCACCAAAATTAAAGCTTTAAATTAAAAAGAATAAAAAAAACTAGAAAGATATATGAATAATATGCAAGTTGAGGAATTCTTGCGAAGAACAGACAGCATTTACTGTTAAATTGCAACATGCACAATAACAACAACAAAAACAATAACAATAATAATGCTTTTTTACCATAATTTTACCTTAATTCAGAATGATGAATTAAAGATTGAGTATAACTGAAGTATTTAAGTAAAGTGAAACATTAACTATATTATTGTCATATTCCCCCCCAAGTACTATATTGTGTTTTTTTGTCTATTAAAAACAAAATGTCTTTTTTTAAAAAACAAAGGTAGATTTTTCACTCCTTTTTTCAGTCTGTTGTTTATCAGGTTGAGACTCTCTGGTCTTTCCTCTCACACGCTTTAGACTGTGCTGCCAGCGAAGGGAGGCCGGTGGACGGACTCAGCGAAACGTCTAGCTTGAGGTAGGGACAACCCTCAGATGCTTGTCTCCTAGAAACAGGCATCACCTCAGGACCAGCAGCTGTCCCAAATGATCACAGCTGGTGTTGCACACAGAAAATGGACACAGGACCTTGTAGGCATTTGCTTTAAAGAATGAAAAGAGAAGATATCACGCTGTCTCACTATCATTTGAAACCCAGATGTAACCTGAATTTTTAGCCTGCGTCTTCAGAGCCTTGGCTCCCATTTTGCCAGCCAGCCGGTTTAGCAATTTTTTTCTTGTCTATCCCATTGTGTTTATATTGGCATCTTAAACTGAGTATATGTACCAAAATAAAAGTCAGATATTGTCTGATTATAATAAAAAAGGTCAGACAAGCGTATGAGGGAAGTTAAGCACTTCGTTCTTTAATGTGCAACCCTATCAGGCATGCGATTTTTAGTCAGAAAGTTACTGTGACATCCAGTCTTCTGTATTAAAAGTGGCATAGCTTGTTCTTTTGCTTTATATATCAAAATTGCATGAATATGTTAGCAGAGCAACGATTTTATGAATCAAGGCAGTTAGTCTGTGGTCGCATGTGGGCACTCCGTAACTCATGCAGTGAATGACTGATGACCGTTTCAGGTATTTGCATATTGTATCATTGCATTAAATTGACTGATCTTTTTACGCTGTCATACTCAATCTTCCAGAGACTTTTTAAATTGCTAGATAATAAGAATCATTGACACTCTCTACAGACATGCCTGGTGATGCTGTGAGGGGTTCTGGAGGAAAATGGAAAAGAGACCTTCTAATATGTGCATGACAGGATGAAAGGATGGGTTGGGGGGTGTCTGTTTTGTCCCATGACAGGGCAATTGGCCAGATTGATGGCTGCAACCGCTCCAGTTCCATCTGGTCTGCAGCATCATCTGAGGAGAACATCTCTAGCTTCAGCCAGCACTTACAGGAGTACAGGAGCTGCACTCATAAATGTTTCCATTTTTTTTCCCAATATCCTTTGGCCAACGGCGCCATTGTCTCTAGCACCACTCTCTTCAGGATGACAATGGGAGCAGGAAAGCGACTGGCTCTGTCATCAGTTAACGTCTCCACAGAGAACAATGTGAACAAACGCTCTCAGGTGACCCACTCCCGAGACAGACTATGTCTAACCCTCCTCCCCCGCACCCTACACACACAAAGAGTATCAAGTGGAATGCAACCACTTCATCCAGATCTGGTTTAAAAAGAAAATCAAACACAGAGGTGATATTGATTTATGTAATTCATAAAGTACAGCCCATAAGGTGTTGCTCTCATTTTTTTTCTTTCAACAAAAAACTCTCACTTCAAATAAATAAGAGCTTGTGCTGAAACCCCGGAGGACCTCTGCTCTAAATGAGTTTGTTCAGTTATTTTTTGAAGATGTTTCCTGAACACAAATTCAAAATTTGTCTTAAATTGCACAGTTTTCTCTTGCTGTTTCTACACATAGCTGCGCATTCTATAATGGAAGTTTGCCTCTGATTACAGGATTTCTGAAATGATCACATCTGTGCAATTCAGCTGAGACTTAAATTCAACGAACACTGTATCATAGTGAGATCAAGACAAGATCAAAACTCATCCAACCCAAGACCAAGTCTCATCCATACCAAGACAAGATCAAGACCTTTTATCAAGACCAAAACATCGCAGACTTGAAATACACAATCGAAATTTAGCTTTTTTTTTTGGTAAGGTGCACACATATATGGGCTATATTTTCCTTTATGCACTTCCAAAAGAACAAAATCCAAAACAGTTCAGTGTAACAGTGGCAGTTGATGGTGGATGACTGAAATAATTACACAACTTGAATTTGAACCGCTTTCAGTGAAGTGCACACGTGCAGTTAATGAGTTGCGCATGCTCTATCATGCAGACCTTGTGACCTCATATCTGGCGATGGCCTTGATGGTGAGTCTGTGAACAAAGACTGGTGATCATCTTCACGGGCATCCTCCACATTGGGGCTAAATGGACAGAATGAATGAAAATGGAATAAACCAGCAGGTATGGTAAAGAGGAAGCAGACATGAATTTCAGGGAATTAATCAAGACACCAAAGGCTGATCAAGAAGTCAGTCATATGTAAATAAGCTTTGTATTTACAGTAACCTTAACTAGCACTGTAAACCTTAATGAGCATTTGGTTAATTCATATAAAGGGGTATTTCTTACTACAAAGTAAACTGACCGGAAGAAATTTTAAAAGTAAGGGATTTTGTTTGGATATTTCAATTAAGAAAGCCTACAGTTATCTTAGATATTTTGGTCATTTTACACATTAATTTCCAGTCCATCTGCAGATTCCAGTCTTGGTTCGGTATGCTTGGTGCCTGATTAATAGATCGTCTACTACGTTAAATGGAGATGATTTATAAAAGGAATTCCAGGTTCATTCAGACCATTCATTTTGCACCTGCTCCTCTGTATACTCTCAGGAAGATTGCTTTATTCCCATAATGCATTATGGTGGCCTTATCTATAGCATGCTCTCCTGCATAGCCTTGGCAAGATACATTTACCGCATCCTTAGTGTAAAGATCGCTTTATTATGATGTCATAATTCCAAGAATGTCCACATTATAATAATGTACTCCCATTAAAATACAATACAGTATACAGAGATAGATAGATAGATAGATAGATAGATAGATAGATAGATAGATAGATAGATAGATAGATAGATAGATAGATAGATAGACGGGTGGATGAATGGATGTGTTCCCCCATGGTTAGTGGTGTTCATCACTTTGGTGGTGTTGAATCTATACGGGATGCAGAAAATATAACCCTCAACATCTCGCTCTATTTACTAAGCCAGGTATGCAGAAAGTACTGGGTCTAGGAACTCCTTCATGATGGGTCTAAGAGGCTGGAGGTCCAGCCTTTACAGGTACCATGTCTTTGCTGGATGTCAGTGCCACTGGCCTGTAGTCATTAGGTACACGGGAATATCTCTTCATTGACATACTGACAATGTATGAGTTGTATGGGTGGCTTTGTAGGTGTTCACTTTCAAGCATTTTGGATCAGGTATCATTAGAAGTCTTGAGGACCTGCATATTCCCAGTGTGCACCCTTTCAGCTTTAAGATGTTTGTCTTCTCCTGGTTCCCAAATTTGCTAGGGTCCTCCACCTTACTATAGCCAGTCATCATCTTCACCCCATGGCATACCTCCTTTATGCTCCAATTCTCCATCTTATCTTTACTTCTCTGCCTATATTCTTATTTTCCTTCCATGATGTTCATCTACAGAGGAATCTCTAAGTTCTTATCTGTAGTCCCCATTAATTAAAGCTCTCTTATTCTTATCAATGAGTGTTTCGATATGCATTGATAGGCATTGTTTTCTGGTGAATAATTATATCCACACTGAAGGTGATGTGGTCAGTCACTCAGTGACCTGTTAATGTCCTCACCATGCAGCCCACAAAACAAGTTCTAGTCTGGAACCTCAAAGTAGCTTTGCAGAGTCTTGTCTCGCATCTGGTTTACTTAAATTAAATAGATAAATTCGACATAAAACAGACACCTGTAGGTCTTGTGGTCTTCTCCACTTCAAGAACATTACAGACCGCAGAGTGTTCAAATACATATTCTAGGGAATGACAGAACTTGTTGATTTGTGTTGTGACAGCCAATTGAGAAAAGCCTGGGAAAATTCAATTCACATTCTGTTGGAGTCAAAATACATCAAATGTGAAGGTTTAATGCATTTCATATCATCTGTAACAAGTAATATGAAAAGGATATGGGGTATTTTCCTTATCCAAGAGAAGCAAGGGGCAGCGCTGCATGTACCGAGCGAGTTTGTCAGTTTAGATGTAACACATTTTCCTGTCACTCTCTTGATAAGATTAACCATGATAAAGTTTCAGGTGTTCTATCAGAGGTTGACAGAGAAAAATGCAGAAGGTCTCTCTATTGAACTGCTGCACGGAAACTGTCTAAATAAAACTTTGGAATAACCATGTTTAGCTCCTCTGCTTATATATGACCTTCATTTCTCTATTTCTGTGGTATTAAATATACTTTTTGAGTTTCCTCTTCCTGCAGATCTGTTATTACTCCACACACATGTAACTTTAAATACTGTATAACTGTAACTGAATCACATATCCATGTGACAAACTGTTTCCAGCCTGTTTTTCAAAATACTAGAAGTTCAGTGCATCATCTTTTAATATTTATAGTTTATGGTGCACATTATTATTAGGCAGGAAGGAAAATTAACAGCTTGAAACTGATGAACATGTATTCTTTTCTTCTGCTGTCAGAACATTATTTGTTATACATTCATATTGGGAAAGATTAGTCAATGATATTTCCAATTATTTTTTGTGTAGTTTCCAATATATTCATTACCTCTCAGCTTCTTTTGATTTTTTATTTATAATTAAGAGAATGTGAGTCCAGTTCTCATACTTCTACAGATTATTATTGTATTATGCATGTCATGATGATTATGTATTCTGTGTGGCTTAACTGAACTGGAAGAATTGATATTTCCTGCCCTGATAGTTTTAAATATGTTATTGGTTACTATTTGTTAGTGACAGCAGATTTCTTGTCCCGCCTTTATGAGGAGGGACAAGCTTGAGTGGGGGGGGGTGTGTGAGGCTGTGTATGGAACCAGCCTCACTACTCTAATGGGCCAGCTATATGGTACCATAATGCGCTGCCCTTATGTCTCTTGGGGTAGGTTGGTACCCCTATAGCTAGATGGAATGGTAGTTCCCAATTAAAAAGGGGTGGAGATAAGGGTTTATAATATGGTGGAAGGGT
>JABFDZ020000039.1:24766244-24777119 GCA_019775955.2 Pollimyrus isidori
GCCTGCCCAACGACCAAGCCTTCTGTCTAGCCCTTTAAACCATTGTATTGCCACTGCCCGGCTTTACAATAAAAACCTGTGCTCGCACATTCCTGGGTCCTCTATTCTGTCCAGCCATCTAACAGTAATATACATTACTGTAATTTTATATCATGAATCTATATAATCTGAAGTATTTTCAATTGTGATCTGGGGATTTATTGTTAACTATAGTTAAACCATAGGCTATAGAGTGCTTCTGATCACAGACGTTTGTGCAGGATGTTTGATAAGGATGATTACAAGCTTTTCTGCTCTGCTATTGTGCTTCTTGTCCTCTGTTGTACTTCTACAACCTTGACTTAGACAGATTCAAAATCTTAGTCAAAGAAATAATTCTAACTGGTTAAACATAACATAACCACCTGAGATCTAGAGGGATTGGTTAGTAACAGACATTCACAATAATATTAGTGTGGAATTTAAGATTATGATGTTCTGAAAAAATGAACCTGGACAGATAGTGATTTGAGATTCAGTGACCTTCAGCAAAAGGTAAGATTGGTTCCATGCAAAAAACACTGAGTTTGCAGATAAATGTCAAAAATACTATTAGCTGGAGTATTAAATATTTTTTTTTATGTATTAATTTATTTTGACTAGGAAAAGTCGGAAGGTAGATGGATGGATGGACAGATGGATGGTCTTGTTAGCTGCTGATATTTTGCAGATAAATTTCAAATCTTTGTATCCCTGTGATTACTTGTATTTAATTACTTAAAATATTGTTCTACCAAATATTCCCAGTATATACTGTATGTTATAATACAGCATCTAATTCTATTGTCAGCTCAAATAAAACAGACACACAGAACCCAGACACGGACCCATCCCACCCATAAAATCAGTGATTATTGCAAAGGACACCACTGGAAGCAAATAGTGACATGGACTTGATAGATGGGAGACGCTGACTGGAGGTATGCTGGAAAAGTGCCCATCTGCAGGTGGTTGGTGGAGAAGTGGAGAAACAAGGGGCAGGACATGGCACTAAAATATATAAATATAAAATCAAATCAGTGGAAAATGCTGTGTCTTCTGGTATCCATTAAGGTTCTAGTGAACATTGGTGTAACAGTCATCACATACAGTCATGGAGCCAGCCTGTATATTTATCCTCACACACCCTCTCTGGTTGGCCAGCCTGTATAATTATCCTCACACACCCTCTCTGGTTGGCCAGCCTGTATAGTTATTCTTACACATCCTCTCTGGTTGGCCAGCCTGTATAATTATCCTCACACACCCTCTCTGGTTGGATTGCCTGTATAGTTATCCTTACACATCCTCTCTGGTTGACTTCGCTGGAATGATTGTTTCATTTCCATAACAACAATTTTGTACTGCATGGTTTTCCATCTACAAGAAGCTATAACTCACTTTTATGTTAAAACCTTGACCTTGGAGCATTATTACTATGAAATATTTGTTTTTGTAAGACAAATGTTTGATAGAGGGCATATGGCCAACATTAGGAAAACATCTGGACATTGTTTGAAATGAAATATGTTTTTAGAAGCTGCAATTTTTAATCAATGACTTTAATTATCAGGGGTGGGCATGTATGTTATTGCTACAAGTATATGAGCAATCTCTTAAGACGCATGTATTTTTTAATATCCTTTTTCAAGGTCAACGTTTCATATTCTTGCAGAGCAAGATTTTCCTATGAGAGCCCTTCAGACTGGATGATAAATGTGTACAATTTACTAAATCTAAACAAATATCCACATTAGTCCATTTTACAATGATGAATGACATCTAAATGTATTGGTGTTCTCAAGCATATACAAAAAGTGCCTGTGAATAATTGGAATGTGTTATATTTTTGGCCATTTCTGCAAACTCTTGATACTAACCTGATTAAAATATGTCTCTGCCATCCCAAAAAGCCTTGGAATAATGCACCATAAATATGGAACAACAAGCTCTTAAAGACCGCTTAATTCAATTCTGCCACAGTAATCCTTTATGTGTCGCAACTCATGAGTGTTCTTAACTTTGCCATTACGTCGTAAGTGCTGCAAAAGAAATTAATCCCATGCAACTTTCAAATGGTTACTTTTCATTTCATTTGCCTTCGGGTACGCAAGAGGGTAGATATTTAAAGGGTTTTATATGTCTGTCTCAATGACTAATAAGAAAAATGCAAGCTGTACCCACCACTCGGTCACGCATGCATAAGGAGCAAGTGGTATGAGGTACAATCCTATTCTGAAATAAAAAACAGCGCCATGTATATCCCCTATGTTTCTGAAGCACGTCTTTATATGTTATGATTGGCAATAGTTTCTGTAACTGTTAAAACTAATTTCATAGGAAACATGATCAAGAACTCTAAAAATTGTAGCCTCTTATTCATTAATGCTATAGTCTTGTATGTCATCAATGGTTGCTATGCAGTGGAGATATGGACATTTTATTATTAATACAGTTCCATATCATGTGACCATATTATATCATGAAATTAGATAAAGAAAATATTTTGTGTCTTTCATCCTAAACAACTTCAGTACTTCCTTCTAATGTAGGGCCAATGGTACAGTACAAGGTAGTTTTAAACAATTTGTTATTTTTGATACCTAAACAGAAGAAGAAAAAAAAAGCCTGATCACAAACTGGAAAAAGTTAAACTACCAAAGAAATATCTCATCTATTATATGATTCTACGCTTTTTCATCACTCCGAAGACTTGGATGATTTGTGTTTAAGAGTGAAGAAGCAAGAACTGACAATCAATGTCAAAGTTCCCCCAAATCACAGTTAGAGCAGATAATTATTTATCACTCTTTGTCTTTGAACTGCCTCTGTGAAATGACAGCATCGGCCTATTTGAAGAGGCACATCTTTCTGTCATATTTTTAAGTGGTGTAATAGTGTGTGTGCACTCAGTCAATGGCAGACTTTGAAGAGATGGTGTGTGTTGCTAATCTTTGTTTTCATTTGCTGTTGACAGCTGCATCATAGTTGTATTCTGAAATGCATATATTTGAATTTGTTTCAGCCTGCGTTTGCAAAATATACAATTTTTAGCCACTCAGTGTTCATCTACATCTCCTTGCATATCTTAGAATTTCATTGATATGCGTGCTTAGGTATTTTTAAAAGACAATTCAGGGTATGTTCCTTCCAACACTGAGGTCACTAGTTTGGGTTCCATACAAACACATCAACATGCAAATGTATCTGCGAATTCTAAATCCTAGTTAAGCTCTAGTCAGAGTCTAATGTCTTGCACGAACCATGTAATGGAAATAGACAATCTGTGATATACCAGTTTAAAATGTTCATAAGGCACCATGTAGATTTCTTGTATGTGGTCTATCTGTGCCACGTATGTAAAACAACATATGCCTACTTGGAAGAAAACACAGATAATGAAAGGGGATATTTTGAAGCATCCATATGCACATGGGGTTTTTTTTCTTAATTTTCAACCTAACACAAAGTTCAAGGTTCAGTTTATTGTCATTTTTAACATGGTGCCACATGAAGACAATGAAATCTGTTACTCAGCTGCACACTGTACATTAACAGTAATTCAAAAATAAAAACTGAGTAGCTTAATAAAATAATAATTGTAAATAAATAAAATGTACTTTAATTAAGACCTATAAATTATACGGTTACTTAAAAACAGAGCAAATATTCAGAACCCATTTCATGAAATGCTACATTAAGCTTTCATAAACATGCAGATAAACAAATGACTGCTATTTTTCACATGATTAATCAGGTAACTGTTTAGTTTCAGAATACAGGTTATGCTTCCCTTACTTTAGCACAATTTGAAGTCTCTGGATGAGCTTCCGTAGAGGATATCAATAGATGTTTCAGTTTTCTCTGTCACCAAATAGATTCAGGATTGCATGCCGAAATCTGGTCCCAGCTCTCTGTTGCAGGGACTTCATTTCCTACCCATATTCCACTGAGATGTTGTTAGGTAATGTGATTTCCTCTCTGAGCCTGAAGACGAAGATGAATTAGTGACTCCAAATTGCCCCTTGGTACGCCGTGGTATTTCTGGAATGAACTACAATGAAGTGGACTTTTTCTAGACTGTACTCCATGTTATACTGGTCACACTGGTGCTGCTGCTTTTGACAGCCCAGTACGGCAGTGTCAAAATTATCAACTTGGTATGAGTTTCAGAACACTGAAACGGGAGCATATGAGGGATAATAGAAATGATTTGGATTTCTGAAATCTGTCTATTTGAGGTTTACACAAAGTGCATCTTGGAATATGGCTATTTTCTTATAATTTAACTAATATCTAAATAGTCCACAGAAGCCTAAGTGTCTTAATGTGCAACCATGTTTCTTATCTCCATTCTAAGTGTGATGCTCTGTAGAAACACAGTTTTGATTTGATTAATGTGCGATCAGTTGTCATCCAGGTTGTCATATTCCACCTTGTGTCCTGTATTTTCTGAAAGAGGAAAATGCTCCACATTTCCAGCATTACTGACTCTGTATTTTAAGTACCACAGTGAATGTATTGGTCCTCATGTGGTCCTCATTATGCCTTAGTGCAGGACAAACAGATATAATATGACCCGCTTCATGGCAATAGAAACATTCACGTTTCTCCACAGGTGGTGGACACGCAGCAGATGATGGAGGAGGTGTCACAGGATGGGGACCAAGTCTACGAGGCAGAGGGGTTGGGATAAATACAGTCTTGAGGGTCAACATAAACTCATCCACAAGGGTGGCAGGCTCTGACAAAGAAACAACTTTCTGTTCATTTAAATACACCACGATGCGGGACAATTTTAAAATTCTTCTAATAATAACAGTTCCTTGAGCTGTTTGAAGCCAGAGACACCATTCACAGCACACCATTTATCAAATAGTAGAGCCTTCTCACAAGCAAACTCAACATTGGTTTGGCTGGCGGTTTTACTTGGCTTCCGAAAATTCTGCCGGTAAGTCCTAGGTACTAACTCATATGCCCATAACACAGTAGCTTTAACTATGTCATAATCCAGACTCTGCTCTAACGCTAGAGCTGAACACATCGTCCTGTGCTTACCCACTAACTTGCACTGCAGCAACAATGACCACAGATGTCAAGGTCAATGGTAGCAATACTCTAAAATATGGAAAAGTAGGCGTCAACCTCATTTTCGAGACCGATATGGCGGTTAACATCAAAGGCAGAATTTCCAACTCCAGTTTCCTGGGAGACTGGTGAACATGGGGGAGAACAAAGTCTAAATTGAGGAGCATCTAGGGCACCACGGCTCACGGGTGGGCAGGCCAGCTTGAGGAGTCATATTCGGTGGGCAAATGTTCTGCGGAAGGGGCACAGGCTTTTGGTCAGCCATGCTCATCCTACGTAATGCCACCTCCTTATCAGCCTCAATCTCCACAGCCCGGACACAGAGTAGCTGAACCTGGTACTCCTGCCTTTTTTATCTCCAGTTCCAGCTCCCTAAGCCTAATTGCAATCAGAAGTTCCTCCCTGGCTGACCGAGGATCACCGAGATCGATGCGGATCCCTGTCCCCAGATCAACGCCGCTGGCTTCCACTGGAGTGAACACCTGGGCTTGACGCAACACTCGGTGACTCCCCCAACTCAGGTAGAATACCCTGCCGAATTAACTCATCCTGCAACACTTGCTTTATAGCCCGCTTAGAGGCTTCAGCGGGAACCAAAACAGCTGCCATGCCTAGCGGATCGTCCTTACGGAACTTCTCAAATTGTTCGCGTGTGGGGTAGAGAGTGAAAGCAAGGAGGTCGAACTGGGCCATTTCCACTACACAGCCACACCCCCCCCCACACACACAAAAAAAAACTGCCAGACAGGCACCGGAAAACAGAAGAAAGGACGAGCCCCCAATTTCTGTTACGATCCCCAGTCTAGGGCCAGAAAGGTAAGGGAAAAGGGAAGAGGAGACAGGCAGGGAATAAGGGAAAGAGGACACGGGAAACAAGACGGATCTTTTTATGTCTTTTTTCACAAACACTTTCACAAACACCAGGTCTAGCCAACTTTAGGAGTGACAAGGCCAAAACACCGCTAACGAACACGTCCCGAAACTAATCTAACTCTAAAGAGGAATGAAAATGACAAAGACTAAGTGTAACTCCTTAACCAAAACAACAGTAAACACCAACAGTCACTCCTTACGTACCTGGTACGAACACACACAGCAAGCATACAAAACACAAGCAAAGGTACCAAAGGGAGATGGCAAAGAGAGTAGTCGAAGGCAAGCGAGAGATCAAGTACACCAGGAGACAAAACAAACCAAAGCAAAAGTACCAAGGGGCGAAGCGAGAAATCCAAAAAACTGTCATACATTAGTAATTCAAAAACCAATAAGCAAACCAATCACAAAAGAAACAGAGCTTCCAAAGTTTTCAAACTGCAGCCCTTTCTCCTCAGGAACCAGGAAGTGACACGTGCCGCATCTGTAGGCAGGGTCTGGTCAGGGTAGGCGGAGCCAAAATGCAGCCAGCGAATGATGACAAGGAAGGGATCTGGAGATCCTGTAGGCTTCCCCAGGAAACCTACGGGACATAACAAGAAAGTATACACACCCCTGTTAAAATGTCAGGTTTTTGTGATGTGAAATAAGACCACGAGAAATCATTTCAAAACATTTCCCACTTTTAATCTGACTATAACCTGTACAATTCAAGGGAAAATCAAACAAATCTCTTAGGGGGAAAATATAATTGGTTAAATAATTGGTTGAATAAGTGCACACCTGTAAAATAATATTTTGTTGAAGCACTTTTTTTATTTAATTACAGCATTCAGTCTTTTTGGGTACACACCTGCCATAAAGTGACTCTGATCAACCCAAAATAAAGTTCAGCGGTCCTAGTAGGATTTTCCTGACATTTACTCAGTTGCATGCTATAGAAAAGGCATGGTTAGCAGAGAGCTTACAAAGCATCAAAGGGGTCTCCTTGTTGAAAGTTATGTCAGGAGAAGGGTACAAAAGAATTTTCCAGAATTAGATGTGCCATGGAACGTAGTGAAGACAACCGACAAGTGGAGAAAATATGGGACAACAGTAACATTACCAATAACTGTACGTCGATCCAAAATTGATGAAAAGACAAGACAAAAACTACTCAGGGAGGCTGTCAAGAGGCCTACAGTAAGAGCTTCAAGAATTTCTGGTTGTGTATTACATGTGACAACAATCGCCCGTATTTTCTATATGTCTGCACTATGGGGCATGGTAGCAAGATAGAAATTACAAAGACAAATGTCCAGGCCAGGCTAAATTTTGCAAAACAAAAGTACCTGAAGTTCTGCAAAAGCATGTGGGAAGATGTGTAATGGTCTGATGAAACCAAGGTTGAACCTTTTGGCCACAACTCCAAAAGGTATGTTAGACACAAGAACAACACTGTGCATCAGCAGAAGAACACCCCACCCACAGTGAAGCGTGGTGGTGGCAACGTCATGCTTTGGGGTTGCTTTTCTTCAGCTGAAACTGGGGCTTCAGTCAAGGTGGAGGGAATTATGAACAGATCCAAATGTCAATTTTTGGCCCAAAACCTTCAGGTGCCTGCTAGAAATCTGATCATGAATAGGAATTTCATCTTTCAGAACAACAATGACCATAAGCATACATCCAAATCAAAAAAAGAATTGCTTCACCAGAAGAAGATTAAAGTTTTGGTGTGGCCTAGGCAGAACCCAGACCTACATCCAACTGAAAACCTGTGGGGTGATGAGGAGGGCTGTGCACAGGAGATGCCCTCACAATCTGACAGATTTGGAGCATTTTTCCAAGGAAGAATGGGCAAATATTGCCAAACAAGATTTGGCATGCTGATAGACTCCTACCCAAAAAGACTGAATGCTGGATTTAAATCAAAAGCTGCTTCAGCAAAATATCACTTTAAGGGTGTGCATACTTATGCAACCAGCTAATTATACATTTTTTATTTTTTATATTTGTTTGCATTTCAATTGAATTGAACAGGTTGTGCATTGCACTACAGGTGGTCTTTTTTATATCACAAAAACCAGGCACTTCAAGAGGGGTGTGTATTATCCTAAAATATACAGAGTGTGTGTGTGTGTGTGTGTGTGTGTGACGCTGGGTTTACTGGTGAAAGGGAAATTACACTGACTTAATTTAATGCTTATGAACCTGGCCTGGGGTGTGAGCTAAGGGTGTGGCCAAATAATACCGGGGCCTCAGTGGTACCGAAACCTAAAGGAGGCACATGCTCTAACAATAGTCTGGCACCGAGTAACTGCTGTCCAAGGGCCAAAAATGTATGCAATGTGGAATTTTTTTGGGTTGTTTAGTCAGCTGGCACACTTGGCAGTTTGTATTCCTATATTTTGGAGGTAGAGCTGTTAACTGGAGAATTTCAAATAAATTTCCTTTGCATTACAGTGCGTTTTTTTGAAGACTTTGATTTTCTAAAAACCTGTGTGACCTTATGACATCCAGCAGTCCCATGATTTATGGTATTTAGTTCCGTGCTTTTTTCATTCGGATGTTGACTTTTAATACCACCATTTGCATTTACAGGCTGATAATCTAGACATAATGCTACAAGCCTTGATTTTTCTACATTATGGTTTCAGCCAAATGTTACATGTAACAGGTAACATATTATATAGAATTTTTCTTGGCAGAACAGTTCGTAAACAAAGAATACAGCGTGGAATATATCTGAATAGTGCAGCATGAAATGCACGGCATGTGAACATACATGTAGAATAGGGCTCTTCGAATATGGACCACCTTTCCAAACCCAGGCTTTGTTTTCAGTTCCCAGGTAATAATTACTGATTCTGATTGGCCAGAGGCTAAACACCTGACTCACGGGTAAAAGAAGACTGGAAAACCAGCTCAGACCTTGGTGACTGTGATTTAAATAGCCCTGATGTAGAGTGTAGGATGAGCACATTGTTTACAAGCATTCATTCTTTGTTCTATGACAAGTCTGTTGTGGTTTTGTATTCAGCCTTTGTTCTTATAAAAAAGGAAAATACCTTGAGGTGAGACTCTACAGTGCAACCCAGTGTCCCACCCACAATAAGTACTTGTATTTATTAAATCCAAGCATAAGGTATGTTTATATCAGCAAGCAGTTCTTTTACAGCTTTTATTAAAAAAACACATGCAGTGTGTAGTTTATTTGTATGTGTGTTTATTTTTACCCAGTAATGAAAGAATTCCCGTATTAGGAATGATGCAGTTCATCACATTATTAGTAATTATGGAAAATGAAACCCAGTCTCTATGAATTCTGACTGTAACACAAAACAATCAACTTCAAGGCTGCTCCTGATTAGTTTTGTATACATCTGCTTTGTAACTGTCTCGCATTGTTTCCTCCCCATCTATTACATTGTTATCCTTTGAACAATTTTCTCCCCGTGTTTCAACTGTTTTACATATCTTTTGCTCCTTATCCTGGCTTCTTACTAACTATATGGAGCACTTATTTAGAATGACATTTCCTCTGACTCTTTATATATGTGAAACTTGAGTAATAAAGAATGAGGGTGAAAACAATACTGGCTTCTCTGATATTTTATGGAGAGGATTTTTAGGATGGACCGTGAAACAAACAAGTAAACTCTTGATGAATTCAAGTGTGAACTTCCATATGAAGCATAAATGACCTGAATAAAGCTATTTTGAGCATTTTATGAAAAGGCATAGTACATTAGAAAAGACCATAATGCATGGAAAAGGTGAAGGAAAGGGGGGAGAAAATGATCAGGAACCAGATAGATGGGCTCAGTCATCTCAACCATGAACATGACAGTGGAAAGGCCAGTCTGGGCAAATACCATTTAAAAGGGTACCAAGAGTCAACACTGACTTCACATTGACCAAACCTGCATAAGGGATCCACATCAGAGATGTTATGTCACACCATTTCATTCATTCACATTTTCATTCAGCTGTAAATAAATACCTTTTCCCCCTCATTTCACTGTCTCTAAATGCCAGAAAAAATATGACCATTAGGTAATCCCAAATGTGCCACAACAAATGCTTATTTGTAAGATGCATTTGGTCTGTCATTAGAGTGGTTATTGGACGTGCCAAAGCAATATGCATTGTTTATTTTTTAAGCCAATTCAATAAAAGAAAAACACCGTTTTCTAATCACTTAGAACTATATTTTATAGTTTAATTAACAAAACACAGTATTCAGATGAACATGTTTAACAATGTACTTATAACTGATGTCATGTACAAAGGAGCCTATAGCAGCAGGCTGTAGCATGGCTGCAATCACTGCTGCAGTCACTGCTGACCTCCTCTGCTTCATGTATTTCATACAGGAACTATATTTGTTCAATATTTGTACTTGAGTAGCAACTGAATTAGTAAGTGACCTGTGCCCTGTCAAGTGCTACTGTACAACACAGAGTTATTCCTAAAATTAATTATTAATCACAGTGTTGGTACAATCATTCTTGGCAAAGCCATTTATGAATCCATAGGCCAATGCAACAAAAAAATATTTGATATGTTCTGCAAATACTCAGATTTAATTTGAAAAAGAAATGTATGTTGAGAAACGTGTTTCCGTCCTGCACTTGAATCTTTGTAGTTACTCAATAACTAGTCACTCAGCTGTAATAAAATAGCTACCATACACACCTTTTCAGGTTTTTGTCATCTGTAGCTGGTCTGATGATTATTTAGAGGCAATGACATAATTAGAAATGTTATCATTCCTAAAAATCATATTCCAGAGGTTGTGGTAAAATACCTCTTCGTCATCATTGTTTCTGGCACAGAAACTTAGGCTGAATCCCAATTCTACCCCTTACCCCTACACATAGCCCTACCCCTCCGTTTGGCGCGTTCACGTGAAGG
>JABFDZ020000039.1:24794620-24807446 GCA_019775955.2 Pollimyrus isidori
CCCCCCCTCACACACACACACATTGAATAGCACCATTAACATTGTGTTATTTAGCAACCATTTACATTTGGTTTTATAGCATATATGATGGACCTTTCAACGTTTCCATAGTGATAAATTCACTGGCAAATGAGTAAAACGTTTATTTTAGAAAGTGGCACTATTAATCCATAATTGGTGAAATAAGAAACGATGAAGAAAATGCAACAGCAATTATTTGAATGCTCTTTTTTATTACATGCATGCTTATATAACGTCATATGTGCTGAAATATTTCCTAAAAACATGTCGTCTCATGTTCATAATCATGTAATATAGCTCAGCATAAAATCCTTCTGAAAAAGTACTAATGCCAGTTTTTTTAGCTCTGCATTAAAAAATAAATAAAAACAAAAAACTGGCTGATCTTAAGCTTCACTGCAGAAAGAAAAGAAGGAATCTGAATAATACCCAAATGACCTTCATTTAAACTGAGGAAAGTTTACTTAAACCACAGCCATACTCATAAAATCCACACCAAACATTCTGCTTCCCCTCTGAGACATTCCAGCTAAACTATTATACTCAATCAATATTTCTTGACTGACTAAACACATCTGCGTGGCCTTCAGTTTACCTTGCCAGGAGTGATGAGATCCAAAACTAGCATGCAATTCTGAGTTTCTACTTACATTCATACTTATAAGCATATTGTAGTGTAACCTATGTTTATGAAAATACCAGTCCATAAAAAATTCTACAAATACCTATTTGAATTAATTGTAGCTTATCATACACCTCAGCCTATACCTAACTCTGGTAGATATAGACAGGTAGGTACAGACTGGCAGGTATTTCTGGTAGGAATAGACTGGTAGGTACAGACTGGCAGGTATTTCTGATAGGTATAGACTGGCAGGTATTTCTAGTAGGTATAGACTGGCAGGTACTTCTGGCAGGTATTAACTGGCATATATTTCTCGTGCATAAGCTACAATGTCTAGTAAGGTGATTCAATAACTCAGCTACTCAGGTTTGCTCATTACCCCCCTTCTGAAAACATAGCCATATTACAGAGGATAAGAATCTATTACCATTAGTCGACATATGACACAGAACAGGTGCTATTGTATGTCATAATCTCGATCAATAGACCCTACTTATACCTGATACCTTTAATATGTAATACACATTGGAATATTAGTCCTACAAGACAAATATTTCAGAGATGAATTGAATCCTTTTGGGACTTCTTAATCAGGCATTTTGCCCCATTGCAACTTGTTATGCAATAATAATGAATTTAAAGTAACTTTCACCTCAGCTTTGTGAAAATTAATAATAGTCAACAATTCCTCACAAACGATGCAATGGGTGCTACAGCTAAACTGTGGCAGTGTGCCTGGCTCAGAAAAGCTCCGAAATATGTTAACCATATTTTTAAGGTCCACAGGCAGACTACCTTATTATAAGTAACATTTTCTTCTTTGTAACATTACACTGTTACAATATTCTTTCATTTTTCTCACCAGCCTAATCAGGTATGTCTTAGCACAATATGTTACTATGGTGATTATCCATCTCCTACCACCCGTAGGACAAGATGACAGAACTGCTAACGTTATAATTTTTTTTTTGATAATGTGCATAAATTACACAAAAAGCCACAAAGGGGGAAAGTCAAAGGCAAAGTGCAAAAATATCTGGAAACTAAAGCTCTCAGTGTGCCAGAATGCTGTTGATCTTGTACTTAAGGACTGAGCTTAACATTAGACAGGTGATGAAGCTGCACAGAGTGCAGTGACTGTGCTTCTCAGGAAATCAGGTAAACAGCATTAAATATAAATAAAAATCTCAATTTATCGGATTTGTTCGAGGGGTCAGCCTGAGAGTTTTTAGAACTGACCAAGTTAGGCCAATTTATTAAGTCTTTCAGGCAAGAGTACACTTTCCCTAAGAATTCATAAAATATAGTGTATCTGGGAAAAGGTTATATATAAATACATAATAAAGAGTCTATGGGGAGAGGATAACAGTAGATTAAGAGCGGCTTGAATGAAATGTCAAAAGCTACCTTCAGGCACTGAAAGAAAAAGAGAATCGCAAAACCACAACAACCACTCTGCCAAAACAGCCTATTATTATTATTATTATTATTATTATTATTATTAATAGTATATAAAATAGACAATTTCCTGAGGACAATAATCCTGTACTATACAGATCTTAATATTTTTGTAAAAAGTGATAAGCAAAGTTTTTCTTTTGTTAAACTGACGAGTGGTATATAACATTTATTTTTGCACATGTAAATATTTTAAAGACTCAGAACTGGCATTTTCTGAAACTGGGAGTTTCAGTAGCAGGAATGAATTAAAAAAAGAAACAGAACGATTGGCACTCTAATGAATGCATACTCCTATTATATCTTTGTACTTCCTGTCTTCACCTAATAAGGAATCAGCTACATGCTTTAATGTGTATTCTCCAGTTTCTTTTATGTACAGGTTACAAAGATTTCATGACCTATTGATCCATCTGTTGTTAATCATATCATGGTACCTTACTTTCTAATGTTATCAAGTGGCTGAAATGGGCTGTAAATCTATGTAAATCTTCTCAATAATGAAAGCTATGAAATATAATGAATGTGGTTCTGCAATTTCAATTTCTCTCAGGGCCGGCTAACAACAGACTTTAAAGGAATTCAGTAATACTTGGGCCTAAATTTTATTTAGACAAATTAATATTTGCCTATGTAAAAGTTACATTTTTGCACATACAGTAGTTTAGTTAATAACTTCTCTGTATTTTTATGGCAATTGCTTTGAATATGGTCATATATTCACATAATGGGTAATGAAACTGTCGCTTAGGCTTGCCGGTGATGGCAGGCCTGATGGATGGTGTCTCATTGAAACACAGGGATCCTCAGGGCAGTGGGATAGCAAGAGGCTCAGTCCCCCAAACCACATCATTTACCTCAGAATTCCTTTGTAGGGAATGACTGTCACTGCTTTCGGAAATCTTTACTATGCATCGGTTTTCTCCAGATGAGAAAAAAATCACATCATTTACTCCCCAAACACAGCAGTTATCACGTGTAGATGAAGTGTCAAAACTCTACGGTCGTGGAAATCCCAGAATTCAAATATACAATTCTCATTGCATAGTTAACTCACAGTTCTGTCTTATGAAATAGTTTACTTTAATAACAATTAAATGGAAGCAAAATTAAACCATGCAGTACCTCCTTAAACGTCCTAATTTGTGCGCTAACTAATGGGACCATGTATAATTTACTTTTAAAGCAGTGAAAAATAACCAGCAAGTTAAAATCAACTGTGAAGCCCTCGGTGGAAAAGTGCCAGGGTTTTTCCCCCAAAAAGAAAATTAATACATTGTTTTTTTGTTACAACTCAAATCTCTTCTCCCAGTTGTAGTGACCCAAATGGCAGACTGTTAGCCCACTGTCAGAAGATTTTGGGGAGACAGAAGTAAAAGCAAGTTCCATACAGCACAATTATATCCAAAAAAAGCTCTCAAGATAATTGCCATAAAACTAGATAAATTATAACAACCCATGTGATACCTTGTCAGATTAACCCCAGAAATGAGCAACAACTCAGGTTCATAAGGGCACCTGGTCACAGCTGTATGCATTTTCTGACAATTAGAAAATTAAGTAGAGAGACGTAAATAATTAACTAGTAAGTGAGAAATCTGAAGTCACTCCCGAACTATGTCATTCTCCTCTGTCTGATTTGCTTTCACTAACAACAGTTTAGGCCACGGGTGTCAAACTCCAGTCTTTGAGGGCCAGAGCCCTGCACATTTTTGGGTTTCCCCTAATTAAACACACCTGATTCAGCTCCTTGTGCTAATTACCACACAGCTCTCGAGCTGAATCATTTATGGTGGAACAAAGAAGGAACTAAGCTACACAGGGCTCCGGTCCCCCAGGACTGGAGTTTAGGCTGTCCACTGTTTCTAATCATGGCCTAGGTAGGGTCACCAAATTTGGTGAGATGAAAAAGAGGACTTTTTTAATTTATGAGCTTTCACATTTACTGATCAATCAGGTGGCACTCCCCTTATGAATATAAATGAGTTTTCCCTAACCACCCTGTAAAACGAAAATTTGCATCCACGGAAACCCAACATGTATAGTAACCTTACACTTAGCTGTCGTTTTATAATCTAATCTGACACAATATCAGTCTTTGTCAACAAAGATAATACAATAAGATAAGTGTCAAAGTGCCAATGGTTTCCAGAGGTTGATGTGACTTGTGAGCAGCGTAACACATAAGATTAGGATTAGATTTAATTTTTAAAGTAAACGTGTGTGCGAGGCGTGCAAATGCTATGTGAGCGGCTACTGTATATTGGAAGATCGGGGGCCATTTTCTTCACTTGATACTCCACTGTAACTTGCGACACTCGGTCATGCAGACTTAGGAAGTGCTAAAACTTAACAAACAGATTTTCGATATACAGGTACCACATGGACGACCAGACAGGGGCCCTAAAGGCAGACGTGTTTGGGTAGCCCTGAACGTGTGGTAACCCTCAGCCTGTCTGTCACACTGATGTGGAATGTACATGTTATCTGAAGTTAATATTAGCATGGTAATATTGGTACAGTATATTTCCTTCTTACTTTATGTTCTTTGGAAAGCAATATCCACTGCAAAAGTACTTTCAATATACTACATACAAAAACCATTCACAATAGTGTTTCTTACACCATAATGTTACTTACATTGCAAATATATGAAAATATATGAATGAGGATTGCTACCCACCTAGTACGCTGTGAACAGGTAAGAAACCGCAATCGCATTACCATCTTTCCACGGCAAGCTCGCGGGTCCAATGTTATTTTAGAAAAGAAGCAAAAAATAGCTGATACAATAACCCAGGTGGTTGACTGCCAAATGTTATTATCTACAAACATATGGGCAGGTTAAGAGGTTAAATTGTATAGGTCACAGACTCTCAGTAACCAGATGGAACCTCATTTTTCTTTAAAAAGTGGTAGTTTATGCTACGTGCGACAATTACGCCAAGAACTGAAATAAACAGATACAGTATAATATCAGACGGGTTCTCATATTTTTTATGTCTATAGTTTTGAAAGTAAAAGAATTACTTAATTTTTACATAATGTATGTGGCTATTAATCAGCATATTTTGCCTTGTTGATTCTGCTAAATTATTGGAACTCAATTAGGGTAACTTTAACCCTTATTTGTTTGATTGTGTAAGAGGCCAATTAAGCCTTAAAATTTAACTTTGGCACTAGATATTTTAAATTTAATGATCTACTTATGTGATTGTGACTGAAGTGCTACAGGTGATCAGGCAGGCCCAGAGTTGGTCTCGATCTTGTTTATACAAACATATAAGAAACAAGTATTGCTCAGTAGCTATTGTTCTTAAACTAATTAGAGTAGGATAGCAACAGAGTGAGGATCATTATATTTACTGCTGGCCTTGGTCAGGGTGAGCTGGGGGTAAACACAGCACACGATGCCATTCTCCTGCATGTCAGATACATACTGACTGATCTACTCTATGGGCAATTTACAGACAGCAGGTAGCTTAGCTGCACATTTTGTGAGGAGACTCTCATACCATGGGGGGACGTGCACACTCCACAAGGTGCAAAAGTGGCTTTCAGATCCTCGACCTTGGAAATGGGAGGCAGCAGTGTGACCTATTGTGGCCACCAAGTGTCCGAGTCTTATTGCCATTTGTAAGATTGTGACATTATACTTCTATAAATAACTCAGTATCAGTGTCACCTTTTCAAATATAGGACTGATACATCTTCAAGTTTATTATGTTATAGCAGTGGAGCTAAAAATCACAGCAACACACCTCGATTAAAAGCAAACGTATTTGAAAAACCATGACAGCACCATCTTAAATTGTAAGTGACATATCAATCTTAATGTTATGATTCTCTTGCGAAAAGTAAATAATAAGGGGCAGGGAAAAAAAATAACCAGCAATCCCAGCCTGGGTTTAGTATGGCTTGATGTGACGTGCTTGATTGTTGGTCCACAACAGAGGTGTTGAAATCCAGGGTGTGAAAGACAACTGGCACCTACCAACAGCCCATGTTTAAATATTTTTCTTATAGTATCAGACAATTACAGTGTTCATTTTAGGTCTTTTTATACATGACAACATACAGGAAAAATTAAAACTACTTTTTTTTTTTTACTTTGATAAGCCTACTTTGCTTGCGATAACCTGCCTGATTCTGGCTGGCTACCTGGTGCTAATGCTGCATGCACAGAAAACATGACGGGAAAAGGAAAGTCATTTTCTTTCATTAGAAACATAGACTCATAGAAGCATATGATAACCTGCCAAAAACCAGCAACGATGAAGCTACAACGAGCTGTATGTTTTGTGTAATATTGTATAGCATCAAAGCGCATAGCAGACTGATGAATCACTGCATTGTCAAATAAAAATGACGAGAGGCAGAAGATTCTTCATGTTACTCCTTAAAGGTGCTCCACGACATGCAATAAATAACACAAAAGCTATGAATGGCAGGGAAACAGGTGAAAGATACGCTAAAGGCACGCACAGCAGGTAATTACACGATGGCTAAGACACTCAAGGATCAGGCAAGAACTGAGTACAACAGTTAAAGCCACACGTGACAATCAGATAGTCACTAGAAGTCACACTAAAAAATACAAATAGGGGTTTAATACAAGACATACACGGGGCTATATACACGTGCTCCTGAGGCATGCTGGGACATTAATGTACAGTACTGTAATATGAAAAGCAATTGAAACAGTTGTACTGTATCTTGAAAGAGTCAGTAAAATAAAGTTCTGTAAATAGTGATTCTGTCCATTTGATCACCATATATTCATGTAATAAATATACAAATGTCCATTTGTCTGCCTGAGACATAAAGAAAAAGGGAAAAAATCGGTTGTAATGATCATGCGTGTCCTACTTAAAAGACATTTACATAAATAATAAAATTACAAAAGTGCACAATTGTCTTTTTTGTTTTTCTAATTCCGAGTGAAATAAAAACATTAAATGCATTACCGAAAATATAAAACAGTTACACAAAAAACCTAAAGAAATCCAAAGACAGAGTTGTAGTTGTCCACAGTTGTATGTCTAGTCACCATTCAACTAACCATTAGAATATGAGGGATACCGCATTTTGATTGATTCTGAACCTGATTTTATTGTTGGCGCCATGCATGGTGACTTCAGAACGTCACTGCCACCATTCTGGTACATCCAGTGTACAATGTTTTTCAGGGATGGAATTAGGAACAAGAAAACATTGAGTTAATAGCATTTCTGTAACAAAAATACCTTGTTAATGAGAGAGGTCAACAGAGAATGGTTAGACTTGAAGCTAACAGGGAGACCACAGACACTAAAATAACAGCGCAGTACAAAAGGAGTATTTGAAAATCTTTTCTGAACTTGGAACTTGTTGACCTTGACTCACTTTTGGAGGCAAAAGTGGCCTCTACTCAGTATAACTGGCTATACCTAATGAAGTGACCTGTAGGCTGAGTTAGACTGAAAGAATACTTAATTACTACTCCAGTGTTGGAACTCAGTGTACCACCAGATGTTGCCTCTGCAAATGTCTTTCTGTGTTTTTCGAAAATGCCCTCCACAGAAATTATCCTGAGCTGAAAATGGTGCTATATGCCTATTGTCATATGGTGCCATAAAATTATGTGATATTACAAAAATGAAACTATGCAATGAGCAGAAATCACCCATGCAGTATTATAATATTCATATTTCAATAAGTATAACATCTAATTAGTGTTTTCTGGAAAATCTCTTTTTACAGTATAGCACAAATCCAATCTGAACCCAGGTCATGACATGCTACTTTCTGTATGGCTGGCTCCTGATGGCCCAGGACAGTCCAGATGGTGACAGTGTGTTGGGTATCTTGGACTACCTCCAGATCCAGAATGTATTGAGTGACAAACCAAGATTGCTACTCAGAACCACAATCCTCCCTGTTGACCACTTATCAGTAATTACTTTGACCTTCCCATTGTCCATCTGCACTCCTTCTGGAGAAGTTAGAAAACCCAAGGAGATGATTAAAATTCACATTTTTCGGTAAAACATAGAGGCGGTTCATGTACCTTCCGGACCACCCAAAGGACAAAGTGAAGGTGCTCCTGTAGAGTGTTGGAAAATATCAGAATACCATCCAAATAGGCTGATATTTCACAAAGAACACTGATAAAAATCATGAAAAACTCAAGGGGCATTTGTTAGGCCAAAAGGCAGCAACAGATACTCATAATGTTAAATGCCTTCTTCCACACCATCTTCTTTTTCTTATGCATTTATCATGTCAGCCTTTGTGAAGCTTTTGTTTTTTGAGATGATTCAAGAAAAACAAATTCATGTGCCTGGAATATTGTTATGGTATACATTTTGTGCTCTTTCAATGTCATCCTATAAAAAAGTTGTCAAATGTTTCATTTATGGCTAAAGTGTAACCAAAGTATACTTAAGCAGAAATATTAGGGTCAGCAGGAAAGAACATTGCCTGGCTCTATAGCTACAGTTCAACATAAGTCTGTTAAAGCACCACAGATTGCACCATCCCTGTATGAACGGATATGATAGGAGGCATCTGCTGGCATGGGCAGCGTGAACTTCAGCTATAGTTTCAGTATGCCGTACATTTTTGAGAGGTTAATTTAAGGTTATGAGTGTGCAGTTTGCCTTCTGTTGAGTTTTGTCTACGTTTTTTGGCTTCATTAGATTTGTGATACGAAATTGAATACAAAACAGAGACGGTTTGTTCTGCCTGCAATGAGTCGGTGCCCTGTCCTAGGTTGTTCACCGTCTTGCATCCAGGATATGATCATGAATCCTAGCAACCCCAAGTAGGGCAAACGGGAACAGAAAATGGATGGATGGTTTGTGTGGTACTAGATGTCAGCAGATATAATGTGTCTTCACAGTGCCATTGCACTTCTCCCTGAAAATGTTTTATCTTGGAATCTTTAACATTATCCGCAAAATTGTTCCCCCAGTACTTTACGGCAAATGATTTGATATACGGTAGAACAAAAATGAATTAGGGAAAGTGGGATATCTAAAAACAAACACTGGTGCCTGGGATTTGTCTGTGTAAGAATGTCATGAATTTGCTGCACACTATCAGCCGAGTGTGAGCGGGTGTCGCTGTGAGTATACAGGCGCCACATTCGGGGTGTGTTTTTGAGAAGCACTATTACCCACATAAATCAAGATAATACAAAGAGGTAAACACAGCTGCCGGCTCCCTGAATAGAGCTCACTGGAAGCATTGTAATTCACAATATTACTATACAATAAAGTAGAGACTATTGTTTTTCTTTCGTGAAATGTGCTACATAGGAGCTCGAAATAGAAGATGTTGCAGCTCTCTGAAGATTGCTTGTTTTTGTGTATGCCATACTGTCAAAACTAGAAAGATTTAAAATTACCATAACAATGTATAATTCTGAATATTGTTTTGAAATGACTATATTCCCTTATTACATTTCAGTGTTGTTTGCACAATTCAGATGTTTTTCTTTGTTACTCTGGCATCTCTATTACTGAATACACACTTGGTGCGAGTTGGACTGGGCCAGAGGGCCTACCCCCTAAATTCAGGCGGCTTGTTTGAGTGTCACTCTAAGCCTCTCTTTCCGCCACGCTGGGCACAGGCCCACTTTACCAGGGACATGGCAACAAAATATGGCAGCAGGAGCAAGTGAACCAAGAAGTAGTGCACTCACCCACAGCTGTCAAATATATCTGTCAGCTCGGGGGCCAGCTTGCTGTAATGTTACCTGTACCGGCCTCAGCAGGGGCGAGATGGAGCAGCTCATTGTCACTTATGGGAAACCTTCCTCTTTTCTGCTCCCAATAAAAGGCTTTGGCCTACCCATAGCACACCATCATAAGAGAAAGTGGAGCAGAAGTTATACATCGAAGCATTTCACTTTTAATTATATATAGTTTTCTAATCTATAAAGTAAAAAATGAAAATGAAAAGAAAATACTTTCACCTTTGTAATTAAAGAAAAAAATAATACAATATGTTAGAAAAAATGTGTGTGTGTGTGTGTATGCGTGTGTGTGTGTATGTGTGTGTGTGGGCGAGCGGGTATACCTTACCTTATGGGGAGACAATGTCCCCACAACATGATGAATGCCCGTTTTTTTTCCATGGTTCCCATAAGGGAAAACTGAATTCAATAAAAAATCTGTGACTGCAATGAAAAAGTAAAAATGCAAAAACTCTTGTATTTTGTTTGGTTACTTATGGTTATGGTTAAGGCTGGGTAGGGGTTAAGGTTGTTAGCATTAGCATAGAAATGGATGAGCGGTCCCCATAAAGCTATGTTTACCCGAGATGTGTGGGTGTGTTGACAGAAGGTTTGGTGTTATCCATAAATCATTCAACCTAGAGAAAAGTGATCCCCAAAACTGCTATGTTTCATATTCTTTGCAACACATTTTTACATCTAAAATAAACAAAGCAATCAACCACTATAAATACTACAGAAAGAGTGGTGCAGCGTGCATTTTTAATGTTATTGTAATGTGAAGCACTGCTCGAGCTGCTCGGGGGACTTGGGGAGTGATGTCCACAGCAATAAGCTGCACTTGGATGCAGTCAAGCATTAAGTGTGGGGAAAAAAATAATTGCCTCTGTATAGATCACTGTTGCAACTGGCATCTCATGAAAATGAACGTGCGTGTGTGACCGGAATATCTCTGTATTTTATAAATTGCAGTTAATATGTTTTATATAATATTAATTATCACAAGCATCAAAAGTGTTAACATACGTTTCTCCATAAATGCACGTTATTTGTTAAAGCGTATTTAAGAACCTGGTTTACATATACAGACGTTCTACTTTTCATTGGCTGTTTATTTTGTAGTTTTCCCTATGTCACCGTGCTCCACTTTAGACAATATTTTAAATCTCAGTACAACTTTTACAGAAGAAGAAAATGAAACAGCCATTACGTGGTGCCTATCAAAGCCGAGTAATTCAGCCGACCATCTCGTCTGTGTTATTGTAAAACCACGGAATTACACTCTGTTGCTAAGAATGGATTCTGTTGCTCAGTGCAGTTCCTCGACCTGTCCCTTTGGAGATGCAGAACAATCCGAGCTGATCCTGTGTTGGTGACGTTTGTTGCAATAACATGCCACTTCATCTGTGGTTTGTGTATTGTCGCTTTGCGTCTGCTCCTGCTCTGAGCCTCGTGTTTCAAAGAGTCATAAAAAACGTCACTGGATTAAGTTCCGTCCTAAGAGAATAAGAATGAATTTCCTTTAAAATGAGTCTGTCACACTTAAAGGTTTCCCCCAAGGACAGCCAGGGCTGTGCACATATGTCGCCACATGTTAACATTGTTACCTTTTAGTAAAAGAAGTGGACTTACATAAAATGTTATTTAACGTACACTTAAAGTGGCATTTGATATTATAAATTTTACCATTTCTACAATTACACCTGTCTTTATAATGAAAGGTTCTAGTTCAGATTATTTAAAAATTTCTATAACATATAAGTCAGGAACATGGAATTTTATATGAGTAAAGCATTTATTTCAATGTTATTTCAATTGAATTTAGATCAAGAACCTAGTGGGCCAGAAAAGGCGCTCCAGAAGAAGCCTGCAGAGTCTAGAGCCTTCACGTGGTGCAAACAGTCCCATCTGATAACAAGACTGAGAAGATGAAAGTCAGGTAGCCTCAAGCCTGTAAAACAGCTGAGTGGTACAAGTTCGTTAAGGATGCAGACAAAGTGCTGATAGCAGCTGCATGGTACTGTGCGTGGCTGCTGAGGTTTAGTGTTCAGGAAGAAAGGGAAGCAAAGCAACCAAACATTAGCAGGAATCACCACAACATCTGGAAAGCAAGAATCCACAACATGAGGAAAGAAATTGAGTCCCTAAGGGGACAGTACAGAACAAAGAGGCAAGGGGAGAGAAATGGGCACCACTGGCAAAGCTCAGTGTCATGCTCAGGAAAAGACTCTTAGCTCTGTGCAGGACTCAGCAGGAGGAGGAAGAGGGTTAGGGAGTGGACTGCCTGTATCAACGACTCATTCACCGACCACTTACTTGGGCAGACACACAGCAGGCTCATTTCCTGTACAAAGACGACCAGCACATCCACAACACCTTCAGTGACCCCACCGAAGACAAAGAATTAGGGAAGTCTTAGGCAGAGATAAGATCACAAGAGCCAAGTGATGCATTTGACTTGAGGAAACTGCTACTGAATGAAGTCAAGGATGTGGTGACGAATGCAATGTCCAGTTTGGGTCAGATCTGTAGGACCATTGGCTCATCTGGAGAAGGCGCAAAGTGCCGTGGCAATGGCAAGTTTGCAGAGGGTGTGTGGGTTCCTCAAGAGAAGGCCTCAGAGAACATTGGCCAGTTCATTGTAGAAAGGAAGAGCTTCTTCAGCATTGTAGCTAAGGGAATGGCCTCAAGGGCCAATACATCACCACCCTAGTGCATATATAATTACAGAATGCCTGGGATACCAGGCTATTTAGAGCACAGGTGTGGTTACATAGTTCCTCAGAGAAACTAAGGACATCTGATGGTCAGGTAAGGGATCTCATTCTGGATTATTACAGCAATTTCAGCCTGATGGTCTAAATAGGGTCAAAACATCAGTGACACAGAGTATAGGTGGGAATCTTCACAAGCTGCACTACCTCAGTGATCCTGTTTTCTCTGGCAGTGAATATGCTGGTGTGATCAGCCGAACCACAGTGTATAGGCCTGAGGTCCTCGGT
>JABFDZ020000039.1:24835674-24861901 GCA_019775955.2 Pollimyrus isidori
GCCCCAATGGATCCCTCCAGTGGGTCACCTCAACTGCCACTCTATCATGGCAAATCCTGGCCAGGACCCTGTTTCTCCAGCAGTTCCTCCACCTTCCTCCTCGCCACCTTCGATGTCCCCTCCACCTCTTTCCTCGAGGTCACCGAGGGTCTTTCTGGCTCCAGCCTAGCGGTCATCTGTGTCCCCTGTAGCTCCCACCTTCTGCCCGCCAAGGTTCCCCCCTCCCTTTACCTCCTTGCCCCCTGGTGTGGTTACCACTGTGGATGGTTCCCCTGTGCTTGGTTCTACCTTGTTCATGCCTGGTCCCTGTCCTCCTTTAGTCAGTGTGTCCCCTGGTGATGTACCTTCGTTGTCCTCCTCCTTGGTGTACTCGAGGTCCAAGTTTTTGTTTTTGATGCCTCTGTGTCTGTCTCCCTTCCCCGTGGTTTGCCATTTGTGGTTGTGGTTGTTCTCTTTGTGCCTGTGCACTCCTCAATCACTTGAATTGTGTGTCGGCCCTGTTTCCATTAGCTAATTCATGTTTCTTGCTTTTGTTTCCCCAGGTGCTGTCGTGTCTATAGTTTTGTCTCTTCTGTCCCTGTAGGTGTGCCTGGATTGCATGCCATTGGGGGATGCCCTGCTCATGCCAATCTTTCGGTGTGCTATGCTCCCCTCGATACCTTGTGTGGAATCCCTGTGTTATCAGCTGTTTCTTGTTGTGTCCAGTTAGTCCAGTGTATTTAAATCCACAGAGTATGAATCTATGCTCATAGAGTATGTTTCCCCAGTCCAATCATTGTGTTGTGCAGTCTTTGTATGTTCCTGAGTGTAGTTTCCCTAATTAAACCCCGTGTTCATCCAACTCCTTGACTCCTGCTCCTGTTTCTCCAGTCCGTGCCCCGTACTATATGATGGGTAATCACTATTTTTCACCTCTCAGTTTTTTTTTGTGGAAATGTATGTTTATGATTATATAGTAATTATATCAGCTTCATAATACCTAATGTACGGAAGCCCTGAACTGCATATAAATAACGACAATATGTCGTTATTTTGACATAAGTTATTATAGCAAGATATTATCTCATTATTTCGACATAAGTTATCTCGTTATAATGACTTAAGTTGTTATTTTGACATAACTTATGTTAAGCTTTGTGCTAAGATTAAGGAATGCATTAAGTCATGCTGACGCACTGCTAACATCAGTAGCTTACTTGATACACTATCAACCCATGTATTTCTGGGAATTTTACATAGTTTGTGCTTTCATTCCAAGTTAACGGTTATTGCTGTTAACTTTATGTAGACCATTGATATGCTCCATGTCATTCTTATCATTTGTTATAAATCGCCTATGAACTTATTGTGTCTAGCATTTCAGAACATTTCATATTCCACTAATTTGTGTCTAAAACATTGCCTGGGTAATTCATCTACATCCGAAATGAAAATCAGGCGATTAAATCCTGCATGTCATGGTTTTTGAACATACGCCCTCTGCCGACCCAATAGGAGATACTGTAACTGTACTGCCCCACCCACGTAATGAACTACTAATGCTATCAGTCAACACTACATTACTACATTACTCGCTGTGAATTGTGACAATTAAAAGGCACAGCAAACAATAAATGCCACATAACCACTGAAATGAAAACAACACTTTCCTATATCAAGCAAAGCTTTGAAAAATGGAATTCATAGGCTTTTTTTGGAGGAAGCCAGGAAATGTACTGAGCTTCAGTATGCATATCATTGGCTACAGGTAATCTTCCGATGTCCATCCATCATGGTGTCCACAGAGGCTCTGCAGGGTGAATGTCACCTTCACCCTCAGAGCTGCTACTTGAAAGGCTATAAATGTTCTCCCGCCCACTCAGTGTAATCATATCATTCTGAACTTACAGTGATTTAGAGTTTGGATTAGGGCATCACTTAAATAAACACACTAATACTAATTCTGGCATAGTAAAGTCTTAAAGTGTACGTGCTTTTCTAATTATTAAAGTATTTAATAAAGATCAGATACAAACTACATACATAAAACTAAATATTCTTTTTTTTTATTAAGGAAGGCTTATATAACAAAAGGAAAACAAAATAGACTACTAAATACTGAATATCTTTGTGGTGGTGGCGTTACTGCCAATAAATAAAATAAATGACTGTTTTAGAATGTCTGTGGCACCTATCTGCCAGCAGAGCAGAGATACAGTCATTTTATAGGTACACTCTGCTATCACCAACGTAGCTTGCCTATGAAAGCCGGAATTGTTAGCTTTGTTAATGTTACACGTGTTAATGTTGTACATTTTTTAAAATAATAAGAGTATAATCCTGGAAGTGCTAATCCAAGTACTTCTGAATGAGGTAGGTATCCATGGCATTTCCTTAAGTGGCCTGCTGGTTCCCATCTGCAGTCCCATGACCTGTAGCGAGGCAAAATGGTGTCTCATAATTGGCTATACTGAGTGAATTGGGTGCTATGAATCTCTGTGGGTCAGTAATCCCTTCCCATGCCTGGAGGTCATGGGCTCATATCTAATGGCCAAAAGAGTATCCACCTTAAGCAAGGCCCTTAACACCAAAAAAAAAAATGTCTGTATATCCTGGGATGAACTGGCATGCCATCGAGAATGTTCCCCTGCCTTGTACCTTGTGCTGATTTTATCTATCCTCATGGATGTATTACAAAATATTGTCCTCAATAGAAATTTCAGCATCTAGCACTGTCATCATTTACAAATGGCCATGTTCAAGATGGGGAGATCAAAGATGGGAGAAGTTGATTAAATTGCAATGTAGAGTCTCTTTCAAAGGAAGAGTAAATTGCTGTAAGAAATGACAGGCTGGGAATTTAAAGGCAACAGGAAGCTCACACTGAAATTAAGAAATGAGTGTGCGGCAAATCATTCCAAAAGGTAATTAATGACACTACTACTCCTAATTAAAAGATCTTAGGTTTCCCTGCACGAGGTTGCTGCAGCTGTTTCACCAGCTCTCGCTGTGAGAGAACAGACATAGATTCTGAGACTTGATCATGAGAGGCACCTGGCTCCGCTCACACTTGTCAGCATGGGACCATTTCTCATCCTGTCAGCAAATTAACATTCACCAGGGCTAACAAAGGTAGATTTTTCATCTCACAATACAGTCCCTGGTGGCAAGTAACGGTAGTTTGTATCCATTTTCGATACTAAATATATCGTATTGTTGTTTGGCTCACTGGTGCAGACACCTGGCTCCTGCAGTAAAACGCTGTGTTCCTGATCTGAAAGATTTCCCATGGGTTCCACATTCAAGGATTGGCTTGTAACTATAGCTTAATATCATGTCAAGATCTCCTGAGGATGAAGCAGCTTGTCAAGCCAAGGCAGAACTGAACCTTTACCTGCTTTAAAAAAAGCAGCAGAAAGTCAAGAAAATGCCCTCAGAGTGTTCAAAGTACAATCTGAAAAGTATAAGGCCAGCTAGTCATTTGTAGAGATAACAACCTAAAAGGCATGAAAATTTCTTTTTCCCTGAAAGGAAGGCAATGCCAAACTGACTTTCCATTTAAAGACACGTTAGACCGTTTACGCATCAGCATAAAAATGGAATGGGACAAATTAGCATTTTTTGGCTTTTTTCCATGTGCATTTCTTTCCTATTCAGCCTGAGACTGCTTAAGACCTGTGACTGAAATTCCACAGTCGCACATTATGGCAACCATAATTAATGATGCCACAGGCGCAGAGACTATTTCTGCTGGCAACGTGGTAAACCGCTAATTGTGAACAGACTGTGCATTTATTATTAATGTCTTAATTTTTTAATAACCAATTATGACGTTCAAATGTCATAAAACTACAAGATAAACACACTGACGGTATGATTTAGTAAGACTTGCAAAAGGAGATTGTACCAAGGCGAAAATAGATACTATTAAATTTGTTTTATGAGTTACTGGCTATATCACCTGGGGTGACTAGGTGTCACAATCGAAACGTTGCCTCATATTTCCAGGTTTCTGGTTCAAATCACACTTCCACTCTGTTTGTGTGGAGCTTGTGTGAGTTTTACTCATGTTTGTTTTCTCCATATGTCCTGGATTGCTCCAGCCATCCAAAGAGATGCAGCTAGTCTAGCTGTGATTGTGTCACGCCCCGCACGCCTTCCTCCCCTGTGCTCTCCATGGTGTGGCGCTAACGAGCCACACCTGTTTCTCGTTGAACCCTGCCTCTCGTTTCCGCCCTTGTGTAGATGATCCCACATGCTTCTCATCTTCTCCTCATCTGTGGTGTATATAGTGCTGGGGTGGGCAATCTTATCTGCAAAGGGCTGGTGTGTATGCAGGTTAACTCCCTAATTATGTCACTAATTAGAGGACTGATTGGCTGAATAGTCCTCACACCAGGGTTTGAACAGCTGACCTAAAGGTCATCCTAAACCTCCATAAGCACTGGCCCTTTGCGAAGAAGATTGCCCACCACTGATATAGTGCCTCCGCATCCTGAGCTTCCCAGTCCAATCCTTATATTGTTGTGTGTGTTAGATCCTGCTGCCTACCTGAGCTACCCCTTTGGTTAACCAGTGCCCTGTGTTTCCCCCCCCTGGTCTCCCAGCCCTGTTTTGACGGCTTGTGGTCTGGTTACTTTGCCCTTTTGTATAGCATTTTGTTAAATAAATATATTTTTGTTTTTTGTTAAATAAATAAATTAAATATATATATATATAAAGTTTGAGTTCTGATCGAATTTTCCACATAAGAAATAATGGAAAACTGATTAATTGGTTCCCAGCCCCTTAAAATTACACCTAAATATGTTTTTTATTTATTTTTAGCATTTAAACACAAAATGAGCATGATAAAATAAGAAAAGCATTTTTTTTATTATTAGTCCTCTGTATTAAGTCCGCGTTTCAGTTTGTTTCCCCAGTCTGGTCATTGGGTGCATTCGACTTGCTTACAGCGCTGGCCTAAAGCAACATATTCTGATCCCGACGCAATGCATTACGGTTAGATGCATTGCGACCTCTCACCCAGCTGCACAAACAGGAACCGCCTCCGTGACGACACACCTATGCCCTTATTGGCTGAAGAGTTTAGTTACATGCATGCCGTTTGTATCCCAGGCAGTTCCAATGCATAATCTGCTATTTCTCCCGAATATCACATAAAGCAGTGAGAACTGGTTTGCAGGTCATTTACCTGGTAAAATCAAGCTTAAATAAATGACATAAATGCTCTAATAGTACACATAAGTTAGTGGTTTATTTATTGTTAGTTAATGTAATGTTGTGCTCATTCAAGTAAGAATTGCATTGAAGTATTTCATTTCTTGGCGTGTGCAATTTATATTAGGCGGTTCGACTTCTGATATTCAAATTGAGTTCTAAGTCAAACTGGTTTGTTCGACTTTAAAGAAATTGGAGTTCTAGTGAGTTCGAGAACTGAGGTACCACTGTGTGTGTATATATACACCAGTGATAACAAGGCAGGATTTCACAATAGAAATTATCAGGAAAGATTTGCCAGAAAACATCTTGTCATCTATACGCACTATGGTAACATGAGGAATTGTCATGCTGCACTCCTCAATAACTGGAAATGTCGAGCATAGCCACACTTGATCACTGTCACAGTGAAAGCGTAGGAAATAGGTTCAGATCTGCACCTCAGGACAGGTTAGGCAGAATGTACTAGATCATATATACACGTCCAATGCACTGACACATAGCACCTAGCTAGAAAGTTAATAAAAACTTTTTTATATTAGATTTACAGGCCATTTTCCATTTTGAACATTAAAACAACTGAATGTGCATCGTTCATATAATTACTATTTTAAGTGTCTACATTAAATAGATTTGAGGTAGAAAACAGTGCACTGTAATTAAAATCAATCTGAAATTAGCCCTTTTTAACTTATAAATGTGGAGCTGGCCAGATCAACAAACATCAGTATCTCCTTATTCTTTCAGAGAGGCAAAGAAGTGTTTGTCAGTGCAAAGCTGGGTTTATGCGATCTTTTCTGTTACCATGGCAATTGATCACCAGCCCCCTGCGCCCACAGGTAACAGAATTAATGCAACCCAGCTGGCCCCATTTGAACTAATTGCATTGTTAGGATTTTAGAGGGTCAGATGGCTGGATTCAAGCAAGCGAGCAAGTTTGCAAAGCTACGCGATAAATGAATGTGAAGCACACTTTTGACACAGAAAGCATTTGATACTCAAGCGTGATCACAATTGTAACAAATTAAATAGGCTGTGTGTTCTCATTCTTTTTCTAACATGTTATTAAATGTGAAAGAGGAAAGAAAAAGACTGACGTGCCATAAATTACTTCATTAAGTACACTGTATAAAGAGAATTTTGAGGCTAAATTTTTTGCTGTCAGTGGTTTGTTGTTGGCCTGTGCTCTGTGTTTCCTGGGATAGTTTCCAGACTCACTGCTGCCCAATACTGGTTATAAGTGCTGTTAGTGGATGAACCTTCTAGCATAACACTAAAAAATACACTGATAATATAAGTATTTACCCTCTGAGTTAAATAATTTTAATAATGGAAACTCAATAATGGACATTTTTGAATGAAGTACTCAGAAAAAAAAACAAGCCAAAAAATAAATAAATCATACAACGGGCTTCTACAGATTGAAAAACATTTTTAGGTTTATTCAAACTCAGGATCTCCCAGGACCTGCATATGGAATCTCCACCCTTTATCTATTGTATATGATATGAAACAGGGATATAAAACCTGCTATAACAAGGTAATGCTATGCAGGTCTTGTGCATAGTTGTGCGCTAATCTGTAAAATGGAGTTTTTTAAATGCTGCATGTTCTGCCTTGGTTGATGATGGGAACAATGGCAGCCATCTCAAGTCCGCAGGCAGAGAAGATCCCCACTAGTGCTTCACACACCATGGGTGAATATTCTGGTGATTAAAGGTGCTGCCAGACAGAGCCCCATGGGGCCAATGGGCAGAATTATTTCCACGTTCTCCAATTTTGCCACCATCCTCTCCTCACCCTCCACGGGGGTCAATGTCAGTCCTATGATGGATCCGGCATTCATCAGCACTGAACTTGTTATGCAGGAAGTGTGTAGACCTTCACTATGCAATCAATCAAACACAGCAAGGCCGCACCAAAAAACCCCACCACACAGCGTTGTAATGCAACAACTGTTTAAACTATAAAACCTCCGACACGTCTACACAGTTCATAATATTAATGTCCTAATGGGAGAGGTCCTGACATTCAGCCAAGGCCCCCCTTCACATTCCTGACCCCCAGACTAAGAATGTAGTCATTTTCAGTTTGCACAAGTATTTTTAATTCAGGGGCCATTGGTTCTGAAAAAATCTACATCTACCGAAATCAAGTCAGAACTTGGGATTGCTGTATGATTCATTAAAGCCTAAACTAAGATACATGACATTAACCTTAAATCAAACATCCCATAATCCTGAATGCTGCTTTAATCAGTGGGAGCACCAAACACCCTTATTGTTATTGTTGTAAGACTAATGAATCTTATATTTCATGGGTGTCTCTGCATTAGTGAAACCTTGTAGTGAAGCATAGACCCACAACGTCCCACTTTTTATAGTCGTCTTCCTGTAGTATATGTTTCTGCTGTGGTCAATGCAGTAATTGGCAAAAGGCTTTCCGATTTCTGTCTGTAAACATATAGCACACCAATCAGAAGCCTTCCAATTATATAACATTTTCATGATATAATACTCCCACCATATCATTGCACTGTTAGACGCAAGTTGTAAATGTTATATATTTTCTTAGAATTCCACCACAGTTTCCTTGTTTAGAAGAAAATATGTTTGATTTATTATGCTTAAATCCTTCCCTTTTGTTATTTCTGAATTGCATGTTCCATTTTATTATAGTTTATAAATTTTGCTATCTTGGTCTAGCTGAAAATTAGGAACGCCGATTAGGTAAAGTAATGGGTGAGTCCCTGATATTTTTTGACTGATGTGTATTGTTGGGTCCTGCGACGTCTGCTCCGTTCCAGCCTCCCATGTGCCACACCCACCTCGTTACCTCCCAGGATTGCCTAGTGTTTCCACCTGTGCGGCGCTGCCGCTCGCCTGTCTTGTGTTTCGTCTCTTGTATTTAGGTCTGCGTCTGCGCCTGCGTCTTTTCCGCCCAACAAGGTGTCTGTGTCGGTGTGTGAGGATAAACCTTCGTTTGTCCCAGTCCTCCTGCCTGGACTTCCCTATGTTTGCCCCTGCACTCACCCGCCGAAAGCAACATGTATGTTGTAAATCATGCATGCAGCCACCAGTATATTCTGTCAGGGGCGCAGGAAGTCATTTGGACATATGTTCCAAGAAAGGTCACGCCGGTGCTGTGTTGGTTCAGGCCCTAAAAAGATTTATGGGCCGTTGAGGAACGTTTGCAGCTGCAGAAATTCACGTCAGGGCGGGTGAAAACTCAGACTGCATGCAAAACCACAGATAATGATGAACAAGCAACTGAGAGACGTTTCAGATTCAGTGGGAGGACGGCGGCCCTTTTAACGTGACGTCATTGCAAGGGAAGCGGGGAGACGGAGCACAAACGCAGAACTCGCTCAGGTGTTAAAGCAAGAGAAAGACAAATGATAGCTGCAGGACGGCTTGGAAGAGCGCAGCGCGGCACGTAAAAGGCGCTCACAGGCCGAGACGGACGGCGGCTGCATATTGATGCCGGTGAACTGAGTGCACCTTTGATTGAACAGCCATGCAATTGGAGAGGGCAGGCCACTTGTCATGTTAGTCGATAAATCAATTAACAAGCTCCAATGCAGGCCTGTGTTTCTGCAACCCACTAGCTTCAGGACAGGTGAGGTCCAGGCGCATATCAATCTGGTTTCACAGCTAGTTTGTTCAGCCTATAAGTGTTAACCGTCGTCATAGAAGATATTAAATATCGCAAAATAGTGATATAAAAGCGGGTGTTATTGACATGTTTAGTGAGGTTTGAAAGAATAAAACCAGCTCAAAAATATGCATGGGCCGACAGTACTTGGTAAGTCCACAGTGATCCGCTACAGTATGGCAGTGACTGGTCCTTATAGGGATTCAATAGCTATTTTGGTTCATTTGGAGCTGCTTAGGCACTTCAGTGCTCATGATCCCTTTTCCTCTATGCAAATAAAACTGCACTGGCAGGTAGGTAGGAGGCTGTTAGCAACACCCGCAGACTGTGGCGTTACTCAGCTAACATGTGGAAACGGAAAGGAAATGAGAAGAGCTTCAAAATCAGTTCTTTGTTTGCGGTATGAAAAGCAGCAATGTACATTTAAAAGGAGCTAATAAAAATAATACAAAAGAGACCTCTTAGGCGGAAGTCTTTCAGACATTTCATTTGCGGCTGCTTTTGAGGGCATGCTCACTCCTGCCTTGCAGCACCGACCCGAGACAACTGACAGGTGGGTTAAGAGAGGCATGAGTGGGCGCGGCCCGTTCTCCTGCGGTTCCGCTCGGCCGTGCCCAAAAGGCAGGAGGAGCAGCAGACTGCACTCTCACTGCAGGTGGACATGTTTTTCGGCACACAGGAAAAGCACCACAGTACAATGGGCACGCAGCTATATGTTGGTTCTTATTCTGTTTGCCGGCTGCAACATTGACTTTAGAAACAGCATGAATAACAACGGAGGGAATATGCGACTATATTCTTACTTTCTCTGGTTCCTTTACCGATATCCAAATCCATTAGAGAGCGGTAGTCAACAAAAACGCTTTCACAGCTATGTTCATATTGACAATAAACAGTGCAAGAAACATTTTGAGATATTTGAGATTTTCATTTAACAGGCCCATATATACTGCAGATAATACGTGAAGGGTCAATTAAAAAAAAAAGTTGCTTGAAGGTCAATTCATGCACAGTTAAGTTTTATGTGAATTCATTGCCTGCATTTATTCTATATATAGATCTCTTTCTCAAACCATAATTTTCAATTTTCTGGAAAACAAAACTTGGAAAAAACAGTAATTCCATTTCACAAACCATTTTTCAACTAACCGTTGTCCAATTAAATTCAATTCTTTAAATGCATCGTTATAGTTTTAATCAAAAGACGTTTCCCCAAAGTGTTTCACAAAGATCTACAAGAAACACATTGCGGATTACCTGGCATGTCAGTGTTTTACAGCAATAAAAGGCTGAGTGAAAATAAAAGCCAGGAAACAACTAGGGTTAAGGAAACAAAAACTCTTATTGTAGTTATAAGTGGAAAAAAACATCTTGGGGTCAATGGTCACCTGGCTGTCCAGCCTCCCTTGGGCGTCTAACTTTATAGAAGGGAGAAATGAGCGTAGGTGTTTTGAGAAGGAATCGCAGTAATTTGCCCATCCGCATGTAGGAAAGCCATGGATGGGAAGCTGATTGTTGTCTTCTGTGCTGAAGTGTCATTTGAGGTCACAAACCTGGGCGCCCAGATATGGAGGGGAGGGAAGGAATGATGGGTTACCAGTGACACACTGGCATAATGGACATCCATGAAGACACATATCAGCACCAGCAAGATGGATAAAACCCATTTGCAACTTTATGGGATAAAACGTGTTTACGTCGCTAAAGTTTTGCTTAGCTAAGACGACGTGCTTAAGGCATCTTAATGAGAATTCTTTTTTATCTACTATTTACTATTTATGATTGCAAAGTGAAGTTTCACTAGAAGGCCATAACTTCCAGATACAGATAAACATGAATTTGATGAGTATAATTATGTGTTTGAATATAGTGGTATTAGAAATTAAGTAATTTATTAATTTTGTAGTTTTGTAAAGGTCAAATGTTTTTTTTCTCCAGATTTTTTCTGTTTTTTGTTATTCCATTTCACAGACACTGTTTATGAAGATAAGACTGCAATGACTCAGCTAGAGAATTGAATAGCAATGAACGCCGCACACATATTTCACCATGGACTGACACTGAGATGGAGATCAGCATGGAATTTTTAAAAACTAACTCATTTTGGAACTCAAGTTAATTTACAGTCCATTAATTCAGTAGGGCCACCGCTGTTCCAAGAAGAAAACTTTAGCTAATCCCATTTGAAGGTTCATTCCACGGGGTCAGCAACTTAAATTGTACATTGCAGTTTTATTATCTTTATGTTCATGAATTTAAAAAAGGGGTTAGGGAACGTACCATAACATACACCCACGGCACATCTCCTTTGAGGTAAAGGTGTGAATCACAGAACATCGTCTATTCAGATGGATGAGCTTCAGCATCAGTGCACCTCTTATTTCATATGTGTTCCATTTACTTTGGTCACAAAAATTACTTAGATGGTAATTGTGTAATGCCAAAGCCCCCGACCCCCGGTACATTAAAGAATACGAGTTTTGCATTTCAAAGAGGCACTACACCATTGTGGCTTCCTGCCGTGACACTTATAATGCAATTATGGAGGCATATAAATTAGGCCTCTATATTTGTGGGGTAACTTGTAAGGGTAGTAAACAAAATGATATTCATATAATGAGATTCAGGAGGAATATAATACCACAGCTACTTTGATTACATTGATTGTAGCATTAATAAATAATATACATATTCTCTGAACAATAAAATGAATATTGCTTTGGCTATGCAATGTCATGCATCGTACATCACTTGTACTTAGTAATGCATTTTAAATGTAATGCATTTTAAATGCATTCATAAAACATTGCATAAATAATGCACAAACTCAATTTTTAATGGAATATACAGTACTAGACTTGTTGCCCTGTACATAACGTGTTAATGTGTCCATAAAATTATCATGCATGTAAATTGATGTCGGGTCTGCCGTATGGTCGTTTAAAGCTGTATTTATGTCTTACACAAATAGGTCTGCGGTGTGTGTTTGTGTGTTCCCTTCGTAAGTTCAAGGATGTCTTGGTCTGACACAGATTAGTGTTTTATTTTCTTTTTCCACCCCACTAAGGTTTATATGGGTGTGACATTTGATTAACTAGACAGGCCTTCACATTTTTGAAATCTCAGCTTAATTTTAAATGAAATAGAGATTCAGTCATTAATAATTAAAATGGTATAATATTTGATTTTTTGATAAAGTGGGAAGAAATTAAATATGCATGAATATGGATTAAATATACTGAAAACAGCTTAATTCAGTGAAAAGTCACAAGAGCGTGGTATGTGTAAGCATTTATGCAGGTAGCGTGCGAGGTAGTATTTACGCTTCCTGACACTGAGTGAGGAGCAGGGAAATAGTAGCCCTGGATATAGATATCTGTATAATAAAATGTATCTAACTGTAAATTGACTTGCAAATCCCAAATTGTGTATTATTAGGCTACAATCATAGAGTGAGCCCAGTAGCTGTAGAAAATTAATGCCATCTGTTAGTGATATTTCAGCCATTTAGGCTGATGACCTTCGGTGAGAATGTGACTGTAAACTAACCTATGAATTGTTGTCTGGTTCGTGTGGCATGCTGTCACCCCAATACCAGTAACCGAAATATTGCCCACACTAGACAGGAAGCTGTATCCATCAACAGATTTCATGCCTTTTCTATTGCTTGCAGACGAGTCCCAGAAGTAATTAAACTCTTTCAACTCTCCCCCAAAAAAATCTTGGCCACCGATATGAAATAGAACTTCATCCCATTGGACTCACATTTGCTGCAAAAAGTTCCAGTGCAAGACCTGGCTGTCATAAACCAAGGACAACCTCATCTACAAAAATGCACGACTTCCAGTTCACCCTTAATAGGAGACTCAGAAGCTCACACAGCAGTTTGAAATGAAATAAAATATAAAGATTCTTTTAAAACACAAAGAAAAGAACTAAGTATATGTGATTAAATCCAGTTTTGTAATGTGACTGGCCATAGGAACAGAAGCATGGAAGCATGCCCCACCCAGCAAGGCATCAGTGGCAGGGAGGCTGAAAAAGCAAGAAGCAGCGAGATTGTGTGCTTTGCTGGGTTCTGGCAAGTAGTTGGCGCCATTCAGCCTTTGTGTCTCTATTTCTGCAGCCCAACAGGATGCAAATACAAGCTGCAAGTCCTATTCAATCCCTTCTGTGAATTATTCTGTTTTCTCTTGTTTTTTCATCCTGCCCAAGATCACCAGAAAATGGAAGACTGGCCTAAGTATGTGGCCAAGCAGACAGCTGCCCTGATGCAACAAATGAACCCCATCTGGGGATAATCCGGAACCCCCCAGGGTAATTGTCCGGCAGTGGCTCTACCAAGTTCCTGGAGCTAGAAGGAAATCGAGGAAGAGGTCCAGAGGATGCTGTAGCTGGAACTGATTGAGGAGAGATGGATCCCATAGACCCAAGCTCCCCAATCTTATCTGCAAAGGACCAGTATTCATGCAGGTTTTTAGCATAACCTTTAAGTCAGCTGCTGAAACCCAGGTGTGAGGACTCTTAAGACAATCAGTCCTCTAATTAATAATTAATCTAATTAAGGATTTTCAGAAAAACCCCACATGCACTTTGGCTTTTCTGGATAAGATTGGCAGCACCTGCCCTAAGCTAAACCTATTGTCATGATGGTACTTTCTGATTTCAAATTGACATGAGGAAGCTGAACGAGGTGTCTCTGTTTGATATTTCCATCTCGGACCTCTATGTCTCTGCCCCTGGATGCTCGGATGAAAATTCTGTTTCCTTAGTGGCCACAGGGGGGGGACACATTTTTGCTCTTTGGGAGGCACCAGCTCTTGGAAGAGGGGCAGTGGTCACACCCAATGTATGCCACCAACTATCTGGAAGGAGAAAACAGGGTTGCAAGGACACTATCAAAAAATGTTCAAGCCACCCGCATGTTAGTGTTGAATGGTGGAATTGGACATCACAAACCTGGCAAGGAGGATGCGTAAAACTGCGGGCAACCATCATTATGGGCTACTCTCCGTTTTGGTAAAATTTGCAGCACCAATGTTAATGCTAACCTTGTCTCCACATTTCCTCTGTCTTCCCCCTATTTTCTGATATTTTCATAATCTGCTGCACAACCACCCAACTCTAAAACCTTCTACAAGGACAGAAGAGGAAACGCAGAAAGTTGCTGTTGGCGCTTTAAAGTTGAGCGACGTTCAGCAGTCTGGGCTCCCCAACCGGTGAGGCATTTTTATCATGTAGGACATGGCATTGCGCTGACACGGACAAGGCAAACTCCATGCAAGGACGGAGTTATCACTTTATTGGACGGATTCAGCTTCAGTCGCTACAAGGTCCGAACGTGGGTAGGTACTGTAGGCAGATAGGCAAAGGTACAGGTGGGGCAAAAAAAAATCAGAGTCAGGAGCTAGAAAAATAAGGACCGGTGGCACAGCAAATGAATCAAAATCAAAATTCGAGATACAGAAACAAGACCAGTTCCTAGAGATCAAACGCACTGCACCACTCAAATCAGAATCAGAATTCACCTTGTTGGGCAGGCACAACTGCACGTTCTAGGAATTTGTTTTGGCAGTATTGGTGCTTACATTCACACACAACATACTTTCATATACAACACAGAACATACATGAAGAGAAATAAAATAAGTAGAAATAAAAGAGTAGAATAGAATAGCGCAAAACCCTGCAAAGCTGTATGATAAATGTAAATATACACTTAAAGGGAGAGGAATATCGCAATATAAAAATATATGATGGCAAGTATAATAGACAGATGGTGAAAAAAAATGTGTTTGGAGTCAGTGGGGCAGAGACTATGTCACTGGGGTTCGGGAGGAAAACCCAACTGACAATCTTACATGGACTGGAGCGGACAGGTAAGTGAAAAGGAGGCAGACGATGATGCATATGTGCCCAGAATTCAGTCACAAAGTAATTACAAATGCTGGAATAGCTGGGAGCAGGGTATTCTGGGTAATGTGGTGCACCAAACCCTGACAAGACCAAACCCAGACAGGCACCTTTTTGTCTTCGGGTTTCCCACAATCCTTTGTCCCTCTTTCACTCTTTTTTTATACTTGCTCTACGTTATCTATCCCTCAACTCTCTCTTCCCCTCTCCTCCTTCGCCTACTCTACATCCTCTCATTCTTATGTCATTTCCTCCCTCATGTTCATTTAATTTTTTATTGAGGCTGTAAGGCTTTCACAAGTGACTAAGTGCTGATTGCTATGCAAACAATTTCTGTAATAGCACTTCCTGTGCCGTCAGTTTTATTAACATTCCCTGATGTTTATAGTTTTTAAGAAATTGTATTTTATTTTTGGGATATTAGCATGAGAAATTCATTACTTGGTGTCCACAATCAGTAATATTGCATATCCAAATGTGAAAAACTATAACTCAGATGTGCAGACCTCCTCAAACATCAAATTAAAATTACCTGTCTTCCAGCTACTTATCGTTATTGCGTATGCATTTAAGAATGTAGCTAATTGTTTTATGTTGTTAAATGGTGCATACATTTTTTTGTGATGTGGGTAATATACCATACCAGGGCTCTTCAAATACAGGCATTGCTTTGAATTCTCCCAGGTAATTAGTTTAATTATCACTGATTCTGATTGGCCAGAGGCTTCTCACCTGGCTAAAGGGTAAACAAATCTGGAAAACCAGCAGTGCCAGGCCTTTGAGGACCGTGACTCGAATATCCCTGTACTATACTTACCAAAACGCTGCAGTTATCTCTTCTTAGTATGTCCAGGAAATTAATGGCTGCATTCTAAAAACATGGACCTTCTGTTGGAGATTTTGTATCTATATGTAATTTGTAATTTCTGACAAATGAATGAGAATATGCACGCATTTAATTGTTTTAAAGGCATGCAGTTTAGTTGGAGAATCTGTTGGAAGAATTAAGAGAAACTGTAAATGAGCAGACAAGAATCCGAGAAGTTTTAAAAATGAATAAATACTGTTTTCCGGATGGATTTAGCAGAATAGGGGAGCAGGCAGGTGGGGCGTGGTGTGGTGTGGTGTGGTGGGGGGGTGAAGCGGGACACAAAAACTAAAAGCAAAGCTTTTCCAAAGATTCCAAAGTATTGCCATTCTTGCAGTAACAGGGTAAGTGACACATACTGGTCTCACTTGGGTCCAGAGTTACTGGGAAATCATAATGACAAACAGGTGACAAATTAGGACAAGCAGGAACAGCTGACTCTCTCTCTCGAGATGGACTGTGGTTTTTGACGAGTTCTGACAAGCGTCACTCCATAAGAGGATATAAGCTGTGTTCGGTGAAACTGAGGAACATATTTTTAAAATGACTTCTTGTTTCCATTTTGACTGGCACTATTGCAGGATGGGGAGGCATCTTTTGCTCAGCGGGGAGCACTGTTGCCTCACACCTTGAGGATTGGGGTTTTGAGTCCTGTTTCTCGTGTGTGTGTGTGTGTGTGTGTGTGTGCGCGTGTGTGTGTGTGTGGGGCTTCCATAATTTCCCTGTGTTGTATAGCTTTCCTCCAGATCCCTTTGCCTCCTCATGCAGTCCAAAGATGTGCTTTTAGGGCTAATGAGGGATGTATCATTGCGATGATGTCCTGACAAAATGAAAACGACCACGTCGACATGAACAATCCTTCGCATACTTAAATGAATGTTGCCACCTGGTTTGCTCTGTGTCACGCCACAAGAGTAGAGGGCGTAGAATGTTTTCGATGTAGCAGACCCGCATACAGACCACAAATGAATGTATTGTGGTGAGTGTGCGAGTCCTTTTAACAAAGGAGATGACGGATCTTACAAAATGGAAGTTGTCATGTTTATTAACAGCTACTTGCAGTCTAATTATAGTAGCATCACAGACAGGGAAGCAACTATCACGCAACATTCACGGTTACATGCTAACAAAACACATATGTGACTGCCACTATTAACAAATACACAAATACATATATCAATTGACACTATTTAATGTGCACAGCAGCACAAAGAATGATGGTAACTGCATAATTAGTCCTGCTGACCAACCCCGTGGTGTCACATTTCTCAGCCAGTTGTGGACAGTGGGTCGGATCAGAATAAACAAACAAGTTTGCCTCAGGGGTCCTGCATTGGCAGTAAACTAATACAGTGATCACAGTAGTGATTATGAGTCATACAACGTTGTATTGCTAAAACAACATTGATTCCGATTTCTTCTGAAGCATACAGCCAGCTTAACGATAAGCAGTTATTGGATGGATTGGTGGATGGATAGATGGATGGATGGATGGATGGATGGATGATCTATTGCATTCTAAGTTCAAGACAAGCATGTAAGCCTAAAGATATTTTTAAGATCCCTAATAAGATTCAGTATTCTTTTCACTCAGATTTTTAGACTGCACATTTCTGATCAAAATACTAAAAAAATAAAGCAACAGAAGGAGGATGATCCTTTGAGAGAAAAAAGGAAATATGGACAAATTAATTTGTTACCCAACTTAGCCTTGGCAAGATGTTCTGCCCGCTCACCCACACAACGGGAGACTGCGAGTGAAGCTTCCCAGATTTATCACAGGTCTAGTTTTTATTAGTGAATATCTGTGTCACTTTGAGTTATCCAAACGGCGATGTTTGCCATAATTATTATGGTGTAATCCCTTAAATCCTTAGTCCTTTCGGTGCGCGATCTGTCTGTACCACATAGAATCAAAGCTGACACGGAACTGCAGCATGATCACTCAGGACAAGCATTTAAAATAAGTTTTTGCACATCTATAAAAGACAACATTGGAGAACTAGAGGGAAATGGAGAACGCATGCAAATGTATTTGGATTATTTTGACTGTTTTACTTGTTCTTAGTTTGACAAACAGTGATATGGAGTGCTGTGGGAAAAAACATTTCTTCACCCTGAATTTGGCCAGATCATTTAGTATTTTTTCAAGGAAATGACAACCCTGTAATACAAATGACTGTCACAACATCTGGCTAGTGACCAGTTTATTGCTATATTTAAAGGAGGCATCTGTCATTTGGTTTGGTATTGATGAAAGGGTCCACAAGATAGCTGGGGGGGGGGGGGGGGTCTGTAGCCAGGCAGGTGTGATTAGCACACTCACTGTGTGTACCCTGCACTGAGAAGACGCTTTATAATCAGAGGTCCCACATGTACTGTGTGATTAGTATTTTTAGCCAGATATCTCTTGCTGCTGGGGTCTGTATCATCTGTTAGGGTGGATAGTTCTGGATGAATCTGTATGTCTTTATCTGAGCAGGGTAGTTGTGTAACTAAATGGCCACTGAGGTCAATTTCTTTGTATTTATTTTAATTGTAGCTCTTGTTTGTAGCTGATGCTTTTACCCGGTGAAAAAAATACTTTTAGATTACTTCTAGGTTGTTTGTATTTGCTAACTCCTATACGTATGAGACCTGGGTCCTATTACAGTACTGTTAAAAACTAAATTAGGTTGTCAAAAAAAAAAGTTTAAAGCTATTTAATGTAAGTGCTTATTTTCTCAGGGAAAAAAACATTGGAATATATCTGAACAGTAACACGAAAAAAGTAAAAAGACCTTTTTCTGTTCTCCAAAGTTACTGATAATTGTTGGATGTCTAGAAGAACATTGTTCTGTTTCTCAAACGTCTCCTTAGGGGCACCTCTGCCATTCTATGTATTCATCAACTTTCTCTACCAGTATAATTAATCAGTTAATGAGTCATTGATTATCCAGCTAGTGGTTGACTTAACAAATATTACATAGGACGGTTACTGGAAATACCAGGTTGACTTTGAGAAGTTTTAATGCGGCTAAAGACAAAAAGACTTTTCAACTCGTGCCGCGGGACCAGGCCTTCAGAACAGAACAGTAGAGAAATAATCTGTTCTTTCTGATTTCGACCATCATCCGATGCTTGTTGATGAATATCCCTGTCTGTCTTTAGCAGGTCTTTCTGTTTTCTCATTATTTTTCAAGGAAGTAACAACTCATATCTGCCTGCTACAGTGTTTGATAGTGTCCGTGCCACATAACCATTCATCACACGACATTCTCTTTGCCTTGAACTGCGGTACATGCAAACACACTGCATTACATGTGTGAGCTCTGTTCTGTTGTGTGTTTTATTGTGTGCTTTATTATATAATCTCTTGGTTTGTTGGGCTTAGATGGCTCAGTCACTTTGTGTAGAAGCACATTTACTTATATGCATGCAGACTTGGGCGCTGTCTAATTTTTCATCATTCCACCCACATATTATTCCACTGTGTTCAGTATTATGGTAATACAACCAGGCCTAGATGCACATTTATTTTATGTTGTTCGTATTGTGTCTACTCATTTTCTGTTGTGTGCATTTAAAAAAAACGACACACATACAGACACAACTATAGACAGAGACACAGATGCAGGCACACCTACAGACACAGACAGAGACACAGATACAGAGGGAGACTCAGATACAGACACAGCTACAGACAGAAACAAAGACACAGACACAGATACAGACAGAGACATGGATAATATACAGACACAGAAATAGATACAGACAGTCCTCTTCTCACTCACCTTTAACTTAAAGGATTTCTTGGTGAATCAGTCAGGCGTGGAGAGCAGGTTCTATTTCAATCCTTTCAAATTCAAAAGTAGAATGGACATTTTTAAGTGTACAGTGGTACCTCAAAACTCAAACTTAATCCGTTCAGAACTCGAGTTCAAATTCTAAAAAGTTTGAGTTCTGATCAAATTTTCCCCATAAGGAATAATGGAAAACCAATTAGTTTTTTTGATAAAACAAGAAGAGCATATACTGTACTATAAACACATCTAAGCACATTTATCAAAATAGTAATTTGTAAAGTCAGAAAATAAATGTATCCAAACAAGTAAAAAAAAACGGTGTTCGGCCCCGAACGTCCGCTCCTTCCTTCCGTTAACCTTGTGTGGGATCCCCATGTGATCAGCTGTTTCTGGTTGTTGTCTTTAATCCTATGTATTAAGTCCGCGTTTCAGTTTGTTTCCCCAGTCCGGTTGTTGTTTAGTCCATCTGCATTTTGCCTGCCTTACCTGTAATTAAACCCCATATTCCCGATACCCTAATGTCTGCGCCTTTGTTGCCGTTCCGTCCCCGCACAGCATGACAATATTATTATAATTAAATGTATTAAAGGGGTGTAATTAATGATATTATGTTACTGTCTATCATTGCCTAAATGTATTTTTATTGCCTAAATATATGCATTCAGTTAGTGTAAACATGTACAATGCTAACACAGTGAATGCGCAGCTGAGACAGAAATGTTACCCTTTGTTTCCACTGAGTGTCATGCCGCGTGACTCATTTCCCCGCATGTACAAGTTATCTTAGGTCGGCCTTCATGGTTCAGCTTCTGAGATTCAGATTGAGTTCGAACTGGTTGGTTCAACTTTTAAGAAATTTGAGTTGTAATGAGTTTGAGTACTGAGGTACCACTGTACATTTTAAATAAATCCATATTTAATTCAAATAATCATGAGTAATTAAACCTGTATAACTTGTTTTATGCTGCTGTTAAGCATATTGAACTCCCCTCAGTAGTTCTAGGAATAAAATATATTTCCAGTGTGAAACCAAACCACTTGAAGAGCAATAAAATCTGTGAAGTGTGTTGGATTTGTGTTTCTGTATCATTTACTCACATTCACACTCTTCCAGCTGCTTATGTTGGACTGCATCACAGGATTGTACAAATCAAGGTCTTAATAAAAGTGTTTGGAGGTGCCTGAACAGTTCTTTGAATGTATTCTAAAACGTTTAACGCAAACATTGTAGTTAGGTGTATTTAGATACAGGTCTTTTTCATGTAATTTTTTTATTTGTGAAGTTTGTACTAAATTGCATGTGTACTCTACAAAGAGATTACCCTGTGCTGTACGTATTTTTATAGTTTGATTTCGGTAGTTTCCATGTTTAATATCTTTAATAACATTGTAATAGACAAAGTGTTGTTTATTGTGCTACTATAATCCTTCTACATAAGAATGCCTATACATTAAGGTCATTACTTTGTATATGCCCCAACCCTTATTAAAACTAGAATGTACCTCATGCATTTATATATTAATTTTATGTCCGGGTGGGGAGGGCAGATTCCTCTTAATTACAGAGGCACAGTTATGTGGGTATCTTGACTGGGGCAAAGGGATGCAGAGTTTTGACCAGGACTTATGAGCCCTTTTGAAATGTAGCTACTTTCTTCCGAGTAAATATTTCAGTTTCACGAAAGCGCATGTCTGCTGCAACAGCAGCTTTCCTTTGATGGAAGCCGAGACATCCTGAGCGCCGTGTGCATTTCTGCCCGCCGTCTCAGGCTTGCTTTGTAATTATAATGAGTAAGATGCCTGTACAGCTGGCCGTTAATCTAACAATCCTTGTCTTCGCCAAAAGGTACATATGCAGCAGCTGACCATACACGGTTCCCCATTACTGCTGACAGACAATTCATAACTTTTGTCACGTTTAAATGTATTTAGCTAGCTGGGCCATTATATGTTTTGTCAATTTAGCGCCATTATCAGTGTGTTCAGCTCAGCCTCCTGTTAGTCTGAAATGCCTCAAGGTTAATGTCACGTTAAATCCGGGGGCTAGATTTCAGTCTTTTTGCAATTTATTGATTTTGTGTCTTCAACACATCTGTCTGTATGGATGGGAAACACACTTATTAGTGTAATAAAAGGTTTCTGTTGTCTGCAACACATATCCACATTGTCAAAGCATGATGCACTTTTTATTATGAGCTATAATATATAATGACATTGATATTATTATGTGAGGAAAAATACGTTTTTGGGTAGCCAAAGGAAACCGGGGTCCCTGGAAAAAAACCCACACGGGCAGGAAGAAAACCAAAGCACAAAACGCACCAAAGTGTCGGGTGGGAACGAAACCCAGAATCTTGGAGCTGTGCGGCTGCGGCGCTAATCAGTCATCCGATCCCTGTGTTTGTACCCATCTACTCAACGTGTTCTACATCTAACAAACATGTCTTCTGGCGGTGCTGTGGTTGCCAGTAAATCTCATTTGGCCCAAACATGCACCTTTACCCCCATTGTAATTGTCATTCATTTTTTATGTCTTTCATTAAAGACTAAGGGTCTGACTCAAGGGCCCCCCAATATGATTATGATGAGATATGAAGCAGCAACACTGTAGACACGGGGACCGGCTCCTGCCCTTTATCATATAACATCATTCAAGTTACTTTTGACTGTTGGCAGGAATATTTAGCTGCACAACACAGCAGATCAAATATAACATAAAGGTACATTGCAGGAGACAGCAGCAATGCTGGCTGTCTATGGCAATAAACAAGTTCTCATCAGGGTTAACAAGAGAGCAACATCAGAACCGCTGGGGAAGTTTGTAAAAAGATCCATCATTAGCAGAAGAATGACTTGAGAGTGAGGTCACATTTCTGGGTTATTACAGCGCTCTAAGCTGGCATTAAGTAGCAAAATCAAGTCATATTTCAAACATCTTGACTTGATGTTGAACAATTAAAACAAGGTACTGTACGTGATCTAAATATTCTTTGCAAATTATGATCAGAAAAGCAATTAAAAAGTCACAAATTATATTTCATATTAACAAATGGCTTAAAGTATGTTTAACAACCGTTAATTTCATTATTTGTGACATTTTATTTATAGTTAATAAGCCCGCTTTATCAGTGGTGAACATTTTAATCAGTTATACTTCCTATAAGAAGTTGCGATAAAACAAGAGGCAAGTATATTCCTCATTGTAATATTAAAGCTTGAAAAGGAAAAGAAATGGATTATTTTGTATTACACTACACATAGTACCTTTACAGAGATTTTACAGGCAGCTTTTTATTTTTAAATGTTTTATAGTAGAACAAGGTCACAAGATCTGCGGTGAATGCTATGGTAATTGCAGCACGTTGCCAGAAAATCCCCTGTAACACATGACTGAAGATTGCATGGTTCAAATATATTACCTCGAGTCTTGTTTCTAAACCTATATTTGTCAAAGGAACGTTTTGAGTATATGAGACATAATAAGAATCTTAAAATTATAGCCACAGAATGTGTCACAGCAATGTTGCTGGCCTTGTATCACAACTGCCTACAGAAAATAAATTCAGCTCCTTAATGGATCATTTTAACATAAACCCTGGAACCACTTACCTCATACATCTTTCACGACTGAGGGAGCAAAGACCAGTATACAGGGTATTCTGAGCCTCATACCCAAAATACTAAACTAGTCATATTCCTACTTATTGTGTTTATTTGTCTATCCCACCCCCTCGTTTGAACACAGACTTCCATGAATCACAAACTGGAAAAACCCTTGGCTAACCAGCAGACAAGTCCGAAAGATGTTTTTTCTTTATCATATCAATGTTTCATAGAGGTTTTCAAATATATCCTCGAATATCAAAATGTCATCCTCAATATCAATATCCATGGACCCTGAATGCACCCCATAGAAACATTTTATGGAAAAAAAGTATCAGCTTGCCTTCCACCATGTCGAGTCACGTCAATGTGACCGAAGACTGAAATTCAAATAATAACTTCAGAAGTCCCATTTATTTACTTACGTTTTTATTGGCTATCGTTGACCTAAATTGATGGAGTGTGCAATAGCTACCGTGCAGAGGTCCCAGACTGCAGGCAAAATGGAGTATACATTATAGCAAGTAATTCAGCCATGGAAATACCAAAGAGCGACAAGTTCCTCAGATAACATCGGCTTCTTTCTCTATTCCTCTGTTATGATCTTTCACTTGAAGTGAATCTGAGAATTTATATATATGCGTGTGCGTACGTGTGTGCGTGTGTGTATATATATGTGTGTGTGTGTGCAGCTTAGTTCTCCTTTGTTTCTCATTATTGAAGGGCTTCTTACTGCTTATGGTACTTCAGTCCTGCTTCTATAAGCCTGATACAAACTGTCCCAGCAGTGCACTTCACACCTGCACTTAATGTTTCCCGTTCTTTCTGAAGGTCACTCGATATCATCCTCCGATGCATGAGAAACTTTTGGATGTTAACGGCTGTCCCTGGCATCAGAAAGGCACTTCTGCCCTCTACCTGGCTGGTTTCTGGTCAATCCCAGTGTCTCCTGCTTCACCATATCCTTGTGTCCTGTTGTTCTTGAAACCTTCAACCTGGAAGGAACCTGCTGCTCAGCGTAGCCTCTGCCAGCAGAACCACGAAAAAACAGACTTTAAATATGCAGATCTGTTTCAAAATATAGAGTCGTCTCGTTTTTTATCGAGGCTGTAGTATCTTAAAAAGGTCAAGTTTGCAGCACTCGAAAGCACCAGGTCGTGGCAAAATAAATTATATAAAATGGTCCAACCTATAAATTTAATTTGGATCTCCCATTACCTGGGTGGTTCTTAATACAATTACAGAATAGTTGAGTGTCGATTTAAGTCGTGTGAAATGTAAAGCTACTTTTTGTGAAAGGATTTAGTAACCAATTACGTGTGGTAAAATAAAGGAAACCTGTCGATTGCATTTCCCACCAAATCGGCAAGCTAAATGCTTCAGATGTCAAAAAGGTGTTACATGAAATCAATATAATTCCGGGCTGAATGTGAAGCTCCAAACAGAAATGCTAGCCATTCCTACAGAAAGGAACATTACATTATTGTCAGGCAGAAAAGCTGGTAAAGTAGTTGTACTAGGAAAGCAGGTAGCAGCACTGCGTTTAGAGGCAGGTAAAAGCACTCAGCTCATCACAAAGCCGTCTCTCCTGGGAAGCCTGTCACACCCTGACACTAATGTGCGATACAGCCTTTTCATACACATATTCTGCCTGCTTAGCAGCACTAGCCTTGTTCATGTCTTAAACTTACCTCTGAACCCCATTTACACAGCAGAGGAAACTTTAGAGCAGAAGCGCAAAATGTCTCTTCCATTTCTTGAGCCACAAACACTAACAAATGAGTACAAGAAACAATCTGTTTAATTACCTCCCCACTTAGATGGCGAGCGGACAAAAGCAGGTCAATCTGTCGTGGCCCTCCCTGGAGGCAGCACTTTCGCCTCCATAAAGTCACAGACCACCTTCCTGCCTCTGCTGCCTCTACGGAGTGATTTCAGTAAATCGTAGATCTGCGCCACAATACACCACAACAACAGCATCCACTCTGCAGTAAAAAACACGCCGCTCTGCCCACTTAATTGCTACAAAACTACATCCTTTGCTGCAGCAGAAATCCATCCTGCATTGGATATTAAACCTATATTTCTCAAACACTCGTAGAAGTTTCAACCTCAAAGATACGCCATCAGTAAAACAATTTCACCAAGATATACCTACAGATGAGAATACCACTCACTTGATTCAAAAAATTAAATTAAATAAATCAGTCACCTTACAGAAGCAGTTCTAACCGTCTTGCACAGCTGCAAGATCCCAGAAAGCCAACCCCAGAAAGCATACAGTATGTGTGTTTCTCTTCCCCGTCACTGTTAGAATTCTTCCTGTCCTGCTGTCCTGTTAGGATCCATACCTACATGAATGGCTCATCATTGCTCATCGCACGTCTTGATATGCATGTGTTTGGAAAGTGACCGTGGTTTCTGTGAGAAAAATTGTCTCGACACAGATTTCTGATGGCCGGTGTTATGATACCGTTTATCTTGGACTGCATTTCTTTGGTTTTATCAAGCTGGAACTTATCTACTAACCCTGACTTCATAATATAGGTCAAGGGTAGGAAGGAAAGTTCATTGTCTTTTTGTTCCACTTTATTTTGGGGAAAGGTAAGAGAGAGCTGGGATATCCATAGAATTAGCTTGGGTTTTTTGGTTTATTATTTTGGTCTGAGTCCCTCTGTTACTGGGAGGTGTTCCATGAAGCAAGATTTCTCAGTTAGGTGACTTACCTTAAACTAGAAGAAATGATTGTCCAATAGGAATGCTCCTTACTTAAACTCTTATTGGACAACCATGACTTCTATCTTAAGTTACCCCAGCCACTGTGAAATCTTTCTTTGTAGAGCAACCCGTAACACTATTATTGCTTATTACCACTATTTTCGATGTAAACACCACTATTTCCCATGAGACTGTCTGTCTCCCAATATTTTCGCTCATCCGCATCTCAGTTTATAAATATTTTGTATGATTAATTTATACATAAAAAACATTTATAAATAAAATAATTTTGAGAAAAATGACGACATTCTAATTGACATAATAATTTTATATTTTATCAGTAGATTTTTCTTTACCTTATATCACATCCAGTCTAGCAGATCCCTTCAACAACTTACAAAGCAAAACTCTTTCAAAAACTCTTTTGTCCCACATGCCATCAAAGTGTACAACTCCTTGCTGGGTGGGAAGGAGAGTGGAAACAGGAG